>VZTM01042279.1:404235-497330 GCA_013400555.1 Jacana jacana
TCCATTCACACTGCCCCAAGCCTGTAGCCATCCATGGGGTTGTTGTGGCCCAAGTGCAGGACCTGGCACTTGGCCTCGTTGAAGGCCATGCCATTAACATTGGCCCATCCATCCAGTCTGTCCAAGTCCCTCTGTAAAGCATCCCTGTCCTCAAGCAGACCAACACTCCCACCCAACTTGGTGTCATCTGCAAATTTACTAATAGTGTTTTCTATGTCCTTATCTACATCATCAATGAAGATATTAAAAAGGAAAGGCCCCAATACTGAGCCCTGAGGAACACCACTTGTGACCAGCCACCAGCTGGATTTAACTCAAAGGTCACGGGTGAGGACAACAAACAGGCCACAGGGCAGGAAGAAACTAACATTTTAACATAATATAGATCTATATCTACTGCCTATCAGTCCCAACTGTTGATACACTTCTCACTAGAGTACATCACTACTGGCAATGGCCATTTCCCCAGAGTCCAGCTGGCATGAGGGAAGCCCAGAATGAGAACGTTCCCACTCCCCACGCTGCCAACACCTTCCCACCTCCCCAGGTGACACACACACCTTCCTGCTCTGAGTTACAGCAATGCTCTTTCCATACGTGCGATATTTTGCCATTTAATGTTCTGGCATTGCAAGCTTTGAAGCACTGTTAACAATAAATATCTATAGCACTTTATATTTTCAAAGCGCTTTCAGTTAATTAGTTAATAAATTAATTGATCCTTAACAATATAAGTAGGTGGCTATTTAGATAAACATTTTTAAGTGGATAACCCATGGCAGAGGTTAAGGACTTTGCCTATGACATTACAGCAGCAGAAATAACAGATTCAAGATTAAACCAAAACTAAGTGCTGATGATTACAAAATATAAGTAAACCAACAAAGGAGGTGCAGCCTATTATTTATAGGGGACCTAAGCTTCCACAGGTTAGGGGGAAAATAATACAAAGATATCATCAAACCCAATTTACAGCAGTGAATTAAGGTCATGCTGAATTTGACTTAAATCATGGAGGCAGAAATCTTCACTGGATACCAGGACAAGCCACCAAAGACATACTGAAAAGGCAGTCAGGGCTGATTTATTCTATACATTCTGAAAACATGATGTATAACATCCACAGGCAGTCACAGTCCTTTACGAGACAGAGAGACAAGGTAAGTTTGCTTCAGCTTATTTAGAGCCTCTTAGAAATTAACCCAGAAGCTTTGTAAGTCTCTGTGTTGAAATAAAACCTGCAGGAATACACGCAAGTCAGTATATTCCCCCCAAAATTATTTTAATCCGCAAGCTGAAATGATTTCAGGTAGTGGGCAGTTACACTGTCATAACATACATGTTTCCTCACACAGAAATAGTGCCAGTAATGCGAAAAGACACGTAGAATAGTGTTGCTGTATCAGTCCAGCAACAGGGTCTTGAAGATTTCCATGTGCAACCTTCTTAAGGCACCTCTTCCACTCCATTGCTTTCCAGTAAGAAGTGGGGGAAGGCCTTACTCACTCCGATGAAAGAGAGGAAAAAACCCTTTTCATTTTTATTAAAAATGAAAAGAAAAAATAAAACAAAAAAAAAGCAGCAAACCATAAAACCCAAGCAAAGCAGGATCCCCAGCCACAGTGGGAACCTGCACAACGCTGCCTTCCAGAGAACTACTATCAGATGTTCACCATCCCTGCTTTCCGGCAGCCACCTCTGCCCTAGCAGAGGTTTCCCAAAGCCAACTCGTTATCAGAGTGGATATTTCAATCCCAAATCCAGAGGTGTTCTGTGCACTTGTACAGGTACCTGAGTTCCTCCCAAGTGAATGAGAGTTACTGCAGACGAGCAACGCTGGGCTCTGGCAATGCAAACTGGAGAAGTTCTGTGTCACGTTATGTTCACTCTGTGTGACTCCAGCAAACCCCATAACTCCTGAGTCTCCTGGTGTAGGCACTACAGTCGCTCGAATGCTTTGCAGAGAGAAGCAATTAAAAGTTTTCATCTATTTCAGCCATGCATTCCTTATGAAAATAACATTTTTATTTTCAGGCTAGGTTCAGGAGTTGCATGGAATATTTTCCAATAAGCAGGAAACTTACAGGCCCAGCAGAAAAAAAATGGAAAATAAAAAAATACAGGGAAAGGTCTAAAGAACCCAGCTGGCTTTGGATATATGTTTTTACAAGTGACAACTGTAAGATTTCTGGAAAAAATGTAACAGAATCAGAGACGACCTTAGCTACTGGGAGTAGCAGCAGGTTTAGTAGCTAAAGGGGTCCGACTCCTGCCCTGGCTGAGTCACCCACCCTAATGGGAAACATCAGTGAACTCAGTTGATGTTGACCTGCCCGAACTGTTGATGAAAAGTTAAGATGAGGAATCAAATTTGAAACAAAAGAACATTATGTTTGAACCAATTACTTCCATTTTGGTATCATTAATCAGAACTTGAGAGGGATTTCTCTGCCTTTCTACATTTGGATACTGAATTGAAAATTGCAATACTGGGCAGAGGAGAGACCTGGCTAAGAAGATAAATCAGCACGTTCTTTCATATAATTCAAACTACAGAAGTGAAATCGTAGTGAAGCCGATTGGCTTCCAAAGCAGTTGCTACAAGGAGAGGTTCCCTCTTCTTACGTAATTTTGATGGTGAAAAGGAAAAGAAAGAAAAAGCAAAGTCCAGCAATTCTCTAGAAAGCAGTGAGAGTTTTACCTGAGCAGTGATAAAATTCGGCTCAGAGTCTCATTTTGCTAAGCCTCCTTTATGAATTCTCTCCAGTTGGTTCCCGTGGTGGGACATGCTGGAGAGCCGAGTACCCTGCTCAGCGGGTTCCCCACTGCCATCCAAGGTAAAAGGTCACTGGTGCTCAGGAATGTGAGATTCTAGGTAGATGTTCACCTAACAACCTAGGAGTCATTCTTCTTACTATGCAAATGTCATCCTTTACCTGAAGGCAAACTCCTGCCTCTTAATATTTAAATCCCATCTAGATTTCATTGATTTCTAAACACCACCACAGCTTTGAATGTTTTTAGGAATGGATTGAGTGACAAAAAGTCTCACGTTCTTTCCTTCCCCTTGTACAATAATGGGATTTGTTAACTTTTGTTACCAAAGCAAAATACCGGTTCTGATCCAAAAAGTAAGGGAATCTCAGTTCAGCTGTTACAGAAAATTAAAGTCAATTAAAACAATGTCCATCCTTGGGCAGGGAAGGTGACACTAAAGACAGAAGTGAGGAGAGCCACTGCACGCTCTTTTATAGCCTGCACCCTAGCAGGGAGACCTCTCTGGTACACAGTGCATTTGGTGCATGACAGCAGAGTCCAACGCACGTTGAACTGGCGTACCAGAGTTCCTCTGCCTTTAGTTCGTGGATGCAGAAACGGTAAGGACTGGGTGTTCCTTAAATCCGTGCTTTCCTCCAACAACTTCTTCACAGCGACAAGAAATGCCACCATCTGCTTGGGAATCACAGCTCAAAGCCTCCTCTTTAAGACTCTCTTCTCAAAGAAATGAGACAAGCAGTTTTTATTGGGTTTCTTTTAACCTTTGGCAAGTAATACAATGTCCACAATGAGCTTCTTGGAAGAGTACCAACCTGGGCAGTTGGTTCAGGCCCTTGCCTGGGCAACCTGCTTTTGAGTCAGGAGAAGGGAGAGTGAGGAATGAGCTGAATTCCAGAGAAATAATCCAGATATCTAGATTTATCCCCAGAAGCTCTGTTCTTGTTCTGACAGTGTTATAAACAAGCAGTAACACCACCACAGAAGCCTGACGGCACAAGCCCATCTAAGTAAAGCCACAATCAGACCCTCTGAATCCTTCACTGCAGTCAGCGAGGGCTGAAATGAGATTATATTGCTACGGGCAGGGATGCAGCTATCAGCTGCAAAGCTAACTTTAACGTGGTCGTTTGTCATGAAACATTACCTCTCAAGACAATAGAAGAAAAGGGAACAAGGGCCCATTTCCTCCAAATCAGCCAACTTGCTCCTTAAATCAAGCTTAAAATAGGGTGCAAATCTGCTTGGGTAGCCACAGATATAGCCCACTGGCCTTTGGACCACAGCGGTCCACCTTCTAAAGCAGAGCCTGAGTTTGCAGTGGACATGCAGTGTTTAAATCTGATTTCCAGTGTGGAAACACAGCGCAGGTCCAAAAGCTTTTGGGTCAGAAAGCCTTTTACTCAATACTGAATACAGCAAATGGAAACCCTCCCTCCCGACTCAACACCGAAACTTTGGAAAGCTGCGAGCTCTTTGGAGAACTCCGAATGAAAAATGCAAAGTCTGGGCCCTTTTACATGCCCTGCTCCCTGTGGATCCACCCTGGTGCTTGGAGCAGAACAGGACACACCAGGATGATGCACTTTTCTAGTTTAGTGATAACTCTCTGCCTGCTCATCTCCTCCCTGCCCTGGAGGATAACAGAGCAATCAATCATCCAGTGAGAGAGTGTGGCAAAGAAACCACTTTAAGCTGGAGCTGCTTTCACAAGGGCACATCACCTGGCTCAGCAACTCTGAGCTGCAGTCTGCTAATTACCAACAGGCTAGAGAAATTTTGCTGTACCCTTAATGACAATATCCCTGGCAAACCAAAGACCCAGGCCAAGGGACTGAAAGGAGAAAGACAGGAACCCTGCTCCCTTCACAACAGAGGCACTGACAAGGAGAAAGGGGTTAAGATATTTGTAGCCTGACCATTAGCAAGGAGAGCAACCACTCCTGCACCCCCAGGAGCTGGCTAGAGCTGTGAGCAATTCCCAGGCTGCTTGCCCGTGCTTTTTCAAGCCCCACTCCGGATATTATCTGAATTAACCTGACAAGACATGGTACACTAACAGGTCCACAGTTATATAGCCTTCACTTTTATGTTTCAGCAGCATCCAACTCTGTCTTCATTCAATTTATAAGCCAGTTTTCCATGTAGCACTTGTAGAATTTCTCAAGTGCATTTACATATGATTATTGGCTTTTTCTTCAGCCAAGAGAAGCAAATGAGAAGTGTAAGTCATTGCAATGACTCAGAAGCACAAGAAAGTAGAATTTGAGCCTTAGCTTCATCACCTGAAAGAGATGAAAATGACTAAACAAAATAACATTACACAGAACGATATGAGGGTGTAAGGGACCTCATCCAGTCCAACCCCCTGCCATAGCAGGTCCACCCAGAGCAGGTCCCACAGGAACGTGTCCAGGTGGGTTTGGAATGTCTCCAGAGATGGAGACTCCACCACCTCTCTGGGCAGCCTCTGCCAGGGCTCTGCCACCCTCACAGGCAACAAATTCCTCCTCATTTTTAGATGGAACTTCTTGTGTTCCAGTTTGTGCCCGTTCCCTCTTGTCCTGTCACTGGGCACCACTGGAAAAAGACTGGCCCCATCCTCCTGACACCAACCCTTGAAGTATTTCTAGGAGTTGATCAGATCCTCCTTTACCCTTCTCTTCTCCATATTAAAATGACCCAAGTCCCTCAGCCTTTCCTCGTAGGAGAGATGCTCCAGGCCCCTCATCATCTTTGTAGCCCGCTGCTGTACCTTCTCCAGCAGTTCCATGTCCTTCTTGAACTGGGAGCCCAGTACTGGACACAGTATTCCAGATGGGACTTCACCAGGGCAGAGGAGAGAGGGAGAATGGCCCCCCTGGGCCTGCTGGCCAGGCTCTTCCTGATGCCCCCAAGGATGCCCTTTGCCTACTTGGCCACAGGGACACATTACTGGCTCACAATCATCCTGTTGTCCACCAGGACTCCCAGGTCTTCTTCCTCAGAGCTGCTTTCCAGCAGGTCAGCCCCCAACCTGTAGTGGTGCAGGGGGTTCTTCCTCCCCAGGTGCAGCACCCTACATTTGCCCTGCTTGAATTTCATAAGGTTCCTCTCTGCCCAACTCTCCAGCCTGTCCAGGTCTCACTGGATGGTGGCACAGCCTTGTGCCATCAGCCATCAGTCACCCTTCCCAGTCTTGTGTCATCAGCAAACTGAGGGTACTCTCTGTACTCCTCCAAGTCCTTGATGAATATATTGAATGTGATTGGAATATTATAATACTATAAACTCTAGGAAACATCAATCACAGAATATCAGGGATTGGAAGGGACCTTGAAAGATCATCTAATCCAATCCCCCTGCTGGAGCAGGAATCCTTTCTCCTGAAATGATTTCCTAAACAGGTAGACCATGGTATAGAAGTACATTTACTTTGTCATTCCACATGGTTTGTTTTATTTATTCCTTTTAAAGAAAATTACTTGAAAAACTATCTGTAATGCACAGATCACTCTACAAACAAAATTTGTTCTCGGCAATTAGAGTCAATGTCTCACCTGGACGTGAGAAACTAATGTTTGCTTTCCTACTGCTGCTGACTAAAATGATTTGGCAAAAAACACCCAGAAAATAAGATAGGCTTCTTGGGTTTCATTTTCTTCAGAGATTTTTGCATTTAGTGGTCAGATTTGCTTTGGTTAAAGACCAGGGAAAAGTCACATTGCTCAAGCAAGAACATATGATCATTTACCTGCTCTATGCTCCTTCTGCACCAGAGACATCAGAGCTGCAGGGCAGCTGGAAAAAGGAACAAGACAATGGACAAAACCAGCTGGGTGAGAAACGGATGCTAGAATAACCCAGAGACACAAATACACAGGGAAAAATCATGCCAGGTTTAGAAAGAGACAAAATATTAAAGAGGGCCCAGAAATTCCACAAAGGAATAGTTTATTACTTAGTATATAAGAATTAGAACAATTCACCAAGCTGTCCTGACATAGTATTGTGATAGTTTTGTCTCAGGTGCAGGGAAAAGATGATTATATTTAAAATGTGCCAAATAATTCAAAGAGATATTAAGTTAGTCCATCTGGAAATGGACATAGATGCCTGGGACTTCTCTCAATATCAGATTTAGAGAAACTATTTCATATTTTGATAGGCTGTTTAAAAGCAAACACCTTATAGCTGACCCCAGATGCTTCCCCTATTTGAACCAAGCGGTTATTGAAGTTACTCGTTCTAAATACGGTTTTCTTTTCCAAGGGCAAACACGGTGCAAAGCAGCACAGTGCAAGAGAGCCCCAGGCAAACTGAGGATGAGAGGCAGAACAGAGGTGGTACAGGGCTGTCCCACACACAGCTATAGCTCAGCTCTGCCCAGCAGTAAGGCTTGTACATCCACGTACCCACAAACACAAGTTCAAGCCCTGCCTTGGCGAGTAAGCCCAGTATCCTGTTGCCACACTCAAGGCTTCAAGGCACAGAACTTGCTCGGCAGTTTTTCCCAGAGGAGTCCAATAAAGACATGACAGTCACAGAAAATTCTGGGGAGACAGAAGGAAAGAATTCTTCACAGTGGACCAGCACTGAGACTGGGACCCAAAAAGGTTGTGCAATATCCATCCTTTGAGGTTTGTAAAACTTGGTTAGACAAGAATCCAAGCAGCGTTGTTTAGCTTTGGAGTTGGCCCTCCTTCGAGCAGAGGGTGGAGCAGAGGATGGAACAGAGGATTTAGAGGTCCCTTCCAACCCAAATTATTCACTACCACTAAAGGGTATTGATGTACCAATGTACCAATGCTCACAGAGCTAGGAAAAGATAAATGGGATTTGCAAAATGTGTCAATATCAGATCTACTCTTGTAGGCCAAACCATCACCTAAAGGGAAGTTATTTCAGCTTCCCCCACCCATGGCAGTCTCACTGGTATCCCACTGCCTCGGTTTCCCCCAAGCACTTTGCTCCATGTCCTCTGACTCGTCCCAAACACGCGTGCTCCCTGTGACAGCTCTCCCGCAGATCTGATCGAAGGAAATCCCTTCCTCTTTATGTTTTCCCCACTTGCTCTCCCCAGTACCTCCAGGAATTTTACAAGCCTTCCCCACTACTGAGTTTCCACACTTCCACTGCATTAACCTTCGCTCCAAACACCTGACAAGAAGTGTAGAAGCATCTAGCACTTAGGAGAGGTGTTAAAATCCTGCACATCACTTTTATCTGCTATAACAGGCCACCATAAGGCATTATGCAACTGACCCAATTTGAGGCATTTAAAATAATACAACTTAACAAAACGTGTCTGTTGTAATCTACTGAGGGCTGCTCCTGTCCCCGCTGAGAATCAGTGACCATATTACTGGAGGCAGAACCAGACCCTATACGTCAGCACCCCCATCCATATTCTAAGGAAGTTGTACAAGGAAGCATATTAGTTTCTAATCTTGGTTCTTCAGTGCCTAAATAAGCCCTATCACCATAGCAACAGATGGGTTCACAGTCTTTAATGCCTTCATTTTCACAAGTCCTCTGAGAGATAGAGGAGGACAGCTGTCCCCGTTTCACAACTGAGAAACTGTGATGCAAAGTGATCTGCCCCAAATCCCGCACGAAATCTATGCAGAGCAGGTAGTCTGGGCACCAGGGCTCCTAAGCATCCTTCCCAAGCCCCAACCTCCTACACCATACTTGCTTCTGAAAGTACCTCCTATGTCTATGGCTACCTGAACATGGCCTCTGAGTTCCCTGCTTTTAGATATAGAGGCTCAGCTCTTCCAAAAGCCTGGACTGTCACACCACAGACTGAGCTCCGTTTTTGTTTGAAGATTTCTCTGCACAGGGGGTTGAACTGCAGAGAAAGTCCAAAGGGAACTGGAAAACATGTTTGGCCAGTTCAGTAAGGCAGAAAGCAATGATAGGGCTGCATGGACCGGTTTCTTAACACTTTAAAAGGTTGCAGAGGGACCCCATTCTGTGCTTCCTTCCTATAGCTTTTAGCAAGAATCTGAGTTCTACGGGTGTAGGGAACTGTAGGGAACATAAACATTATGGCAGTTGGCAAAACTAGTACCTGTCCAGTTGTTCTTCCCTGTGAAGTAGTTACTTTAAAAAGATAAAGTTCATAAGCTGGAAAGAGCAAAAGTGTACCCCACCCCTGAGCTTTCCTAGGCGTTTTGCTGCCCACCCCTCAGGAGGGGGATGAACACGGAGACCTCACTTCGCTGTCTCAGATGACAGGAGGTTATCCCAGGTAGGCATGAGCTATGCAGAAAGCCACGACTGCCCTTTCTGCATCATCTAAACAGAAGGTATCTTCTTTTCCAGGCATAAAATTCCAGTTTCCAAATGTGGGATATTCTTATCTAGGCCTTTATGTTAGGCTCTTTTAGAAAAACGTTGCCAGATCAGGACTAGATTCCAAATCCATTTTACGTTGCTCTGTCTTCCCTCAAACTTTAGGTATTGGCTTGATTATCCTTTATTTGTAATGGTTTCTAGGTAAAATAACTATAGTTCATGAGATTTCTATCTTTCTTTTATGAGAAAAAAAAAATGCAAGGCAAGATTCAATTATCAGTATAATCTTTTTAGTTTCCAATTAGCATCAGAGTTGTATATAAAACTTCTCAACCTTAAAATGTCTCCACTTACCACAGCAGCCTGCACTGTTTATATTTATGAGGCAATTTGCACAAGTGCCTTTAGATTGATGCAATAATAATTTTTATTTTATTTTTCTGCTTCTGGTATGTTGTGTTCCTCCTCCCTTTACACCAGCTTCTTTTTTCAGGCAACTGCTTCATTCACCTCTCAGGAAGAACTGCTTTAAGACAGGCAGATGGGAGCACCTACAAAGTGAACTATGGAAACTGTCTCTGCATGGCATAAGTGTTCTCCTGAGTACTCCTGAACATTATAACTTTTTAAAAGGCATGTTTTACTTCGGAAATAGAAGCAATTACTTTTAATTGTGGTTCTCCGCATGAAAAACTTAGAAAACGCGTGTTTTTCTCCTCCTCAAAGTTAGACCTGTATATTAAAACCAGAAACACTCCAATACACACTAAAAAACAGGCCACAGCTGTCCTGGGAATATACAGCAACGCTGCTAAGCATGGCTGCCTAAAGAAGATACGTTAAGTAGGAAGTTGCCTTAGGTTTATCTTGGCTGTCTTGACTCTGATGAGATTAGAGCTGCAGAATCAAATGCAAATACGATCCCCTGTTTCATTACAATAAACCTCAGCACTTCTTTAAACTACCAAAACATGTCAATGCTTCACTGTAGTAGTTTCTGTTGAACATTAGCACTTTTTCCCTTCATTATACAGAAAAGGTTAAAATCCAGGAAAGGTTCTTTAATCCAAAGCTGAATGACAGAGCTACACCATCACAGAGACCTGATGTTACGCAGAGCTCTCAGCTCAGGCTGTGAGTGACCTCTTGAATCCAACACACCTTGGTGGGACCTACAAGTCACCTTCAGTCTGGCAGCCTCTAAAAAAAGCATCAAGACAGCCCCAATTTGATCATAACTGCTTTCTTTTGGAGACTGTCTTTTGGACTCCCTTTAGAGGCAAAGACAACTTCAGTGGGGTGCCTGAGGTAACCCCTGGAAAAGGGGGCAGCTCTGTTGGAGCCATCACCAACACACGCGACCCAGCAGAAGGCAGGACACAGAGATGCCTCAAGGGTGTAAAGCGGGGAAAGGACTTGTGTACAAATGAACAAAACAAGCCTACCATAGTGAAGACAGACATGGGAACCCAAGAGAAGATATTTGGTGACTGCCACCATGTATTCAATACATGGGAGAAATCTTGGGTTTCAGGTACATCGGTCTGCCTTAACAAAAAATGTCCCTAATGAGCCAAGGATGACCATTTTCATAATTACTGGCAAGGCTTAGCTGACACAGGCAGTAACATACAGAGCACAGCGTGGCTGGAAAGGGACGTGTCCAATCTTTGCTCATCCCATATAGAAAAATAATTGTCCCTTTGACTGCTATTTGCACGTCCCTGACATAGCCTGCTCAGCAGATAGTGCAACTAAATTAACAACTGCTTCTATCAAATCCATTTTTCTTATGTATTCTACCTGCCCAGAGATACATTCGAGACCAGCCTAGAATTTAATGGACATGAATTTAAACACTAGCCCTCAGCCTAGTGAAAAGCAACCAATAAACTCCATTATCCTTAACTTAAAGAGGCGTTGGGAAATTATATAAAAGTGAAGTGCTTATTTAAAAGACCTTGGAATCAGTTTCCTACCCATATTTAGCACTATTTAATTAAGGAACACCACCACTGAAGTGTGGGGTTTAACCCTCTGACATTTTGTTCAACAGAAAATTGAAAACCAGAATGCCTGCCTGCACTGATGTCAAACACATTAGAGATTTGCACGTGTATAAAGCAACAGATAAAGAAAAGCAAAAATAAAACAATACCATTTGAAGCCGTGGGAAATGCCCTACTTTGCAAACAGCCCTGTGCACCTCAGAAGAGAAGCAATAGCTGCAAATAGCAACACTGTCCCAAGAGATGACCCTCAATGACATGAGGCTACTACTGCAGATAGATAGACTTCATGAAGAGACAGGCAACAGATCCACAAAAACACAGGAGAAGAAGAGACAGAGGGCATGAATCTTCCCTCCCTGTTGCAAGAGGCTGGGAAAACACAAATGGAGCAGGCTGAGACCGTGAACACGGCACATCCAACACAGATTGGTTTCTCATTTCCCTAGAGGCAAAAAGCTGTTGGGAGAGGAAGTGACACACGTTGGAAGCCCACTCAGGAACCCAGACAGCAGGATGCCCATGAGCCAGCACTGTGCCCTCATGGCCAAGAAGGCCAATGGCATCCTGGGGTGTATGAGAAAGGGTGTGGTTCAGGGGAATGACTGGAATGAACAGTATGAAATTGTGGCAGCCCAGTTTCACCAGTGTTGATTAGCTCTCAGTCACTGTCCTGTTGTTTAATGGAACACTTTATGAGTAAAGACAAATTTTCAGAAGTGTTGTGCAAAATTAATAAAGGTGAAATAAATGCAACAAGTGATGTAGCAAACTCCTCTCCTCTGGTGACGACCTTCCTGCAAAATCAAGCAGCCCAAAGCTTAGACTGAGTTTTCCTGAGCGGAAGGATCAGCACCAGCTCAGGACAGACTGACTGTCCATATACTGCTGCATTAGAGCTCTTGGAAACAGTAGGGTTGATGTCTCAAGCATTTCCTGATAGCAATTCTTATTAGGCAGTGGAAGAGTCTCCTGAGAAAAAGGTACAGCAGCCTTATTGCTGAGAGAACACAAAAATAGGAGAGAACAGTCCTAGAAACTGTACCCCAAAGAATAAACCCTGTAATGGCCTGGTTCATCATTGAATAGGGCTTTTCCATCTTTAATATCTGCAGAGGATGCCCAAGTGCTTAGGAAAGCAGAAGGGATTAATGTCCCCCCCCAAACACAAAAAAATCCCAATATCATTTCATATTTTGGAAAACAATTTCTTTTTGTTCTCCTAAAGAAGGAAGTGAGGGCTACCAATGGTAACTGATAGCACTGCTCTTGTGGACTAAATTCTAACCAGACACTCCGCTTTCTTTTAATGCAAAACATGCACAAACTTACAGAATGCTTAATTTCCCTTAAATAATACCTGCCATATTTTTCATTGCTTCATTTCCATTTCACTTCTTTTTCTTTTCTATGATAAGTAGTGGATTCAAGGAAATGTTGCTACATTACCTAAATTCCCAGCTCAGTTTACAGAAGTTATTCCTCTCAAGAATTCACGAGTTCTGAATAATGAGATCTTAGGGAGCTCTCAGCAAGAAATCAGAGGACAAGTTGTTCATCTAAAGCAATATCAGAAGATATTTCCTTACATTTGTCAGAAACGGCTGGGAAGAAAGGTTTATGAAGCAGAGCACTGTCTGCCACAATCAGTCACTCTCCGACATGAAAGACTGGAAGGAGGAAGCTGCTGATCTAGGGCCCAAGGGACATCTTGACATTTATTTTTCACAAAAGATCCAGCTGTTCTAGAATTCAGGCTGACCAAAACTTGGAGAAAGAAACAGGCAAAGACTGCTAGAAACTGTGCCCAATCCAACATTCAGAAACAAAGAACAAACACATGCCAAGAGCCTCATCTGTCCTTCTCAGGAAATGAGCCAAACGTTGTTCTCTGCTGTTCTGAATTCACACTTGGGTGAGACTGTAAAGGGATGGTTTAATGCAAATGCTCTCAAAGTGCAAGGAAGAGGCTTAAAGAAAACAACTGCTCAGAAAGATCAGGAATATTTCACTTTCTCCTATGGAAAAATATCATGAACTATTCTAGTAATTTCCAGAGCATTTAACTTCAGCTAAGAAGCCCATGAAGAATAAAATAATAATAATAATAAAAAAGAATGGATAGTGGTTTTAAACCAGAGCTATGCCCTCCCTTCTTCCACCACAGACAGGGATAGAGGAAACCAAAGAATCCAGAGCAGATCCCAGAAAAGATCCTCTAACAGCAAATGTGACATAACTACAGACTCCACCATTTCTTCCCCTTTCTTTATTTGTTTACCAACTTCCAATAAAATAATAATAATAATAATAAAAAAGCAAGAATGTTTAAAGCATGATAATGAATGAGCATGCAGCTTGACCTCCCTCTTCCCAGATAGATTGGCTGCCACCAGTGTAGACATTCCCATCAACTTATCTGGATTAGTCAAGCTGGCACCTGAACTGCAACGGGTTTTTCTAAAGCCACAGATAAAGCAGGCTGGATAAAAGTGTCATTAAATGAAGGCAGAATCTGTATTACTCTCCTTGGATAAGAAATATGAATGGCAAGAAATTATTTAGGACCAAGGCCACCCCTGTTTGTCTTTTCCAGATTTGTAGAAGAAACTGTGATCATCAGCAGTCCGACATTAAGCCCTCTTATTCTTCTCCTCACCTGTATTTGGGTGGGGTTTTAAGCTCTGCCCTTCACTTTTAATCGTAATGAACAATTTACTAAAAAATTAAAATAAAATCAAAGAAAACACAAGTCTGCCTTAATGCTGGCATGTTAAAGGATGTCTAACAGTTGCCTTAGCACCATGGATTCCAACAGAGCATCTCCTCATCACCATCAGCAGTTAGAGAAGATGCAGCAACACAATGAAACGTTTGCAGGACCATCCTAAAGCTACCATTCTTCACTAGACTAGGAACAATTATTATATGGATTTAGCTTAATTAAGCAGCACCTTGGTAATGCTCTCTCTTCTGTTATCCAAACGTCATTGCAGATGTTCATCAGGATGACTGAAGTTTATCCAGGAAGCAGAGTCATTTTCTAGTTTTATGTTTAAGTGAGCCAAGTTTAAAGAAATAATTTTAAAGCCTGAAACTAAGTGGGTGGCAGGGGGTTGGACTAGATGATCTCCAGAGGTCCCTTCCAACCCCAGAGCATTCTGGGATTATACTGATTGAACGGTGGGAGACTGCAGAGACCCGACAACACACACGATGTTTAACCACAGACAAGGGCAACCATTACTCTCTGCTCCTGCAAAAGTCCTCTTGTATCCATCTAGGATAACGGAGACAGCATTTGGCTCCATGGGAGCTGAACTGAAAGACACTTTGTAATTCTGTTAGAACAGCATTATATTTCATTTCAACACATTTCTTTTTGCTCTGAAGCAGTTTTTGAAAGCACACCATTGCTACCTGTCTCTCTTTTCCTAAAGGTTCTGCAGGCTGTTTGCACAGGGCAGCAACTGCAAAAGCGGGCAGTTGGAAAAAGGTCTTTTCCTACATTCTTGTAAAACTTTAAGACATTGGACTGATCCTTCAGGTCATTTTGTCATAGTCTCATTATGCACATTCGCTGGTTCACAACTCTTCTGTTTTCAACACAGGAAAGGTGGATCGTTTCAGACCATTCTGTAGATTGTAGCTGACCCCATCCCTCTTGCAGTGAAAGAACCTGCCTACAAGTACACATGGACATCGTGATGTGTGCACACAAGCACATACATGTACTCACATAAATGAATATACACACACAAGTACAGGGCTTTATGTAAATGGACACACAGACATACATACTGTGTGTGCACACCTAGTCTGTATTTCACCTCCACAGCCAGCTCCTCGCTTCTAATACAAACTCTGTATTGCTACCTGTCAGCTTCAACAGAGTACTTCTCTGAAAATTCACTCAGAAGACAATGTTACAAGAAGTTTCTATGTGGAGTACAGAAGGAGGAAAGGAGGATGTTTGAAAACACTCAAAAAAACCAACTCAAGTTAAGAAAATAATCAAGCAGGGAATTTTCACTGACAACCAAAGTAAAGAAGCGTGCCTTACACAAGGAAAAGTACAGAGGCTGATCTTTGATACAAACCACCACTGAAATTCACCCCCCAAGGCAAATTCAACTCCTTGCTTACTTCTAGACCAGGACTGCTGTGGAAAACATGCTTCCTCTGGGCTTGGTGCTGAGCCTCTGCCCGAAGGGTGATTTCACCACTCAGGATGACCATCGCACCACTGTCATCGGAGCAGCCCAAAGGAGAATGGCCAGACTGGGCATCCCATATGCATCAGTCGGACCAGCTGGAAAACAGTTACTTAATTTAACGTCTCTCTGCATATTAGTGAAGAAAACAACCTTCCAAGTACTCACTGACAACAAAAGAACACAGAAGAGACCCTGTATACTTTGGATCCTTGTCTACAGTGTGGGACAAGAGATTCAGGACTGGATGCTCACTCTCTCCCAGTCAGAAAGAACAGGGTCTTTTACCTGGTCTCTCCCTGCTCCTCAAACACCACCACCACTTCAGTTTTGACAAACCAAACCACCAACATCTCTCAGACAGCTCTAGCTACATGTTCCTTCCAGTGAACACGAAGGAGGGCTTATCTCCTTCTCTGGACTTGAATTAGGCTCATATAAGGAGGAATAAAAGAGGAAACCGCTATCACATGATCTCTGCAAAGACAGGTCCCATCTATCAAAAGCAGCCATTTCTATCACCCAGAAAAATCTTGGGTCAGTGGGAATATTTGTAGTCTTGCATCCATGCAGCAACAAAGACATCAAAATACTTCAGTCGAGTGGCTAGGAGACCTTCAGCTGAACTTTGATTTCCCTGGCCTTTAGTTAGAAAGTTTCTGTGAGATGCAACTCTCTGGAATATAAACTAAGGGATAAAAACCGCAGGTTCATATAGGCACCCTCTGACTATTACCTGTAGAAGGGAGAAAAGGAAACGAGTAATCTTCAAGTGTAAAAACAACGTTATGGTTAATTAACTGGAAAAAAAGTCCTTGCCATCCTCAATGTAACTTTGACATTTTATTTTATTTGAATGTAAAATAGGCCTTCCCCTCAAGAGACTCAGGACAGCCAATTATAAAGAGAAAAAAGAATGTTTTAACATTTTATGTTCTCATAAATCAGAAAGTTTGGCAGTGGTATGAAACTCCCCTGAATCACACACTTTCAGGCTGAGCAGAGCATTCAAGAGCCTCAGACTCCCCTGAAATTGGACATGCATCATTTGTGAGGAAAATTTCATCACATAAACCAAATGATTGAAATAATCCTGGTTCTGCCATCACCAACTAGGTGCATGTAAAAGGCAAAGCAAACAGTGCCATTAGCAGGGAAAGCTGGGAAGCCTGGTTTCCGGGAAGTTTTGACCCAAGGCTTTCCATCTCTCTCTGCTCTCTGCAGATTTTTCAACGCTCTCCCCATCATGGGACACGTATGGACCCTCGTCTTCTCCCATCAGCCACCTACTCCCATGATACTAACCCAAAGTCATTACTTTTGAAACTTCTACCTCTTCATAAGATCACCTTATAATTAGCCAAGTCACAAGTTAATTGGGAGGGAGAGAAAAAGAAGGCCTAGTAGCAGAAACAGCACAATCACACAACTTTAAGTTAGTTTTCAGTGGGGTTTTAAGGAACCAAATGCAAGATGACAAGCAGTGCCCTTATTTGATACACACCACCACAGTCCACAGAAAAATCTCAGAATCCCTCTCCCTGGGCACCACTGAAAAAAGCCTGGCCCCATCCTCCTGACACCCACCCTTGAAGTATTTCTAGGCATTGACCACATCCCTTCTCAGTCTTCTCTTCTCCAGACTAAAAAGACCCGAGTCCCTCAGCTTGTGAGGGACCACTGCCTGATCTAACATCTACATTCAATTCACCAGCTTTGCTTAAGAAGCCCAAGTTTCAAGAGTCTCCTGATCAGAATCTCACACTGCAAATAGTAAACAGCTGAGCCCACACAATCACATTCACTTTTCCCTTGCCTTTCCCATCCATCCCAGAGTATTATTTCCCATTCCTGCACAACCAGCTAAGTTCTCCTGCCAGCCTCACACAGCATCAGTAGCAGTCTAGCAGACAAAGGAAGAGTCCCTGTCAGCAGAGTAGGACCAAGGCAAACCCTGGGTTTCATCTGTTGATAAAACACTTGAGATCCATTCAGCAAAGCAGAGAAGGGGGAAACTCAGGGTGCTGGCAGCATCTACCTAGCCCCAAGCTGTTGGGGATGTCACCAAAGTAACACAAGACCTTTTCCAATTTATGATATCTGGCTAGATAACCAGAAGATTCATTTACTACTATTGCTGATCCTATACCTGTCCCTTTCACCCTCCCACCTCTGCTGCGATCCAACTTCTGCTGCACCTCTGGGCTCTCCTGGGAAAGGCTCTTGGCTTTCTACATTCACAGTACCACCTGCACGGGACAGTAATGGACAGAAGTGTGACCAAGTTTCTGATACACCTTCCCAGTAGCCAGGGTGCACTGAGAGATGGCCACAACTAGAGTTCTGCTCACGCCAAGGCAGCACAGCTGTCAGATCACCGACAAGTATGAAAGGACGTAATCTGTGTTTGGTTAGCGATGTCAGTAAGAATCACTCCTTAACACAAAGGAAATGTAGCAGGTTAAAGCACAATAACTTCCTATTTTATGAAAATGAAGAGAAAATACTCCTCAGGAAAACGTTATTTGTAAGCTCTTCAAATAGTAATAACACAATTCAAGGAAATATGATTTTTACTGTCTTCCCCTCTGATAAAATCAACATAGCTCTTATTCCTTGCTTTGTTTTTAATACAGAAAAGTTGGTAAATGTCTCAGCATCATCAAATAGGTTTCAGACATGCAGTTCTCTCTGCAATTATCAGGGATTTCTCAGGGGAAAGCACTGAAAGTATCTGCACCAATACTGGCAGAGTCTGAGTTTAATAAATATTTTTCCTTTGTGTGTGCTCACACTCTAATAAAACACATATGGAAAATAGTGAATATATTCAGAGGAACAAAATTTCCTTTGATGATGGTTCATTGAAAGCAAAATCAAATCTGTTATTAGCCATCAGACTATAAAAGGTGTGATAAATGCCTGGGACTTACATGGCACTCTGCATCTTCAGAGTACACTGTAATTCATTATTCCTGTGCTGCCTGGCATAGTTCTCACACAAGGCTCTTTTAATGTCCAACCAGACATTAATTCTAATAAATAATCAAACTTAGGTGAAGAACAGGTTTGTACACTCTGTGCTGCAATGACAGAAACAATATCCTTATTTCCTTTGTCTGCTTGGTGCTTTTGATTAAAACCTTTAAAAGTCCTTTAAGGTTTGGAGGTTTTTTTAATAAGATAAAGCTCCAGAGGGAGCCCATACACAAAGAATATATATAGAAAATATCTTCCAGACTAATAGTAAAATTGCATGCAGAAAATTTTTCAAATTGCTACTTAAAACACATATTTATTTGAGAACTATAAGTTTCAACTATTTGGAATGATTTTCTAAAGAAGTTTTATGTAAGAAGACTCGCTTTATTTACTGTATATATGTCAATAAATATAAAGCCTGTTGCAACGGAAACAATCTCCATTCAATAGGAAAAATACTATAACTTTGCCTCTACTGCAGAATAGTTCAAGACAGCCTGTGGGTAGTGATTCACAGGAGACAAGAGACACCTAAAGGAAATATTAAAATAACAGTAAGATCCATGGGGCTCAAGAGGAGTGGTCATGTTGTGGCGCCCCATCCCAAGCAAGCCACCCAAATGGAAAGCCATCCAACAGAAAGCCATCCTGGTAAGGAATCCATGGATGTACAATAGATCTCTTTCCCATTTCTCATCTGTAGAGAATTTTTCCATGACATAGATACTTCACATCCCATCCTTACAGCGCTTATATCTATGAGGCTCAGCTGTTCTCACTGGAGCTCCTCTTATTTCTCCTGCCCCGTCTAACAACGCAGATCAGTCCCTCTCCATAAAGCACTTCCACTCCAGCTGTTTTCCCTCAAGAACCAGCTCCCTCTACTGAGATTTCGCTTCAATTCTTCACCTGCACACAGGCAGAAAATCTAAGCCACTTTTAAGACTTAATAAAAAGGTAAACCAAGGGGGAAAGGGCAAGAATAGTGAAACAGTGACAATAGGTGGAGATTTCAATGCCAAAGTTACACTCCCAAAAGAAGCAGAGGTGAGGAGGAATTTGAGGCAGGCAGCGTGCATGGTGGCACATGAGATCTCCCCGTGGAGCTGCATTTTCCTCCTGGCTGGTGCTGACAGTTTGAGCCCTGGCAAAACAACTGTCCAGACCTCATCAGCTACTTAGCTTTCTAGATTTACCATTTTACAAATATTTAATACATTATTTGCAGCCCACTTGCAGAGTCCTCCAGGACAGCAAAGCCTCCGGCACGTTATACAGGCTACAAAAGCTCCTCTCATCTTCTCCATACAGACTTTTTCTCTCTTGAGGTTTTGGGTTTCTTTCTATTATTTTTTTTTTAATTCTGAATCACCATTGCCTTCCACGATTGGCTCACTCTGAAATTTCCATTTAAGCCCCAGATGGGACCCCACAGAACTAAAGGTTTGGTGTTTTTCTTCCCTGCCCAGGAAGGAAACCTGCTGCTACCTGTACAGTCCCCGACACCCAGGAAACTGCAGAGCAGAGCACTGTGATTATTATGTGAGACTATCCTCCTATCCTCCACTGACACAATTCACAACCTTCTCTTTCCCATTTTCTTCTTCACCAGAATTCCTCCTTTGTTTCCATGAGCACAGTTTACCTTATTGGATACTGGTAAAAGAAACAAAAGTACCGGTAACATTAACAAGCATATTGACCGTCATCCTGGCTTGCATAAAGAATAGTGTGACCAGCAGCAGCAGGGAGGTGATTGTCCCCCTGCACCCAGCACTGGGGAGGCCACACTTGAGTCTTGTGTCCAGTTCTGGGCACCTCAACACAAGAGAGATATCGAGGTGCTGGAGCGAGTACAGAGGAGGGCAACAAAGCTGGTGAGAGGCCTGGAGAATAAGGCTTATGAGGATCGATTGAGGGAGTTGGGATTGTTTAGTTTGAGGAAGAGGAGGCTGAGGGGAGACCTCATCACTCTCTACAACTGCTTGAAAGGGCATTGTAGAGAGGTTGGTGCTGGTCTCTTCTGAGGGGCAATGAGCGACAGAAGGAGAGGGAATGGCTGCAAGCTGCAGCAGGGTAGGGTTAGGCTGGACATTAGGAAAAAGTTTTTCCCAGAGAGAGTGGTCAGTCAGTGGAATCAGCTGCCCAGGGAGGGGGTGGAGTCCCCATCCCTGACTGTGTTTCAGAGTAGATTAGATGTGGTGTTGAGGGATCTGGTGTAGGGGAGAACTTGTAGGGTAGGGCTGATGGTTGGACTTGATGATCCCAAGGGTCTCTTCCAACCTAAATGATTCTAGGATTCTATGACCCTATGGAGGGTAGGCTACTAATACAAACTCTGACATAAACCAGTTTTCTGGAAAAAATGCTAAAAGATAAAAATACTTTATATTCTTTCTAATTCTGGGAGAAGAAAAAAAAAAACAACACAAACACCCAAAAACCTCCATACTCAACACCAACACCCCATTTGTATTAGCATAATGTTCCTCTTCTCCATCAGTGCAAATGTCACCACCTTCAGGAAAAGGTGATGGAGCTGGAGACCAAGTCCTTCCCCCAGACTAAAGCTTACCTTGGAGTGCAAATCAGGAGAAGTTTAGAGTTACTGCCTCCTGCCCCCAACCTGATCACTGCTGATCCTATTCAGATTTCCAGCTGCTCTGCCTAAAATGACCCTCTGTGGTTTGATGGGGCTACAAACTGCAATCCCTTTCAGCAACTGGCCTTAAAAATACAATTCCCTGTGCAGCTTCCCTTCCCACTATTAAATGTTCTTCCAGCCTTAAACACTCCAGTGAACTTCAGTTTTACAGGCGTTGCAGAATCTCAGCCAGCCAGGGTAATAATCAGAGCTCCCCAAATTGACTTGGTTTTTTAAATGCTGTGCTTCTGGTGAAGAGCAGAGACACACAAACATACAGATGAACTGAAGTAATTTTTGCTTCATTTCTGAGAACCACAGGGAAAAAGAAAAAGGCACCTGAGTGAAGAATGGAATGATTTGCTGTGTTTGGCAGAAGTAGCATGATTAAAATGCACCGAGGCTGAAATAACGACTAAACTCTATCAAGAATAACTCTGACCAACTCATACCACGAGTGTCACACTTGTAATGCAGGTAAGAGAGTATAAAATCCATCTCATCTCGAGGCACATCTTCTAACCTGTGCCCATTACCATTAAAAAGACATCCCCCAGAACTCATCACGAGAGGAGAAGAGGCAGAAGAGCATATCACTGTCTCCAGTAGCCAGAAGGAACTGAGCCCTGCCAGCAGCGCTCCAGCACAAGCACCATTTCTCCGCTCCCTTCCAGAAAAACTCTCCCTACGCCCGCTCACAATTTTTTTTCCCCAACAAAACAGTTTCCCATGGCAAGTTACAGGCTAAAAAAAATGAGCTGTTTATGGGACTGTGGCAGTTGCAGATAATTCCAGGCAAATTTCTCCAGGAAAGCAGCAGAGAGGGTTATTTGGGTTCCCTGAATTTTTGGCTGAAGAGCAGAGGGGCTGCTCTGAAGTGGAGGAGTCAGATCTGCGAGCTTGCATGGAAACTGAGTCTGCCAGGGGACCGTCCCAGAGGCAGGGATCCTCAGGTGGCCCAGGGATAGCGAGAAAACAACTCTCTGCTTGTCATTTAAAACAAACAAACAAAATTAAAATAAGAAAAAAGGAAAGTTAGGATGGAAAGACAGACAACTAAAATGAAAAAAAAAAAAGGTTTTAAAAGTTTAATTCTTTAAAATAATGTCAAATTTGAAATATTTCATTTTGAAGTGGTTGAGGTTTTTTCTCAGAACTCATTTCAGAAGAAATTTTTACATCTCAATGCTCTACCTTGCTTCATAATGGAATTCATAGTATTTTACTGGAGAGTTTCCCACAGGATGAATATTCTTCCAGCTGTATTTGACAGACTCCTAAAAAGCCAGCTTACTTCAGAACTCACTACATTGTTTTAAAAATGACCATGGCAACGGTAATTAACACTGGTAATTGCAAAATGGCAGTAGTAATTAAACCAGCAAAATATCAGGAAGCATCCTGCAACAGGGCAGTCTATTTTATGTTGAAATATGTCTCCCAAGACAAGGAACGAAAGCCCCACCACTGGAATCAATTGAGACCAAACACTTGAAAACATGCTGTTGGGAACAATCATGCACCAGCCAAGCAGACAGACAAGATGATCTTTTAGGTTCTTTGCATCTCTTAAATCTGGGGAACAAACCAGTGCTGCCACAGGGATGCCAACAGGCATACCCTTTCTCTGTGGACTCCTGTTAGCCAAGAGAGAAACCCTGCTGGTGAGCCCAGGACTATGCCCACGCAGCAGAGACTGACTGAGGCTCCTACAGATGCCCAGGAGGGCTGTGGACCACCTCGCTCGCTTGGGACTGGCTAACAGAGTAAGCACTGCAAGGCATAACCCAAAACAGGCTGCAAAACGCTCCCCAAAGCTAGGCAAGGCTCACCCAACAGCTACTCTGTTCCTAATGACCAGGGCAGCTACTTCATTAATTGCCTGGCTCCGTCTGCAGTGGAAACATTCATTAAAGACTCTGGCAACCCCTTGTGCCTATTGGGGCAGGAGAGGAGAGCATCCCCCCGGTGTGTGAAGCTCGAAGGGGTGCAAAATGCAGGCTTCGATGCCTCAGCCTACAAAGCACCTACCCCCCTCCAGAGGCCGGCGTGAACACCCAGCAGAGCCGATACAACTCCCCGGGACGCTCTCGGGCCAGGATCAGGTAAACCTCCCCGCAGCACCAGACTGCCTTCGTGAGTTTGCATAGAGGAAAAGAAACACTCTGCAACTCGATATCCCCCAAATCAACGCCATTTACGGGGGTTTTATTCACAGACCACTTCTTCTGATTTATATGTCTTTTTTATAGCCTACACTAGGAACCATAAAACCAGCAGCTCAACGCCAGCCTTCATTTATCTCCCGTTATTCCAAACGCCGGAGGAAATTTCTCAGTCAAAAGATAACCTGTTTCTCCTCTTTTTTTTTTTCTAAATTTCTACATAGTTTCTGAACACCTGCTCTTTATGCTGTACTGCAAAACACTAGGCAATTAAAAACTTAGAGAACAAGGCAAAAACAAAGCTTGTCTGCGCACAGGGAATTATACATTAGACAGTAATAGCTACACTTGCAGCCATGAGTAAGCCCCTAATTTATGTGTGCATTCAGTGCTAAACAACAAAAGCCAAAAATCACTGGGATTTTTATGTTTAGACTTTAAACTCAAAAGTGAGGAAATTCAAAAGCAAAGTACCCATGGCAACCTTAATTCTATTCATCTTGCCCTCTGATGCAGCGCGTGTTCAGTGATTACACACTCCTAAGTAAAGCTACATCTCTTAGATGATGTAAAGCAAGGTTAAAGAATCCTTAAAATTAATCAAGTCCTTCAGTATACTCGGCAGATTTACAGCTAGAGGCATTCAAACACATATTTTGGGGAAAAAAAAAAATACTGAACGGCCTTGATTTTTGGAAGGAAATAAATGCACACTGCCCTCAAGGTATTTCTAACTAATCTATTACTTTTTTACTCTTCTGAACATACCCTTTTTCACATTTTTCTCCAACTGAGAAAGAAGTAACACATGACTGTTTTTACCTTCTGGCATTTAGCTTATGCTTATGCTCCAATGAAAGTTGAAAAACGCCATTTTCCATGATTATTTGGGGCTTTTTGCCTTACTTTTTGTCACTGGAATGAATTGCTTAGGCAAGTATGATACCGACTGATGATGATGCTTAAGTTATGAGAGTCACACTGTCAATTTCCAGGTAATTTTATGTTTAACCAAACCTTCTAATAACAGGAAGTTTACACATTCGTGCTGTCTGTCCAGTAAAAGTGTAAATTTGCACACCCTCCCTCTTCTTTTGAGCTCAATGCCTTATTTCAACCAAATTTGAAAGAGGGGAAGATAAGCCTTCTATGTACTTGAGTTCCTGTAAGTTGAATGGGAAAATGGGCAGGCTAGAGAAGACACGTGGGAATGAACGTGGCCTGGCCAGTAACACCCCAGAAGAAAGGCAAGTAGTGCAGAACCAGAGCCATCTCCCATTCTGCTTTACAGCAGCCAGGTGGCATTAACGTACTGGCTATGCGAAGCTCCGGGTTAGCCAGGGCGTCCTTGTGCTGCTGTAGAGAAGAGGGACAAACCATTGTCTATTTTCTCACTGGTATCACTGGTATTTTAAGTCTAACATGAGCAAGGTGCACCAGCCACAGCTCAACACCCTTTCCTCCAAAACCTGCAGTGCCTCTGAAGATTGAGAGCCGTGGCCTGGAAACTTCCCCACCTAAGGCACGTCGTACACCACGGAAGGATTAAAGGAGTCTTGTGACTAAGTGCAGGGGTAATAAGACTTTTAAAAGCAGCCAGTTAATGTACTTTGAAAAGGGGCTGCAGGGGAGCGGATTGCAGAGCTGCTGCAGAGCTCAGCCTGGCTGACACACGTGGCAGTGGGAGGAGAACCGCTGCTGGGAGCACTTTCTGCTCACACTGAACAAAGAGCTGTGTTAACAAGAAGAAATCACATTACCTTCTGCAGTGACTCACTTCATAAAGGTGATGCAGCTGCATCTCATAAATACAGTGGAGTCCAACAACTAGTTCTGGTGAGCTACGTAGGGCCCTGGCGAGTATCTTGGCTCCGTGCACGTTGCCCCAAGCCAAAAGGTACCAGGGTGAGCTCCAAACCCTAGAAAGCCCAAGTCATCTCCTCCTCCAGGGAAGCCTACCCCAGCACCCTTCACCACAGAACTCGAGATACTTCTTTTGCTTCATGCTGCCACAGCAAGAGCACTAGTAGTTTCTGAAGTAAGAAAGAGCAGTTAACTTGCTTCAAGCCCGGCAAAAACAAGAACTATCTACTCAAAACAACATTCAAAGGTTCTGGAATCACAGCATACTTTCTCTGGCTGCTCTGCATCGGCAATGGACAAGCACTAATACCAGATCCTAACCTAATATAATTGAGAATCATAAACAAATGCCATTCACTGTCTTTTTTGCCCTTTCTGAAAAGCAAACAAAGAAAACTCCACAAAACAAAACAAACAAAAAAACAACCAAACAAACAAACAAAACAACAACAACAAAAAATCCCCAGCAATGAAAAGCATCTCCTCCATCATATCACATACTGGACTGGATAAGAATCAGAGTTAACAGGATAATTCTTTCTCTCTTACTGAAAAATAAAATAACACAGCATTGATGGTAAGTAAAATGCTCCTCGTTGTAACTTTGGTTACACTCTAGGAATTACAACTGCAACGTGTCCTTTGACTACCTGCTGCTTCACGAGACACAAGCACCGTTTGGGGTCAATAGCAGCATTGCCCTGGCATCTCAAAGAGCTGTTCTTTGAAAAACACCATCTGACACTGAAAAGGTTCTCAGCAAGACTGTACACAGGTAAAGAAATTTTAGGTCTGCCCAGTATCTAGACAAATCTCACCTGAGTTTATACTCTGCCACTTCTGCCCTCTTGAGTTTAAGCTCAAAGTCCTTTCTGTGCTGCAGGACATTATGGACATACCTTATAATATATGAGAGAGTAAATGAGACCAAGGAGCCTGCAAAGAGAAAGCCACCCTCATCTTTGACTCAGAGTCACCCGGTGATTCTGAGTTTGTATAAAGTCATGGTATCTTCCAAGAGGACTAGGGGTAGAAAGCAATGCAAATAGATTTCTGTGTACCCAGACACACTTCTCACTCTTAATAACAAATACATAGAGCCAAGAATGCCTTCCTCATCTCTCCTAGAGCTCTAGCTAATGAACAAGGAACAGCTGCTTGTTTGCTTTGTCCACCAGAGGCTGACACCAGTGGTTCTACAATACAGGTGACAAACTGGCTCAGATATGTAAGGCTTCCACTGAGGTCACAAGGGATGAGTCACTAGAGCAATCAAAGACAGTAGTGGGGACGCAGTGCTGGACAGTAAACCAAGCAGCACAGGGACCCTGTTGAAGGCATCTGCCCAAAGTCTTTCACCTGGGTGGTCCTTGTGCAGCAGAGGAGTGTGAAAGGCAGCAGCAAGGACAGGATGTTGCATATTGAAACCCTCACTTCCCTTTGTGGTTTCTTCAGCCACACTCAGGGACTGCCCATCAGCTGCACGCTGTCTCAGGAAGGGAAGCATTAACAGCTCCCTGGGCACGTGAGAAAACTTGATTCTCCCACAAAAGACAGTCTGTGATTCTCCAGCAAATGCATAACACTCAGCAAAAGCCTGCTTGGTTCTGGCTGTTAGGTTTCTCAGATTCAGCTCTCACAGCAGCAGCAGCACCATTCACATAGGCAGGAGTGACAATCTTCCGAGATGCTTTTGTTCCCATTCGGGAAAGGCGATGCCGACAGCAGCTCTTACTGGAGCAAGGCTCTGCGTGCATCACACCCGCCTTCTCGCTGGAGAAGCAGTCCTTTCCCAAAACAGCCTGAGAGAGGGAAACTCCTGCATCTTCTCCAGTAAGCGTGTAGCTGGCCCCTAAAGCACAGCCGCAGCCCCATTCCTCCAAAGTCCCACTAAAGGAAGCACTGGGCGTGAAGAGAGACGTCCTGCGGATGGGGCAGCGCTGAAGGGGGCCACCTTGATTAAACTGGGTTGCTCTGCTGAGAAGTCCTGAATGCACTTTCTTGGTTATGGCTGTTAGAGCTGCAGCAGGGTGACATGAATTGCCTTTTATCTAATTGGAAAACACCCACAGAGTTTAGAAGTGCTCATTTAGACAGGCAAATCAATAAAGGAAATGGTAAGCAGGAGAATACAGTGTGACTATAGAGCCTGTGTGGGTCCTATATGCTTTTGCTTAACAAAGATTAACTCTTGCCAGTTTGCTGCAATGCCTGGATTTGGATTATTGCAGAATTGGTAGATTCCACCCCATAACTTCAAGGAGCAGCTTGCCTTTATGTCTACACCTCAAGGCGGGTAGACAGAACAGGCTTTTTGTTAAAGAGAATAAAAATTGAGAAGACTTGGAAATTGAGAAGGCATTGTGGAGAGGGCAGAATAGAAGAAAAGCTCATCTTAATGTAATGGTTCTGAAGCTGGCACAGATCAAAAGTTACATTTCTACTAAAGGAAAAAAGGAGCAAAACCTGGTTTGCAAAACATCAAGAGCATCAGCTGTATTTCCATAGAGGTTTGCTGTTACAAGGCCAATTGCAATGAAGCAAATGAGCAGATTCCAGCTTTTCCACTTTCAACTTCCCTTGTCCTTTTTTCTCTATCCTCACCAGTGGCTGTGCAAATCCCCACCCACAGAGCCACTCCAAAAATTCAAGACTATCAAGATCAGCTATTTAGTTGTTTAAAAACCCTCTGGGTTTCAAGAAAAAAGAGAAAAAAAAAAAAAAAGCCAAAACAAAACAGCAACACCTCCACAATTCTTACAGTTGCTTAGTTTAGGATTAGTTTTGGTTTCCTTATTTCTCTTTGGCGTTCCTTCCCCTAAATCTCCAATCACTTCCACAACAGGCTTACACTGAGCAGCTTCAGGCAGCTGAGGAAAAAAATCCTGTTTAGCAATGTAAGCATCTCTTCTCCCACTGTTGCTAATAGGAGCTCTCTGCATAAATCACAGCACGCACCAAAGGGAGAACAGATCCTGAAGCCTAAGACTGTCTTTCCACTGCTTGAATTCTCTTCTAATTTACACCAATATATTGGCCTCAAAAGGAGGGCTTTTGACATGCCTCAGTGGCAAGTCTGAGGAGAATCAGGCCCATGAGATAAGAACAAAGAATTCTGACATCTTAGTCTGCTGACAAAAGTCAGAAAGAGGGCTGAACAGAGGTTGACTCATGATGGCTCCTCAGAAGCTGACAGTGTAGGACAGGTTGGGACTCATGCTCCAAACTCAGCCATCCTCACCTCACCATCCCTGGTCTCTGCCACAGGCTGACCAGCCATGCCTTCAGCCCTTCCACGTGTGCTTCACAGAAGTACAGAGAACCTGGCACTTCGCTGCAGGGGGCACAACTGTCTTGCAGCAAGTAGACAGGTCTGACAGAACCTCATGTTCAGAAGTTCTCTGTCCTCCCTGTATGAACTGTGCATGATACGTGAGTCAGCCAGCTTCTTGCTGCACCGGGGGGCATCTTCTGCAGTATAGGACCACTAAACCAGGTTATCCCCTTGCTTCTTTCTTGGTCTTACTTGGAAACACTTAAAAAGTGTTTGTGCATTGTCTTCTCCAAACTGGCCCCATTTCTAGGGCAGGTGTATACACAAAGAGAGGGTGACCCTGACCCCCCAGGGAGTTTTTATCTGGTAAGTTTGATGCCTCTGGACTGGCAGTACAGCGGGTGGGTTTCTTTTAACATTGCCTGGCCTTGGCGATGCCCTCCAAAGTATCTGCTGGGCTCAGAGTATTCCAAAGTAGGGCAGAAGGTGGTCTTGTCTGTTAAGCACACGTGAGGGTTTGCAGAACAGGTCTCTAGGGCCGTGGTTTCTTTTTCCCTGGTGTGGCTGACTGCAGGCAGAACGATTGTTAGGGATGTAGCAAGGTCTTAAGAGAGAAATATCATGACTAGGGGAGCCTAATGGAGCATAGCCACAGCTGGGGTGGATCAGGAAACTCCTAAGGGGCCTACAAGCAAATGCATAAAGGTAATCTTTCCTGGGGAAGGTCTGCCAAGCAACCTCTCATGGTCTATTGGTATTAGAAAAGTACTCCTCTGTTTCGGAAAAAAATTACCATCAGGATTTTATGTGAGTTTTTATATATATTATAGCTGCAGTTCTTTAGTTTCTGCTTTCCTTCAAACCAACCTTTTATTGATCAACATAAACAAGTAAAAAACAAACAGCTCCTCCAAAGATGTGCTTTTCATTTGCACTCATGCTCAGCTGGAGAAGGAAATGCATAATAAAATTAATGGGGTTTTTGTGAGTTCCTCCTTTTTCTTATTGACAAAGTGTATTTTAATAAGGATTTTATCTCCTCTTCCTTGATCCCACACTAAAGTCATGATCCCATATTTTGGACATCAGTCTGTTGCCATGGGAATGACTGTAATATCACAAAAAATGCAGTATTATGACTTCACTGCAGGATTAAGGCGAGAGAAAAAGACAGGCTGTAAGGGATCAAGTCCTTAAGCAGCAATAGCCTTAGTTATTAACACAAAGGAAGAGAACAATTATGAGAAATACATCCAAGGCAAATTCACTTATGTTTTGCAATGTTCAAAGAATGCTTTCCCTAGAAGGTAAATGCTTTTTGAAGCACTAATTTCAAAGAGATCCTAAATGCCTAATTTCGGTTCTTCCAATCCGTAATCCCACCCTCCATTTGAAGCGTGCCCTTTATGTGACTGAACCCCTGGCCCTCTTACATTCCACCCCTTCCCAGTGCCCACTGAGGACCTCCTTGTTAAGTCTGCAGTCCCATGTCAGTAGTGAAAAGGCAATGGAAATCGCACTTGGCTATCATAACATGAAAATCTGATATACTCTAGGCCAAAACTACATACTTGCAGACACTGAGTACCCCCAAGACCTCTAAAGAGGTAAAGTGAACTTTCCTCTTCATTTCACCCTCTGCTATAGCACTTCCCTGTGCTGGTTGAGAACAATTTTAATTCTTACCCAAGATGAAGCCAAGGGCTCTAGGGATCCTACCAGAGAAGGCTTTCATAACACAGTTTCAAGAGTTAAATGTAAATTCAAAGGTGGAAACTTTGAGCCCATCGCTTGTACCAAGCATTTGGTTAAACCTGAAACCTCATCAAGGACCCTCCGCATCCCAGCAGGTCCACAGGAATAAATTAAAACCTGGGGGGAAAAGAGCATCGATACTTTGAAAACTTCAATAGCTCAAGCTGGTTGGTGCTACCGTACCCTGATGATGTGATTCCTGTCAGGACCAGCATACCTATAAGAATAATAGCAGCAGACCCACTTTGAAAAACTCCACAAGAGAGTTGTGACCTTAATCATTTGCTTTCAGGTCGTCCTTTTTCTTATGAGCTCTGTTCCAGTGCCCATTTTTGGGTGTTGCTTAAAGCTGCAGAAGAAAATAGGTGCTGCAGAATTCAACTTCAGACTTTGAGCTGTAATGAGCATGACTTTCTTCCAAAATCTGCCAGCTTTAACGGCTCCCCAAGAGCTCCTTGCCACATATCCCATGTCAAACAGTTTCCCCCTGCAACCCTATTTCAGGAAGAAAACAGGATGTGCAGTGGTGACAGAGAGTACAAAAGGTACTGGAAGAAAGATTAGGGAGAACTTGGACAAATTTGGGGACCTTCTATGATGGTGTTCCAGCATTGATAATAAGGGGAGAGCAACAGATGTCATCTACCTGGACTTATTCAAAGCATTTGACACTGACCCTCATGACACCCTGGTCTCTAAATTGGAAAGGCATGGATTTGATAGATGGACCACTCCATGGATAAGGAATTGGCTGCATGGCCACACTCAAAGGGTTGCAGTCAATGGTTCAATGTCCAAGTAGAGGGCAGTGATGAGCAATGAGAATCAGGAGTCAGTTCTGGGACCTACTCAGTATCTTGCACCCTCAGCAAGTTTGCTAGTGACACCAAGCTGTGTGGTGCAGGCAACATGCTGGAGGGAAGGGATGCCATCCAGAGGAACCTGGCCAGGCTGGAGAGGTGGGCCCGTGCAAACCTCTTGAAGTTCAACCAGAACAAGTGCAGGGTCCTGCACCTGGGACATGGCAATCCCAGGCACAAATACAGATTGGGCAGAGAACAGCTGGAGAGCAGCACTGAGGAGAAGGACTTGGAAGTGCTAGTGGATGAGAAGCTCAACATGAACCAGCAATGAGTGCTCCTTCATGGCTTCTCTTATTTTTCTGTGGATGAAACAAATATCTTTCTTCTGAACTCCAACATGCACAGACCACAAACTTGTGATTTCTTAGGAATTTACATGTATACGCCCCAGGTTTCTGCACATTATTAAATCTTCCAAATGAGAAAGCCTAGAGCATCTGTACTACATACCAAAAGACCATTCATTCCCGTGAAGAATTCACTGATTTTTCACCTCCAGATGTGTTCTAAGCGGTTGGAAAGCCCCAGAATTCAGCAGATTAATGTGCTCTAAATGTCACTTGATAAAGGGCACTGCTGCCAATGGTTCATTCACACTGCACAGATTTAATTACCTAAATAAAGTACCCTCCAAGAAATGTGGGTGGGTTGGTTGGGGTTTTTTGTGTGTGTGACTGTTGTTTGTTGAAGTTTTTTTTGTTAGCAACGCTCCAGTTTGTATTTTTTCCTTTGTAATTGAAATTAATTTCCCTAGCTGCTTTATTTTAAAAAACACCTGGAACAGGGCTATTATTTCAAAGAGGCAATTATGAAATTAGAAAGATAAATATGATACTTATTTCTTTAATTACAGATACAAATAGGGACTGTAACACAGAAACTGCTTACTGACATCTTCCTGGATCGTGCTGGAAGAAAACTGCAGAATCTGCTGCTCGTCTAATTCCAAGGAGACACATCCAAGATAAAATTAAGAGGTTGCTAAATCTACCAAGTTTTGCCTGAAACTTTGACAAAGCCTTTCTCTTTCATAGCCCTGTTTGTGCAACCAGAGCAGAAATTGTCAGGGCTTGTTTTGTTTTGTTTTTAAAGCTTCCTCAGGTTTTAGTACATCACTGAAATCCAGCAACAATATTTGCAGGTCTTACTACAGAAAGCAGGACTTCTCTGATCCGGGAAGAGGCATAGCAGGATAAAAGCACAATAGCAGCCCCCATCCCCCGCCAGAAGCCTCAGCCACTTGCCTTTTTGAGCTGGAAAAGTTAATGCTGTGTTGAAACGTCTACAGATAAAACAGTAGCAGCACCAGTTGCTTCACAAAAGCGGGCACGTTAAAGGAAGGTGGCACTGGAAGTTTTCAAGAGCAGGCAGGATAAACCCATTTCAGGAACAAAACGTCTGCAGTCAATCTCACATGGGACAAGTCAGTCTCCCAGGGACTCTCCCAACCCTATGGCGTTAGGACAAGCCCGAGCTGTACCCCTGGGAACCCGGGCCAGCACAGCCCAGTGCAAAAGAGCGAGGTGGCAGCAACACCAGCAACAACCAGAATAAAATGCAGTTATTCACCATGGCTGTTGAAATTCCCCTGCTATTTTAGCTGGCCACAGCAACAGCTACAATTAGGTGTTCTTAATGCAGCATGATGTTTGTCAGAAACCAAGGCACTCCCCCCCTCGCCTCCCCTGAGAGTCATGTCAAGGGGCAACTTCCACAACTGCTGCCTGCTGACCCTTCTCTGACACGACTTGATCATTCTCCCTTATTGATCTCAGCCCTTTTTTTTTCCCCACCAGTGCCTCCCCAGCCACCTGCCAGGTAATAAAAATCGGCATCAAAATGCACAGCACACAGGGTGCTGCGAGCCAAAAGCGACATTTGTCTTACAGACCTGGAACCCTGACAGTGTCGATAGGGGCCAGTTATCACACTGTTGTTTGATCTATCTGCTGAGGTTGTAAATAACTTCCATGGGCAGCCAAATGGGGACAGAGAGACTCTGCCAACATGAACTATAAAAGGAAGGCGCTGCTGTGTCAGTGGCAGAAGACATTGTTAAGCAGCATAAACAGCCCCCGCTGCCTACAAATCTCTAAAGACTCCCTGAGTTTCAAAGCAGAGGTTCAAAATTGCTGCACTTTTCTTGCACCATCATTAATTATGTCTTTTGCTTTTAATGCCTTGCTGTCCATCAAGATAAGCATTCAGATACACCAACAACACAAGTGTCTCAAAATGGGTTAACGGACCCCTATAAGGATACGTGAGATGTCAATCCCAGTGCCACTCAGACAGGAAAATTCTGCACCCCTTTGTTCTCCAAAGCACCTCCAAGCCCCAGTCTGCCAGTAGAAGCAAATGTGCCCACTGAGTGTGGTTAACAGGCTTTTGGGGCAATGGAGATAGGCCTCTTTTCTCACTCCCCTCTTCCCTGCCCCCAGAACAAAAGCCTGGCTTGGCTATATAAAATAGATCTGAATTACACACTGCTTTCTAAAAGCCACTTGTGCCAGGTTTACACTGAAAAATCAGCACAGCAACCTGGCAAACCGCTGAAACCAGAGTACTGAAGGCCTTGAGGTAATGCCATGCCAATGCCTTTGCCAAAGAGGTAAAGCATGCACATCTGACTCTGGCTCCCTGCTTTTCCATGCCCATGCCAGCTCCCCAACCTTGAATGAGGAGTTAAAGCAAACCACAAGAAAAGAAAGGCTGGAGACACATTAGGCAAGAAATAAAAGGAATAAAGGCAAACTGACATCAGATATTCTCCAGTGTGGCACACAGGCTTAAGCAGGTCACAAGTATGGAAATTCAAACCAAAAGCAACGACAACAAAATATTCCATTATTCCAGAAGAAACTTATTCTATTGGGTCCATGCGGCATCAACTGGACTGGGCAGCTTCTGAGCAAGACTAGAACTCCCAACACATGATGCTAATCCTCAAGTCTTCAAAGATCTTTCCAGCAATCGTGCCTGCCTCATCCCTTGGTGTTTATTCCACCTCATTCACTGAGCAACCTCTGTGGTATGAGGATGACATTTTCCAAATCTACTGACGTTTTCTGGGTTTACAAAAATGCCAGCTCAGTTGCTGTTACCACAGACTAGAAGATACGACAGGACATCTTTGATTCCATTTTCCTACCTGGAAAGGTTTCAGCACCTTCCACTGATCAGCTGTAATTTCAAAGGCAGAACAATTTTCTTACAGTCTCTTCAATTTCAGCAAGACACACTGAAATTAAGCCTAGAGTATGATCACATTTTTACGGCAAATATATCGGCTGGCAAAGGGAAACCGCATATACCAGGCTTTCAATTCTCCTCAAAACAACCAGTATTGATGGTGATTGAAGTCCATCATGGTGAAAGAGGTTTTTGAAGGCACATATGAAATGCATCAGCAGTTTCCACGCTAGTTTTCAGATGATAGCCCTCCTTTTTAAATACCACCGATGAGTTATGAGTGGGAAGGAAAAGCAAAGTCTTATTACATCTCCACAGGGGATGATCCCTCAACAATTACCATTAACATACCAGTAATCTTGCAGCCACTGAAGTTGCCCAAGCCACGAGCATTTTCCTTATTGACTAATTCAAACCCACAGTATTATTTTTCCCCGCTGTCACAAGCAGTCCCTTTCATAAACACTAAAAGTATCTGCTGAAAAAAAAAACCCTGTAAAAAACCCTTTGTTTCCGTCCAGTTGATCAAGGCTGTCTACCAGAAGACTTTTTATTCATCCTCTTTCCTCAGATATGCATGGGGTACGTATGCAAATAGATGATAATACATTTAGGGAAGACTTATATGCATTTTTCACTCTGTTTTTAATAGAAAGAACTGGGGAGCTTTTTAAAAAAAATAGAAAAAATGGAAACAGACAGAAAAAAAAATAAATCTATCTTGCTGTTTTACTAGATCACAGAATAATTTGACATGAGCTGAGAAATTTTTTTCTAACTGCTCCTCTCTACCAAACTTCAAGCTTAATGTAGTACAAAGATTATCCTTCAAGCTTGTCCCCCACGCTATTTAAGCTTTTCTGACTAAATTTTTCCCTTTCTTTCTAGATTATTACTACACAGGTACAAACAGCTTCGCAGCACTAGAGCTAAGGACCTAGTTCTCCCCTACTTCATTCAAAAGCAAAATAAGGAATAACTCTAATGAGAATACATCTCTAAAATTGACTAAATTGTACCAAACACATTCGTAGTCTCGAGGCAACATTTTTCTCTTGAAAAAACAATAAAAAACCCAAACTTATCTAACAATTTCAAACGGGTAGTTTATGAGATCTGGCACTTTTGGGGCCAGAGGAAATACTATTTTAATGAATTGAATTTATGGGAGCACTTAGGTTGGATCATTACTCTCAGAGCTACAACGCTTAACTTCAAATAGTGACTTGAAGCTAGATTTGCTCCTAAAAGCAGGATTTTCTGTTGAATGTTGGTGCCTCCCTGCAAAGTTACAACCAACACTTAACTCGACTGCAATCCTTCCCTGGAAGCAGTTCAGCTCCTTAAGCACTTCCCTATTTCACTGAAAGCTGTCATGTACCTTACGTTGTTCTTCCAAGCCCAGGGTAGTCAGGGTAGCACTCAGCTCTGGCCCAACGCAAAGCCAGGCTGGAGGAAGTGCAGCAATGAGAGGGTGCAACCATGGCTCCCCTTTCCAGAGTCCCTCTTCAGAGTGAAGGGATTCCAAACTGCTTCTCCAAAATGAGCGCTCTAGCCAGTTATTGTGGGAGAGAGCACACACTGCTTCGACTGTTGAAGTTGTGACACTGCCACGTGGGAAGGAGTTCAAGAAGGAGGAAAAAGAAAGGCAGACACAGCACAGCTCTGAAACCTAGTGGTGAGGACACTCCTCTGGTTAAGAGATACAAGACTCACATCTCTGCCTCGTCCTCCCACAGAAGCAGCTACGAGAGATCCTGCAGCAGCAGCATCCAAAGCTGTGCTTGTGCCTATGAAGGGCCCTCCCTCCATACGATAGCAGATGCAGCACAGGCAGAAGCCTCACCATCCTGTACAAGGGATCCACAGAGGTCCCACAAGGGATCCACCTCACCTTCTCTTCTGGACTTGTTGCTCACATGTAGCAAATGATTTTTCTCCAGCCCATAGTCTAGTGCAACACTCAGCAGTGCAACAAGTTTCTACATGAATAAAATCCTAGGGGTCAGGGAGAGTTTTAGTACATAGACTAAAATACCATGGAAATGAGCTAAAGAAAGTTAGGATTTTAAGTCAATTTTTCCCCTCACAACCCATCCAATACAGAAGATTACCATGATCTTTTGAAATAAGTTAAATGAAGCAGCACAGGCCAATCCAGTGTCATCCAAGAGCTTGCCTAGTGTATAAGGTCTACAAATTCTTCAAACATACACTGATTTCAGTAGCTGCACCTTCAAAAGCCAAGGTAATACATGTGCTACACCCCACCACGTCACTGTGTTACCACAAGCCCCTCAGCTCTTCTACCCATTGTATTTGAGTCCATTTCCTGTCATTAGTAATGCCAAAGAACACAGATTTTCCCATTTTTATCACCTTTTCCTTTCAAGCTCATAGTATGATCACAGAACTAAGATGCTACTTTGACACTTGCATTCAAACTGGACCCCTAAAGAATTCAAAGTTATTGCCTCACAAACAGCCCCAATCTAAGGCAGCTGCTGTACTGCAGTCACCTCACTAATATTCTATCACATCTAGCTAAGACTCACCACCAAGATGATATTAGGAGATTCACGCACTCAGTCACCTAATGTGTGCATGGACACACACACAGAGCTCTTCCAACTTTTTCTAAAAAGAACTTTTCCATTTCAAGGATTTTACAAAACCATGAAGCCCTTTTCCTTAAAGTGGTACGTCTGACACCAGCTGACAAGAAGGGAGAAAAGTTAACTTAAAGCTGTTGTTCTCTCCTTGATCTGCTGCACTGTGATTAGGAGAATACAGTGCCTGGATAACCGCATCTGCAGGATGGCTATGTGCCTTGCAGGTTCAGGCAAGAAGCAGCAGGCTCCAGGCACAAGGGATTGTGAAACAGGAACACAGAAGTTACCATCCCTCTCTCGTCTCCTTCAGAGAATTCATTTTGCTAATCTAGATACAGTCAGAAGGGCCAAGAGGTGTAGCTGTGCATTGCCAGCACTGCCAGGCACCAGCGCAGCCTGTGAAATGCCTTGAGTTTGTGACAAAGACTTTGAGTGAGTTACACAGGTTTGGGTTTTTTGTTTGTTTTCTTTTGGTCTTTGTCCATTTTTCGAAGCCCATTCTAACAGAGTTTCAGAACGACAACCAAAGGGACAAAGTTTTCCGTCTTTTGTATCATTTGGTTCCCTTAGATTTGCAAATTCCCTTGAATTCTTCCAGTAGCTGCCTTGCTATTTACCACGCAGCAGAGGTCTGATACCTCCCCTACAGAGACAAGCAGCTTTGCCTTCTCCTTTGGGCTCCTTGTACTCCTCCAAATTATTCTGATTGATATAGACCTCATTCCACGCTAATTATGCAAGAGCTTCTCTTATAAACTGAGGTTGCCACGGCAACGGCATCGGGCAAACAGGTGCACAGAAAGCTGTGATATATTAAACGACAGCTACCCTCTGCCTCTGCGACACAGAGTGCCATTCGCGGGGTGTATTTATAGCAGGTAGTAATTAATCCATGTGAATCTCATTTCATTGAGAAGGAGAAAAAGAAAAACGCCCAGAATGATTAGCAAGAGGCCTAATTATCCCCCGTACCTTTGATTCTGAACGTGCTGTCGCCGTCGGATAACCGGAACCCGGATTGGTTGGGTTAGCGTTGGTGCGGAGCCGTCGCTGCGAGAGACGCGGAGCCGACACGCGACAAAGACCTCGCCTTCTCACCAGGGCAGCACTGAAGCTCGCGCTAGTGCTGCTGCAGGGGACGTGAAGCAACGAAATACAGACACTATTCTGAACAAAATAAATACATATATCTCAATATATAAAGCCTATAAAGATATAGGCTTTAGTTGGCTTTTCTTGGGGGTCCTTAATGCTGAGGCGAGCGGGAATCAAATGTATGGCACGGGTCTTCCGGACCTGTGACAGGAGTGACAGAAACCAGATTTCAGCCCTGACACCGGCTCCCTCGGTGGCCTGAAGCAAGCCCCTCACCCTCTCCTTCTGAGATACAAAGCTCCATAATGCCTCCTTTTCTGGGACTAAAAGCAAATGGTCCAAACCCACTTCCCTGATGAAAAACGCTGCAAAGGGCTTTGCATTTCAAAAAACTGAATGTAGTAGATTCACCTGGACTGCTCCCTGCACAGCTCAGCCTCGTGTTCAGAGAACGTGCTCCTCAAGAGCACAGGTCGTCTTGGGAAGCCAAAACTCATCCACAGCATTTTTGGCTGGTCAGAATCAGGACTCATCTCGCCATGCACTACTAGTACTAGTGAGAGTTCCTGGACCTTGAGTATGTCTCAGTTTTCATTTTTTATTTTTCCTTTTTATGACAACTACATGGAGAATCGTGGTTGACAGAAAAGATTCCCTTGAAAAAAAAAAAAAAGGAAAAAGAGACCTTGCTAGAAAATCAACACATGATCAAAATCATTTTCCAAAAAAATGAATACACATCTTAGATGAAACTGTAGAGAAGAGCGAGCTTGAAAAGGCAAAGAGAAGATCCCTAGTTGAAATAGAAATATTACCACTAGAAATATTTTTACAAGCAAATGTCACAATGGCAATTACTTCAAAACCACTTTTTTTTCCCCCCACTGCTCTGTTTTTTAAATGAAGCACCTGAGAAAAGTTAAACCACCAGCACTGGTATATGTGGGCCAGGTCATTCACAGGCAACATACCCAGAGCTACCTCTAGTCTCAGGGCTTTCTGAAGCCATCACATAAACAGGGCTACAGATGACAAGAACTAGGAGGTGGAAGGCACTAAAAATCCCCTCGCAAACACTTGTCCCAAGAAGCCGATAGCCCTGGGACAGTGACTGAACGCCCCTTGCAGCAGGACTTGCCAGAGCTGCTTCATCTGCACCATTCAGGATGGTTTGGTAGAACAACACAGCACAACTAGGGCCACCGGGTCCAAACTGTCACTTTAAGAGGACTTTTTGCTGGCTTGGAAGAAGTCACCACCTCCTGTCCCTTGATTTCAGCAGCTGCGGTGTTGGAGACACTGCAGATTATTCCAGAAACCATGCAAAGTGATCTAAGTCAAGGTACAATTTCACCTATAGTCCAAGCAGCACCTTGTTCCTGTTTTATCAGGTTCAGGTTAGAACTTTGCAGGCAACAGCTACACTTGTAATTCTAAGAGAAAGCAAAAATCACGGCGGCACAGCAATTACTCATTTCCTGAACAGACCCAGTTAAATCAGAGTATGAAAAATGAAAGCTGCAGAGCTATGTGCCTAACCTGCTGGGAAATCCTTCCATGATAAACTTCTTCTTGGTAATATAAATATTTCACAGCAATGGGTTACACATGGTTTGAACCCTGAAATAAATCATTGTCTGCTCAGACTCAGACCTAGTTCTGGGGCCAAGCACTACACATCCCACCCCTGCAGAGGGTCCGACACCGAGCTTAGTTAGGAGGTGATGGTGACTAGTAGAGAACGGGAGAGAGGATATAACTTTGGCTTTTGAGAGGCTTAATCCCATTTTCCCAAGTCTCATACTAAATCCGTCCATATTAGACCCCCACATTAGCAGACCTGACGAATTTCTCTGAAATTCATTAGCCATACCTTCCATTTTATTCTAAAAAACGTGCTCTCAGAACAAGGCAGGTGAAAAAATTGTTCTCACAAACCAGACAAATTTTTACAGCACGGCTTTCCAAGCGCCCAGCGATATCTGCATCATTCTCCAGCAGACACTACACCACGGGACCGGGGATAGCTGGAGAACTGGACACAACAGCCACGGCTGCTGCTTCCATCCAAAGTGTGTTGTCAGGGATTCACAGCATGGTGCAGATAGCACCTATACATGGGCTGCATCAGCTAAAAGTCTGCTGAAGTGGAAAATCCGAGCAGACTTCAGCTTTATTTTACCACCTGAACAGAAGGGAGGCGCTCAAGCATCTCACCAGCTGAAGTTTTACACTAACGTCAAACCTCAGCCTCTCGGATCTCCTGGTTATTCAAAACCCCAAATCAGACCAATTTATTTAAGCTTAATCCTTCAAGAACCTAACACAGGTTCTAGGTCTGAACTCCCCATGCTTACCCAAACCTTTTCTTTTGCAGAGGTCTGTGATAGGACAGGGAGGCCCGCTTGGCATATTCTGGACATTAACATGCAACCTCTTAAGTTATATCAGTTCCAGCTATATCCCTTAACTCATCCTTCAAAAATGCCTCTTTTGCCATCAAGCCTGCCAGGAGAATCTACCAGCAACTTCTGAAGTGTACTCCAGTACCTTGAAATGAGCTGTATGGAAAGCTGACCCACACAAACATCTTTTTTCAGTCATCTCTCCCTGTTGCTCCCTCCTCTTACACCTCTTATACTGCACAGGGGAGTCCAGCTTCCAATTAGACTGCAGCCTCTCCCAGCAGGATCCATCTCTTCTGACATGTTTGTACAGCGCAACTAAAGTACAATTTATAGTTAATAATAATGCACACCTCAGAGCTGCTGGAGTTGCTGGGATCTCAGGGCATAAGCATGACAAAGTTTGAATGGAAAGAGAAAAGCACCTTTTTTTTTTTGCTTTTAGACTTATTAGGAGAGGTGGAAAAAGCAGACAAATCCTTGTATGCCCAGGAGCTTGCCTACTTTTTACAGCTCTACCAGTTAGTTTAATAAAAGACAGTACTTGCTTTGCCTAATAATGTCTAATGTCAGGAGAGTTAAGGGCTCAGTTAAACTCTATTTAAGCAGGATTTTAAATGAAAGCATGCAAACTTAGCACTCTTTACAGCGAGAGATCCCTTGTGTGCAGAAGAGAAGGTGGACTACATGGGTCACTGCTAGAACTCATTTAGAAATAGCCACTGGATTTTTTTCCTTCACGGAGAAAAGCTGTAAACATTAAAACGCCGTGCATGGCTTCCCCTAAGTCAGCCTCTTTCTACATCAAGCATATCAAGTTCTCCATTTCAAATGCCTTTCCAGGTTCTCTACTGTAAGGAAACATGAGTTGTTCTAACCCAAGGAGCCTGTAACGACCCTCTTGACCAATTCACATACTTCTCATGATTTATATGTGACCCTTTTGTATGTACTGTTACGCTTCTGCGTCCAGAGGACAACAGGAAAACTCTCTTTTCTACTTATGCTGGTCCCAAAGGTCTGATTGCTCTTAGAAACACTCTCTCAAAAATAACACTAGATGGAAAATTGTCACAGGCTGATTGAGACACTGACAGGAAACTGGACAGGAAAGAGAAAAGGGAACCACTACAGTAACCCACGATCTAGATGCCAGTGCGTGGCTGTAAAAAAATGCAGCTAGAATAGAGTTCAAACTAAACTCTTACTTCTCTGAGTCTGGGGAAATTTGTAAGAACCATCCAGCAAATCTGTGGAGAGGTAAAGGGAAATTGGGAGTCTTACCTATGGCATTACTGTCACACGGGAAACTGTCTTCATGAAAATACTCATGGTCTGCCAATACGATTGTCTATACTATCCATTCTTCGTGGTAGCTTCAGCATTCAGCCAGGCCTGCACACGGTTTCACTCCATCTCTCCCCAGCACATAACATTTACAAGAAAGATTCATTTAATTTCTCTCCCTCCCCCAACCCCAGGAGAAAACATCTCCTTTTTCAGCGAACACTCCCATTTCTGCTGCTCTGGTAACCCCCACTTCATGGACACTCCTCACAAGGATCTTCACCCCACGTGGAAATTCTAAGCCAAACAGTATTTCTGTGCCACAGACCCCAAAGCACCTCATCTATGCTAGTTTAGACAAAGGGGAAGAGAAAAGATGACTAATCCAAATTGCAAGGCAATATTTGCAATCGCTAAGGCCTGTTGGTCCCACAGGTACTGAGCTTAAAACGAATCAACTAGCAAAAAAGTAAGGTAAGGGCACATGTATCTCAGGAGAAATAATTATTACAAGGTAGAAGACTAAAGTATCCTAAAATTTTTATGAAGTGAAAGACTGCATTATTTTTTTTTATGTTGACATGCTAGATACCTCAAGAGAAGAGCTGAGAATTCTTGTGCGATTTAGGCCCGTTGAGCTAATTATAATTGGGCTGTCAAAGATTTACAAAAGCCTAAGCGAGAGGTTGCAAACTGACACCAGCAGCAGGGCACTAAGTTTAGTTGTGCAAAGCTGAGAAAATAACCTCTAATAAAAGGGAACCTGTTTATTCCATAAAATCAGCTCCAGTCCCTGGAGCTCTCACTTGACCTCAGCAGTGTGCACGGGAGGGGGATGCAACAGCACTGACTGAACAAGATTTTCAGTTTATCTAGCATTTTCCCCACCAACTGTCAGAAAACATAGGGGTACCTTCCCTCCATTATTCAAACAATTTTACCAAAGATTGGTAAAAGGTAATTTCAGGAGGCTTAGATTAAGTCACACAAAATTTCAAGTGCATTCCATCTGCAGCACTATCTCTCTTCCATTCCATACTTTAGATCAGATATGCATTAATCTGGAATTACAACAATACAGCACAGGCAAAAACATTAGAGGAATATTGTAATAATCCCTCAACCAAGAATCATAAAGCTAAAGAAATTCCAAGTTAAGTTTAAAATGAAAAGAAAATTCAGGTAAAATGTGATGCAAGGAAATGGATTAAGTCACACAATATCTTTTTTTTTCCTCTTTGGAAGGTGCAATGATACCTTTCAGAGTGCTGTATAAGCACATTTATGGTCCCACTCATTTTCAAAAAGCACCTGAGACCTGAGGGGGTATTTGTTGTGGAGGATTTTAGGCGAGACGAGGAATGTTTTGTTTTCTTTTTTAATTTTTTTCTTTAATCCTTACACTACTAGTTAAAGCTAAAGCTTCAGAAATGCCTAGCTGTGTACTTTCAGGCTTTGGACTACTGAGACCTGTTTTGACTTTGCCTGCTGCTGGGCTTTCTGCATTTTGAGTGCTTGGTTCTGGACGTTTCAGTCTCCTGAACTCGGTTATTGGCATTCAGCACTGACATCAGCTGCTGATTTATTCCTTTTATGAAATAAGGCTTACACCTATTACACCTCTCTTGCCAGCATCACCAACCACACTGGTCAGAACTGCTAGGATCACCTGAGGCAAAACCATCCTCTGCCATTGGGTACTGCCTCTCTGTAATGACCCACTTTCCACTCCTTTAGGTCATGAGCCCAGCGAGGGATTTGTTCCTGCACTGCCTGGAAATCCAATTCTGCCCTCGACAAGCTTTTTGTGGAGGATCTGTTGCATCTTTCCCATGCAACGAAGGGTTAACAGCAAGCCTTCCCAGCAGCCAGGATGAGCTGCTGCCTCTCCTCCCTGCAGAGAAAATCCATCCCGGTGCCTTTCCAACCCCACCTTCTCCAGCTTGCGTTCGTGACCCATTCCCCCCTTGGTTTTGACCTCACTCAAAATAGCTCTCCTTGCCCACAGCACCTGCACTCTTCACTTCATCCCTTTCATCTGGATATATTTTACAGGCTGCTGCTGCTTAGTTTCGTTTTCCATCACCACCTATGTCCCCCCCATCCCTTTTCTTGTTAAGTCATTGGGCTGTTGCCAGCATTGAGGCAGCATTTTGCACACAGAATACATTCATACACTGGCCTGTGCTAACATGCACCTTCCCAAGATAAAACTACCAGAGCTGCTCTTCCGGGGGTAGGGGGGGGAAATCAGGTTCCTTAATCCCTATTTCTTCACTAGTTCTTACTCAGGAAACACTCCTGCAGGGAGTAGCCCCCCGTGAGAGCAGAAGAGTAACTGCTTCAAATATTGCCCCCAATTCCATGGGATTTTCACTCACCAAGAAATAAACAAAACCTGAAATAACCAACAGGGGGAAACCTGTTTCCACTTGCCCTGCCCTATTTTGGGGATCTCTGTTCAAACAGTCAAGAACAAGATGGACAAATTATGTTCAGGACTGCATAGATCTCCATTTACTTAGAAGCATTTACAGATAAATCTTCCACGGAGAATGAACTGGGAGAAGCATTTCCATTTCTTTCCTCACCTCATTAATTAATGTGGGAGCACTGGCTGACTCCCACATACCAATCTGCTGCTGAGCTGCTTTCTCTGGGTCATTCTGCATATCAAGTCTACTGTCACACATTACCAGATGCTTCCCACTTGTCTGGGTGTTTTTTTTTCTGATCACTGATGGAGGGGGAAAAAGTATCCTAAATTGGCCTTTTTCCTCATTTGACACAGTCACTCCCCCAAGTAGCCCAAGAAGATGCACCCCTACCACAGAGCAGCAAAAAAGAAAGGTTCACACCCTCCTCCCTCCGCATGCCAAACTGAATTCAGTTCTTGAATCAGCTTTTACCCCAGCCTGCCTAATGTCTGTAGAGCATCACTACTGCCCTAAAACTTCCTAGCAGGGAAGTAGATCTCAAATTAAGAGCCAGTAGTGAGTTTTCCTTAAAAGGTAACTTCAGGTATCCCAGAATTATTTCTAAATTAAAAACTCAAAGGGTTTTACAGGACTGTTCCATTTTCTGCAGTGGAAACCAAAGTCATTTCAACAGTTAATCTTCCAGCATGGACCTGCAGACAGCAGCAGCAGGAATTTGAACCCTTTAGACCAGCCTGATGTCTGAGAAAAACATGTTGTAGAACCAAACTGTGAGAGAAGAGCAGTGAAGCTGGTCAGGCAACAGGAGAAGAGGCACCGCTCCAACAACCGAGTCTGACATTAGAAGTTAAATCAATCTACAACATTTTGGGATTTCAGGATGATCAGTTACAATTTTTATATATACATATATATATTAGGACATTTAATGTTCTTAGAATTAAAGTGTTAACATCATTTAGTTCATGCTTCAGTTAAACTGGAACATTTTAGATAGTAAAAGCCCATACTAATAAGTGTAAACCCATATTCCTGATCAGTGGAATTAACACCTTAGGCTGTTGTTCCCTCTCAAACCATAATGGAGAGCATTACACCAGCATCAGACCAACTGGAACAATACACGACCAGAGCCTTAGAGGATACCTGCTTGCAGACTTCACATAGTTTTGGGGGAGTGAGATTTTAATAAAGTGTACAAGCATCTGTCTTCCCAGATACTTGATCTGATTTGAACCATGACTTTGATGTTGGTACTTACTGTTTTACTAGAGCCGAGTGAGCCTAAACAATGTCTGTTCTGTTACTACTAAAAAGAAATAAGCAAATTAACAAGCCCATTTTCAATAAAACTCAGAACTGGAAAAAGAATTGGCTTATGCTACATAAATCTCCAGCTAGAAATTAAATAGAAATTAAAATATCTGGACTTGGTTTAATTACATTTTAAATGTGATCCTCAATAGGACTCAGTAACCTTTAGGGTTTAATAACCTCAGCTCATTTAATGTCCTTTCATTACATTAGTGTAACAATCCAAGCGCAAGGTTTGAAGACTAAAACTGTATGCTTCCTCCTGGGCTTTTCCATATGTTCACCATCTTTAGCTCAGACTCCCAAGATACTCATGCCAAGTCTTATAAAATATTCCTAGCAGAACGGAAAAATATCTTCTTCCACTCTAATTTCTGTATTCTTTGTAGCAGATAGGGAAAAACTTTAATTTAGTACTGCAAAGCAACACTCTGGGTATCTACAAAGATCCAGCCCCATCTCAGGGATAAGAACTAATCAAACCTCCTCATCTGGCCCCGGCAGTAGGTTAGAAAATGTGACAGCATCCACACCTGAGACTGCAAGTTGTTTTGTGATCTGGATAGCTGTCGAAACACGGATCGTATTCCAAACCTGGCACTAAACAATCATGCAGTAGAAAGATTTTGCCAGAAGAATCACAGAATAAACTAGACTGGAAGAGGGCTTTGGAGGTCACATAATCCAACCCATGCTCAAAACAGCACTAACTTGTTCTTGGTTTACAGCGAAAAGCCCATTTGATAAAAAACTCCTGCAGCACCTCCACTCCCTTCCTGTATGTTAGAATCATAGAGTCATTTAGGTTGGAAGAGACCCTTGGGATCGAGTCCAACCATCAGCCCTACTCTACAAGTTCTCCCCTACACCAGATCCCTCAACACCACATCTAATCTACTCTTAAACACAGTCAGGGATGGGGACTCCACCACCGCCCTGGGCAGCCCATTCCACTGACTGACCACTGATTCCACTGACTGATTACTGTCTGTGAAAACCTTTTTCCTAATGTCCAGCCTAACCCTACCCTGCTGCAGCTTGCAGCCATTCCCTCTTGTTCTATCACTCATTGCCTGTGAGAAGAGACCAGCACCAACCTCTCTCCAATGCCCTTTCAAGCAGTTGTAGAGAGTGATGAGGTCTCCCCTCAGCCTCCTCTTCCTCAAACTAAACAATCCCAACTCCTTCAATCAATCCTCATAAGCCTTATTCTCCAGGCCTCTCACCAGCTTCGTTGCCCTCCTCTGTTCTCGCTCCAGCACCTCGATATCTCTCTTGTGCTGAGGTGCCCAGAACTGGACACAAGACTCAAGGTGCGGCCTCACCAGTGCTGAGTACAGGGGGGCAATTTATGTTACATAAATTCAAATGTTTTAATTTTGGCACGTCACTTTTAGCAAAGTACAGCATCCTAAAACATTTGGGGGCTCCATCGTTCATACTGATGAGCTCTGACAATGGGGGAAGAGCCCAGCCCTTTGAAGGGCAGGGCTGTAGCTTTGTGAGGACCCCTCACCACAGGAGCCACTTTCTGTCAGCACACAGGTGGGATGCACACCACCAAACGCCAGCGTCCACGGGGTTGATGATTCTAACACAGCCACCTACGCTCCCTCCAAAAATCAGGGGAAAGAAATAAGCTTCTCAGGCATGCTTTATCTGACCTATTTAAGTGCTGCTTTAGAATAGCAGGAATCATACTCCAGAATCTATTGACTGTCCTGATTTGATCTCCACTGCCTGTAAAGGAAACCCAGTTGTAGGCAGATGAATCCTACCCCATGATTGCTTTTACTCAATGCAGACTTTTTAGACCAGAAATAACATGCACCTGCAAACAAAGCAAGGCCAGATTCCACAGCAAATACTCCCAAAGGGAGATTTTAAAGGGATGGGGATAGCTATAGCATTTTTCATCAGAGAATTCATACAGGCCTGTCCAAAAGGCTATCTAAAGAAGTATTTCTTAGAGATTCTTCCAAGTGCAACTTCTGCATCCCCAAACATCTGTCCCCCTTCACCATCAAGCGTGAACACACACTGGGATTCTACTGCTTCTGCCCCACTTGGCAATGAACCAAATTCCTCCTGCTTTTGCCCTCTTGGATACTTTGAGGAAACACGTAACTATGTTAAGTGTTCCTTAACTGTGTTTGTCTAAAACGTGTTAAAAGTCAAATAACTTTGGGTGCTACTGAAGTCATGTGTGTATACAAACCTGGACAAATACTTGAAAGAAAAGAACTCCTCAGTGGTGCAAAAACGAACCACTACTTGGACTAACAAAGGAACGTTTATATGAGCAGCAATAAAAACTGATTTAAATTCTCTTTAATTGAGGAGAATTTGGTAACCTCAGCAGATATGCAGCTATGAAAAGACTCCTTATTTGTTAATCCAAATGGCATCTGTTAGTGGGGAAAAGAAGTAGGGTCACCATTCCCTTGAAGATGCAGTTCATACATTCCCTACCAGACATGATTTCAAGTAGTCTGAAGTTTAAAGAGGAGCTGCTTTGTCTTTCAATTAAGAAATAATTAGAGTCAAACGATCAGTAGGCTTGGCTCCTGAGAAATTATATTCTCAGCACATATTTTTATGCATCCACAAATTGCATTTTGTGCACTCTGCTAAGCTGTTAGGTGCCTATAGTGGGTAGCTGCACACCAAGCTGCCCTGTGGGCCATTGCAAACACCATCTCTGTGCATCGCACTCGGGAGCGCCGCACACGGGCAAATGCTCCTACAAAGCACTTTGATGCCCTTATGCCAGTACGCCATGGCAGCTCATTACACCACTCACAGGTTTTCATCCCTCCTTCCCTCCCCTATTTACCCGTAGTGAAGGCACAACAGTCCTAGCATTATTGTTTTAAAGTAGATAATAAATAGTTTAGGACTCCCTACAGGTTCTTTTTTGGCACCCAAGCTGTTAAAAGCATTAAATACCCTCTTCAACTTCACCAAAAGAGCAGAATGGTACAAGGGTGAGAACAGGGATAAAAGTCATGGATCACAAAGACCCTTATTTTAGAAAGGCATTGAGTACATTTCAATATCATTTCCATTTCAGCCTCCCTCTTGAATGGCTCTCCAAGTAAGCAAACAGAAGCCAGATGCAACTAAAGAGTTATATCAGCCTTTAAGGAGCCCATCTAAAACAATTTTGTTGATTTCTATGACATATGTAAGAGTATTTAAAATGGAAGACTCTAGACATAAGTATACAAGGGCTTAATTAAATACATAGTAAGCCAGGTAATTTTCATTATTGAAGTTGCAAGACCAACTAACCTGCAGGACAATGACATTTTAAGTGTCTATAACTGGAAATAAAGACATTTCAACATCAAGGGCCCATGTAAGACTTGAGTTAAGTTTTAGTTTCTGAAGATACTTTACATTTGAACAGGCTACATTTCTGCTGATAACAGCATAAGGAAAAAACAGACTGAGATGCATACTTTATGATCACCAAGAAATAAAGTTTGCATTAAAAATAATCACGGTACTGGAAAAGTGACGTTTGACTTTTGTTGTTCACCTTGCTCTTCCTAAGATAAAGTCTGTAACAAGCCAGTACAATTTGTTTGGGGGGGATTCTTAATAAAACATCATAATACAGATTATAAGCCTTCTTAGTGTCCCAGGCAAGCATGCAGTATTTCCTCTATTCATTGTCTCATCATTTATGATGTTTTTAATAAAACAAAAAAAAGACTAAGTTATCTTTATCTCTACCTCAAACTAATAACCACACATGACTGCACTGGTGTGCTGAGGAGTTCCCAGCCTCAGGTAAGAACAGCACTTCTTACCATTCCAAACACTCAAAAGGCCCAACAGAAGGAAAACTTAACTCAAAGTGCTCTGCCACAGCTTCTGAAAGAGATCTGGAGAGCACAAAACATCTGACCTAAAGCCCAGGTGCGGACACAGAATCACAGAGGCACCCAAGGCTTTTCCATTCAGAAGGAGTATAAAGAGATTTCTCCAGCTTCACAGGAATCAAATGGACCACTGTGCTCAGAAAGGGGCATGACTGCAGGAGCCTTCAAGCTGGGTTCTACCAAAACATCACACAGTTGTCCAGAGAGCACAAATGGTCAAAATAATGAAGGACACAGAATTATCCATCTTAGTACCAGTGGGCAGCAGCAGGTGCTCCACAGGGCTTGCCAGGATGCCATGAATTCTGCAGAATTCATTCAGGACCACAACATCCAAAAGGCTGCTCTCAAGCGGAGAAACATGTGCCTTCCAAACTTTCCAAAAACTCAGAGCAGTTTTACATGGACTGAGCATTAAGGATCAGTATTTTCCATTTCCCTCTGACTACTTCATGTTGTAAATTTACTAGGACAATTTAAATTGGCACCAATGAAATGGGGTAAGAGGCTTGGGGCATTACTGGTATCTAAAGCAACCATCACAGGTGACATTTTGGTGAAGTTGGTTAAACTGGACCCATGAAAAAGCACTCAGCAGGACACACTGTGCTCTATCTATGCAGATTCGCAAACCTTTTCGCTTGAGGAATTAAAGAGCCTGAGGCTAAGTGGGAGTTTATGCCATTTTCTTTAAATTCTGCCCATACCTCATTACAGCAAAATTACCAGAGCCTTGATGAAGAGCTGTATTGCTTTCCAGTGATGATTTCAGTGATCCTGGTCTCTCCTCACTTCCTCTCTTCACAGTAGCATTGTCAAGTTTAATTTAATCTACTTTAAAAGTACAAGTACAACACTTTCCTTTAGCAAAGCATAACAAGGCTGTCCCTTTCAAGAACCACATTAGGCATCACGGTTCAATCTTCAATGATAGATTAAAAGATGCTGAAGATTAACCAGAACAAACCTTTTCATTACGAGTGGCCACATGTAATTGAGTGGGTTTGGAGGCAAATTATTGACTTGTCTGGAAATACACATACAACAATTACAAGTCTATTACTACGGCTTGGTCAAATGAAAGAGCTTATTAAGAACATTTATCCTGATTCCACATGAACCTCTTCTTCTCTAAAGAATTTGTCTGCACTACACTAAGGCTAATTGAGGCTGCTTCATAGTCAACAATGTCAAGTTTTTCAACAATAATAAATTGTAAAGCACAAATAGCATTCTCTCCACACCAGTTTCACTTGAAGAACTGTATTTTTCTGGCTGTGAAGTCTGTATCTCTTTGGATAGGTCTAAGCAATAGAACACTGCATTCTACACAGTCACAGCCTGAACAGAAAAGCTCAGTGAAGAGGGGAGAAAGGAAAACAGAAATAGGAAAAAGAACCCACTGCTCTTCTGCGATATTGCCAAGTCTGTCACGCACAAAAAGCGGCCCAGCAACGAATATGGAAACTCTGATTTCCTGTCACCTGCATCCAAGGCAGGCACCACTTGCTGTGGGTGTTGTACAGCCCAACCAAGTTTTGCTTTGATGCAATCTTACTTCTTGTGGCTTCCTTTCTCCTACACCAGGACCTCCACAAATAAACACTGTCCTTACCAGCTGATCAACAAAGAGAGCTGAGGAAGGTGTGTGCACACGCAGAGGAGAAATGCAGCCCTGAGCCAGGAAGAAAGTTTCAAGAATTAGGCCAATAAATTTAGAACTCCCAATCAGAGTCCAGCAGTGAACTGGAGACTACAAGGGGGTTCTCTGGGGCTAGCACACCAATAAGAGGAAGTTTATCTACATCAGTCAATAACACACACTTAAAAGGGTAATACAGCTGATTTTTTTTTAACTTGAAGCGTCTCAAAGTCACAAGTATCTAAGAAATCAACAGCCCAAAACTCTCCTGAAATCTCCTCCTTCCATCATCCACTATTATGTAGACAATAAGTCTACCCTCTCCTGAAGACGGTGAAGATTATGCAGGTAATGAAACAGTATCTTTATCTTGTACACTTCCCCAAGAACTAGGGAATCTGGCTGGATTCAATGACCTCAGACTGCTGTCACTCACAACTACTTCTGCCATTTTCCATGATGTTTTTAAATAAGGTCTGAGAGCAGCCTGTAGGACTACCTAGGGCTAAGAGTGCGGCGTCGGTCATTCTGTATTGATTGGGATTGAAATAGACACCAACCTACCATTCAGTGCACCTTATAAAATACTTCCCAATTTCATTTTGTGGAATTTCAGGGTGTTTCCCATCACAGAAGACTAACCTTCTTACATAAGTCCCATTTTTCACAGGGAACTATTAGTTCCACCGTATTATATGCCTCACCCAGCAGAGGGCGAGTTCTAAGTTCACATTCTTTCTGCTTCGAGTTTAATTGGGGCAAGAAAGGAGATAAAACATTTTTGTGGTATGCCAAAGGAAAAGCACCTCATCCACGTTGGAAAAACTACACACTCAACCGTAAAGCACAACAGATCTTCACATTTGACAATGCAACAGCACCTGCACATTCAGGTCAGTACTTACAGTGGCTACTAATGTTTGCTTTCCTGCAGAAATGCACGTTTCTACTAGTCACCTGCAAGTTTGCATAGTGTCTTTTTGCTTTGGAAAAAGGTGTTAAGATTGTTTGGTGAAAGCAGATTCGACCCATCACTATTTTCAAAGGAAAAACAATCAGATGTTAATTTCATATTTGATATTTGAAGTTATTTACAGGGAAAAATAAGAGCTTTTTCAGCATGACTCATGCTGTTATCAGAGTAAATTGTTCCAATTCTTCTCTGCTATCCTCAAGTTTTTAGACCAACCTTAAGTACCAACCAAATCTCTGCACGCAGTTCTCCTGTTTCAGCTCTTATCTGACCGTGTACACCTGATGCTTACTAGCTGCAGAGCGAGCCACAGTCTACTCATCTACTTTATCCTGGTGCTAATAATTATATGGAAGTTCAGGACTCATCTTTCTAATGATTTAAGATTTAAAAGCTAGTTTGGGTTTGAGGTTTTTCTATATAGCCACCGCCTGTCTCTTACTAAGTGGCCTTCCAGTACCAGTGTCATGTACGGTAGCACTCAAAGCCCTGACTGTGCTATGAGGAGATTACCTAATAAGTGTCCCTGGGTTTTGGTTAGGACATTTAACGCCCTATTACCTGACTGTACATTTGATTTGAAGGTAATGCAGTAGGAAAAGCTTTAATCACAAAAAGAAAGTATATAAGCACATCTGGGTCTTCTGTTTTCACCATGTCTCTTAGCACCTATACCACCCCGACTTTAGAAAGTAAGCAAGTGCAAGCACAGCAAGATCAGATTGTGTCGCTTCTAAAGCAGACACAAACACACACAAAGCACACTCTTGTACAGAAACATTCACAAACCAATAAGCAAAGGGCAAAGACCACAGATTTCAATACCAAGGTTTATATGATTCATGTGTCCTCTCTACGAACTCTGTGCAGCAGCGGGTGTGCATGTGGGCCTTCTCTGGCTGGAGCACAGGATGGGATGCGTCCATCAGAAGAAGGTCACAGGCCTGACCGCTGACAGCCACATGGCATGTAGAGCACACAGCCTGAATGTCGAGATCGGGACTCTCCCTCAGGCATAAAAGACCCAGCAATCTTAGTGCTAGCAACTTACCAGGGGCCTGTCAAAATAAAGCTATCCAGCACTGGCACAGCCTGGGAAACAAAGCAAGTGTTGACATCTGTTTTCAGAACGTTGTCCAGAAACATCTCACCACACAAAGAGCACATTACGTGACTTACGTGTGTCATCGCTCTCCTTTCCAGAGGAGAATCTGGGCTATTCAAATCTCCATTCCTGTTTGAAATCAAATCAACACTGGTTTCATCTCATTAGTTAATGAAGGGTTCCTGATGCTAAATATTAATTAAATTCTGCCACTATATATCTACCTGTTGTACCAGAGCTCTCAACAGATCTTCCTTGGGGCTTCACAAAGGCCAGAATCTGCCTCCAAACAGAAGCAAAACATTTTATGAGAAGGGAGATGCTATTCTTTGTACGTTACACCTCTGAGCCTCATCCTGTGGGACTGCGGTCATGAGGCTGACCCGCTCCCTTTAGTCACCATCTCATAGAAAAAATAAAACAGGAAAACGCTGAAATTTGTTGTAATGTTCTGCCAGCCCCTGCTTAGTGAGAAGAAAGGAGCTGCATTTAATTAGCGTGGACTCCTACTGAACGGTTAAAAGAACTAGGACCTACCCTCAGGGAGTCAGGAGGTCTCTGCTCATCCAAAAGCTGTGGCTTCCTCTACCTGACTAGCAAGTATCAACTGTCAGCTCTCTTCTTTCAGGTCTTAAAGTTATTACTATGTTATCACACACACACCAGCTTCAAGCCTCTTTTTATACTTGGTAAAAGAGCAGACCCTCGCAGGTCATCTCCAGCTCTTCTCCTCCAGCCTGACCTCCTACCCCACACGCTCTGGGAAAGGGCACCAAGCTGTGAGACAGTGAAACGGAGCCTTGTTTGTGGACTTGCCCCCCCCAGGAAAAACGGAGTTCATTCACACCCAGGGACACAATTAATCTAAGACTTTGCAAACTCCTGCTGTATCGTAGGAAGTTACTTGATTCAAAACATGGACAACCTCAATTGCCTCAGTGCACAGAAAGGTCTGGTAACACAGCTTTTTCATCAGCAAACCCAAAGAGGGTCGATGTAACAGAACTTCATCCTTGTGCCCAGAATGTAGGAGTAAGCACCAGAAATCTCTCATGTTTCTCACTTTCTTTACTTGATTGCAAATTCCAGGCTTCTGCTTTAAATATTTCTAGCTTAGGTATAACCATTGCTGACCAACTTGTTTTCAGCACTTCTCTCCCAATTTGCTCCACAGGAGTGGTCTTTCCTAGTTGCAGCCAAGCTTTTTCAGCTCCAGGTGTAGGTTTGGATGTGTTTGGCTGGAGGAGGCTCTGAATCATTCCTAAGTGCCAGCTAAAATAAGTCCTTGAGGAAAAAGAAATTGCCTTTGTGCCTGCCTGCTTTGTGACCAGAGACCACCAAATTGCTTTGGTAGAGGGAGGATTTCATGGCTGAAGTGGTGGAACAAGTACGACCTTTACACCCTTCTACATAGGCTGCCACAGCACAGAAATGCAAATCAACATATTCTGTATTCAGCAGAGAGCAGTGCCTCAGGACAGGCAACTTAGAGTACTGTTAGGGAAAGGACAGACATGAAATGCAGGATGAAAGATGCTTGCTTGACAACATATTGAGGTAAATCTAGTCTTTGCACCAGGCTTGTGCACCGTATGCCTCCGAGGCGTAACATCTCCAGTTTGGGGTTTTTTTTGGAAAGTGTACTCTGTGGTTCCAGACCCTGCATTTCCACACAGACCTGGTCTTAAATACTGCTTTAACTAGTGTTGTTGGTCCTTTCTTTATCGTTAAGTTTATTCCCAAGAGTTGAAAAGCATGAGTGGAAGGCAGCTTCTGCAAAACAGAACTCAATACACATACGGAAAGTAGGTGTCTGGCTCTTACTAATGCACCCTTCAATCTTAAATAATTAAACTGACGGGTTTTCTCTGTTCCTCAGAAATGTTAGGCAGAGATATCATCCAGAGTCTACAAAATGGGGCTTCACAGAAATCTGGTCTGCAAAATAATAGAAAAAAAGTGATGCTGACTGATGGATGGGAATCAGTTTAACTGATTTCTGAGACACATGATGCATTAATAAATCAGAGACTGTACTTTGAAAGAAGTGTAGGAGGCATGTTAATAACTTTTAAGGGAATAAGAAAAAAAAAAAAGTCAAATGTTATATTTCAAAGGAACCTACAGGAGGATTAGCACCACGATCTTTTTATGAACACTAATACAGAGTACTTACATGAAGATCAAGCAAACAGACATCTCCACAGGAGCTCCTGCAAGTTATTTTTCGGTTTAGAAGACACCGCTGCTTTTCACTGCACTTAACAACAACCTCGTGCAATTACTGACACTCTCTTGTCCAGCCCACAAAAAAGGTATTAGTTCCAACAAAGATCATCAATTAGAACACTACCAAAAAAATAAAATCATCCTGTTTAGCAATAACAGTCAGAACCTAAGAGAACTTCTGCACTGTGAAGCACATGCCTCAACCAGGAGTCCTGAGAGGGGCATGCACTTAAAGCAGGCTGGTCTTCCTCCATGTCCTGACTCCAGATGTAGGTAGACACTCCCCTATTTTAAAAAAATCAACACCCTTCCGAGTTTGCTGCATTCAGGCAAAACTTACTTATGCTGCAGAAGTGGGGTTTCTTTTCCTTCCCCTTCAAATATAGCAAAGAGGGAAATGTTTCCTCAGATTCATTTATAGAGTGACCCTGCTGGTACAAACATGTTGCAGGTGCTGGGAGAGGTTAGAACGCAAACTGCTTAAGAGAGCCATAGAGCAGCCATGAGCTGGGGAAGCAACGTTTCACTTGATAGTACAAGACTGTGCTGAAGTCTGTGAACACAGAACTCACTGGTCTGTCAGCAAACCCTTACCCTCTTTTCCTTCTTTGTTCCAGCTCAATTACAAACTCACAGAAAGGATGTATCACGGTAGAGCAGTCTTACGTATCAGCGAGTTAATCAAGCTAAGTTTCAACCATGAAAACCTCCATGATTCCAGTAAATTGGAAAAAGCATAAGCGAAGACAGAACGTGTCTTGCATTTTCTGTCGTTGTATTAGAGTTGAATTACAAAGCAATTCTCATTCAGGCAGCTCCGGACACCAGGTTACTTGTAGCAGTGGACAGGTTACAGCACAAAGGAACATATTAATTCAAAGTATTCCTGCCTCAAAAGCGTGACATGGCTATGCTCTGTGCATTTCAACAGCACGGGTTGTGTTGTACACTCATCCTACAGCTCAGAGAACATGCATCTTCCAGGAAGCCAGAAGTCAGGCAGCATTTTTAAGATAAAGGGCATGCTATTATACAAATATATAGTTTCATAAAAACATGATCTGGGACAACTAAACAAGAAATTAAGAAATAACTCGTAAAGCTTATAAATAATTGAAAAGAGAATGTTCCAAAGTTTGGATGTGTCATAAAAGCTAAGTTTAGAAGGTGAAGAAATTATTTCAATTAACCAGAACAAATGCCAGCAATGAATGCCTAAGCATTTTAATGAATTAATCTGTAATGCTATGGCGCATGCTGAGGCGCAGAGCCAGTGGGGGTATAGACATACAGACAAGTTATTTGTGAATATAATTTGAACTGTATAAGAAACACCTACTCAGAATGAGGAAGAGTTTCTTGAAATAAAATCTGCAAGAGCTCCAGAAGTTTCTCTGATGCCAAAGCCTGACTGCAGAATGACGATACACAAAGATGAAGCAGCAAACAGGTCCAAAGCCAGGGAACCGGTTTGGTCCAAGCAGCTGAAAACAAAAATACTTTTAACTTGATTCCTAACATATATAAAGCTGGTTTGAAACAGCACAGTTCCACTGACTGAAATGGCAGCACTTCCCACCCTGCAAATCAGGCCAAAGGAGGGAAGAACTAAACCCCCTTCCTGAAGAATGACATATTAGAAAAGTTCCCAGACAGTTCAAAGGCATCATTCCCCTCTACCCTAAAAATTAAGAGGGCTAAGGAGCTACACACACAACAAAGACAAGGGGTAAATAAGGCTGGTATCCAGATTATTTGTCCTCAAGAAAAAATGACTGGAAAAAAATTAGAAGGATAATAAGTTTTAAATCAAGCAGAACCAATCTGCTGCCTCCTCACAGCAGTGTCTGCATGTCAAAGACTATCACTGCTAGGACCCCAAAGCACTGCCAGCGTTCCATAGTACAAATGCTCACCCGCTGGCTGCTTTTCTGCTCTTGAAGCCATTTCTCATCACATCCCTCTCAATGAACTTGATTCCTTCAACCTTAAATTACCATATTTCAATTAAATACTAGGTTTATTTTTGGTAAGTAAACACATTACATCATTGGTGATGAAACAACCAGCAATGGTGTCTAACAGCCCAGGAATTTGAATCCAAAGAACCCAAGCTATGGGCTGTGTCACCGATATTATCGGTATGCTGTATTGCACACTCTTTTATTATCATCTATGATAGATTTTCCACTTGGTTATCTGTTTTGCCCCATGCTCACAAGCGCCAGTGAGAGAGAGATTATGAGATGTACCAAGTATCTGGCAGTTTATGGCAATTCCCCAACTCCTAGAGGCATTAAGATGAATTTGGAGTTAGGACAATCAAACTGAAAAAAAAAATTCCATAAGCTTGAAGCACTTAAAAAGAACATTTAGCTTGGCATTTAGCAGCACTATTTAGCCTTTCCTACTACTTTCCAGGCACCTTGTCAAAACAAAATTAGAGTCTCCTGATCATGAAGATAAAGCCCCAGAGAAAGAGAATTCAACTGGACCAGGAAAACATACTATATTTTTTTTTATAGACCTCACTCCTGTCCTCAAAGAGAGACTTCTGCATGGCTACCCACTGTTAAACTGCCTCCACGGGCTCATGAGAAAGTTCAGTTGTCTTCCTCTGTCCTTCAGACACAGCAGGAGGAATGTCTGCAAATAACAGCTTTCTACTAAACTATTTCAGCAAGTGAGCAATCTAGCCAGGTACCCTCCTACCCACCTCCCCATGAAGGTACACGGAAAGAGGACCCCCTAGGAGGCTGTCATCTGAAAGAGACCTCAGGAAGTCATGGAAACAGGCATTTTCCCATTGCCTCTTGTCCTTTCACTGTATGCAGAAACTCCATACAGCCCCCTTTAGGGAATGCAAAGGCTGCAAATAGATGTCTAGATCCTCCCCTTGGCCATCTCAAGGCTAAACCAACCCATGTTCTTCAGCCTCACTAGTATGTCTCATGATCCATCCCCTGAACACATTAACAGCCCTCCACTATCCTCACTCCAGTTTTACACTGGAGGGAATGGGGAAACACCAACACCAGACACTGATAACACAGTAGTAGTTCCCTTCAAGGACCAAGGCTTTTATGGAAGTAGGTTAGCAAGTGGTTTCCCTTTTTCATCAACAGAGACACCCAGGTAAGGGAAGTGGCGTAGCCAGTGGTGTCTGGTAAATTCAGGTTTGACATCCCAGTTGCACTGGTTTGTTGCGCAGTCACCCTTAACACGAGGATTTCATACATTGCAAAGGCAATTAGTAAACCTGATACAGATGGAAAACACCTCAGAGCATCCCCTCACAGAACTTCTTGTGCTCAATATCCCATCCAAAACCCACAAAGCCAAAAAGAAGCAGTACTAGTTTTAGCAATACAGTGTATGAGGAGATGCAGAATAGATGAACAAACTTGTACCTTTTCCCATGTATCACAGATTTAAATTTTAACAAGACAGAGGGGAAAAAAACATCTATAAAGGACTCTGCTGAGCTGAGTGACACTGTTCTAATTCCACTGGATAATCTTGAAGCAAAGAAGTTTTTCTATATCATGCCTTTAAAGGATTTAAAGAAAAGAAAGCCACAAATTACCTTAAGAACTGAATCACTCTGAAGATTAATGATATTTAGCCAGAAAAGACTTCAAAGACACAAAGCATCCTTGCACAATCCAATTCACCCAGCCACCCAGGAACAAGCAGGTTGGTTCTGCTGAATGACTGGCAAGGAGAACATGGATTTCATTGTTTATGGCAGTCAAACAAGAAGCTGAAGCCAGTAGATTTCCACAGCAATTCTGCAGTGCTGCCTTATCCCAAAGAAAACAGCAAACTGGAATCTGTGCTCCATGAGGAAAAGCAAAGGGGTACTCTAGGAGCAATTTCTGAAGAACTCTCCAGAGTTCAAACCCCTCTCCCAACATCCTGCTTCAGGTCAAGGACTTTTTAATTTTTTTTTGCCTAATGCCAGTCACCAGGAGGCTCCTCTTCCCCTCAGACCCCCGGATTCAGCTGCTGAGCCAGCTCACGCAGCTGGGCTGAGGTACACTGCTCGCTCTGGATCTTCTGGAAGAGCAGCTCAGGATGCTCGGCCTCACAAAAGCAGTTCGGTTCCTTTTTTAAGGATGAGAAAACCCATGGGAACAATACCAAAGCTTTGATAGTTGTCAGTTACCTTGACACCACCCATAATACAAGCCAAGTAGAAAGCAAAGAAATAATTGACTTAGTGAAATCTGAAAAACAGCCGCCTCGTTTCTAATGTTGTGAAGGACTAGTGCACAGAAATAGAAGTGTGATTTTTCTCTTTTATCCCCTCATCTTTAGGATCAGATCTAAGAGGCTTCTCACTCTTTGTTAGATGGTTTTAGATGAGACAACTGTGTGGTAAAGGCTCCGCTCTTTCAACAAGCCTCACATTTTCATCCCAGCAGGGAATATAGGCTAGGGAACACACGTGCCGTAACACCCATGCCTCCTGTGTGGCCTCCACCTAGATCCAGACATCTTGGTCGCTTTCTCACTCTTTAGGACTACTGTACTGAGCTTTCCAAGGATGCATTTTCAGTGGGCTTCCCCCACCAGCCTTCTCCCCTCTTCTCATGACCACCCTCACTTCTTTGGAAATGCTTCAAGTACAGACAGACAGTGTCCCTGGGAGAAAGCTACACCAAGGGAAACAAGTAGTATTACTTCCACAGGCAGGTTACAGACCGAAGAAGTTAGGGCTGGACTAAAAGTACCTCTGACTTCTAAAATCTGTTTCACAGCCCACACCAAACACCCTGCTGCTCTGAGCCAGCCAAGCAAAAGATAAATTGAGGAAGAAGGAAATAAAAAAAAAAAAAACACAAACCAAGCAAAAGATACATCATAATCGCTAAACAGAAGAAAACTGTAAATAGAGGCACAGAGTGACTCCCCAACAGTGTTCTTTGGTGCTGATAAATTCACTTCCTTTGCACAATAGAGATCAATAACAATACCTTGAGATAAATACTGCAAACGATACGCCACTGCGGGAATAAACCAGTAGATTAGAAACAGAAAGGATTATTTATGTAAAAGAGCTGCATTGTTTATTATTATTTAGTTTGTACAGCAGGTTCCTGAAGGCCTCTGGGGAATGATAAACTCTGCATGCTAAAGGGCTGCTCATTTCTCATACCACTGAAAGGCAGACACCCTGGGACCACTCTGTTGCCTCCCCTGGCAATTTTTTCAGGCATTTTTACACTATGTGGTATTTTCCTTAAAGTTATGGCTGCTGTTTTCATGTTATATGAAGAAAAGTTTCTGTCCTTCATAGATTAACAAAAAACTTGAAAGAGTGAATGCTTTAAGAAGAAAAAACAACCCAAAACTTACAGGCTGGGTACAGGCAGGTAGTCCCGGGACAGGTTCGTGTGATAACAAGTGTTTCCACAGAACATAAGACAGGGTCAAGCCGAAAGGCCTCTGATAGAAGGGCTACTTCAGCAGGGTCCCTCAAGCTGTTTTCCAGGGATGGAAAAGCAGGTCTTTCTTAAAAATAAAACACACAAGCAAAACCTCTCACCAAACAAAAGCGCATACACAAAATGCTAATGTTTCTCATCAAAGGGGCTGAGGATTTTCAATGCTGTAAGGAATGCTGTTTTGTAGGATCCTGTTTTAATATAGTCATTTCAGACTCTGCTGGACATTAGAGAAATGCTATTTTGACACAAAACCTCTAAGTTCACGCAGTACATAAGACTAGAGACAGCAATACTGGCCCTGTAGAGGGACCCTGCTAAAGTTGCAAAATTCAATGAGAAATAGTACAGATCTTCCTTTTTGATAGGCACAAGGATTATCTTCCACCTCTAGGAAAAGCTATAAAGTGGTAGTCTGTGAGGATACCTTGAATTGATATTTCAAAGGGCTTCTTTTGAAAGAATGATTTATAGATCACAAAGACCAATGGGTCTTTTATCAAAGAAAATGGATTCCTTTTCTGAACCACAAAGAAAAGATTGATGATATCGTAGAGCACATCTCCATTTTTGAGAGCTGGGTAGTGCCAAAAAACAAGTTATGGTCAGTTAGTACTTTGCAATATCACAAATAACTCACATACTAATTACAGATGAAGTTCTCGTGATGTTTTATGGAGGCTAGAAAGGAAAAGCATAGCACAGGGAAATTCATGATGTCATTTATCTTATTCCCTCAGTAGATATTAAGGATGACAAGGAGGGGTTTAAGTAATAATTGCATATGACAAAATAGCAAAATGTATACAAACATGTCAGTGTATGTTTTAGTTTCTTACCAGGATTGGCAGGTGTGTACAAGTATGCTCTGTGTATGAACATTAGGAAACTTCCAGCTGGATGATATTCCTTCCTCAGCTCAGCAATGAAATTCCTATCAACTCCTTATTTGAAGCACAGCCAGTACGGACAGGTTTTCCAGGAGTATCACCTAGCCAAGGGAAAAATATGCAAATTGTATTACCTTCTGGCCTTTCTGGCCTTTTTTTTTGAGGGGGGGGGAGAAAAATACATTCTGTCTGATTTTTCAAAGCAATACTTTCCCAGAGCCCCAGCACCTAATACCTAAATGACAACTAACATTTATTCAGACTCAAGAAAATATGGAACACATGTTTTTATATGAGAGGTAAATGCAAGAGATAAAGGAAGAAAGTGGGAAACCCACAGTGGCCCTTACTGTTACACTGACATATTCTGTCCTCAGAGGGCAGAACATATCCGTGGAGACCAGCAGCAAGCAGCTTCCCAGACGGATGGGACTTGCCACAGGCTGAACATTTCAATCATTCTCCTGGCCAGTATAATCAATGTAGTTTCTTCATTTTAGCCCCATCTGCTAAAGCCTTCCCCATCACCAGAGCTGGAAGATTCCACCATGGGTTTCTTGTAGAGCTTTCCTCCACCCCTCAAATCCCCAACTTTTTTCTTCAGTTTGTGAACTCATGACCAAGGCTCAGTCCTAACCCTTGGTACTGAACAACCGCAGGTTAGACTTAGCAGGCAAGAAGTAATGGCATCTTATAATAAAATAATGCAGCCTTACAATACACGGGCTTTCTAGTAGCTTCATCAGCTAGACATTGTAATAAAGACGATAAATTAAGAGTAAAAACTTCTCCACATTCCCAGAAGTTTCAAGTGCAATGCTATTTATCAATCATTTTACCCATGCCTCTTCCTCCAGTGCTGTGCCACTCTCATTGTGCAAAGGGTAGAGCCACAGGTGGTAAGAAACCTGCTTCTCTACTATTTCCTTTTGTCCTCTTACTATTGCTCTTGGGTTTGTTGTCATCCCTGTGCTTTGTTCTTTTGGGTTCATGCAGCATGTCTCCATTGCCTTAGAAAATAACTAGAAAGCGATTTGGGTTTAGTGTCATTAAACCTGATTAGCAAGGAGCACTCATGAAAATCTGTAATTACCTCACAAAACAAAAGAAGACTTTCTTTTTGGCCAGAAACTACAAAGAACTTTACTTCCATTTAACTTGGGTGCTTGAGAAAAGTTATGGTTCCACTGTTTTCCCTCTGCACTTTGCTGTGCCTTATAAATATCATGAAATACCAAAATTTGCTGAAAACATCAATCTTCTCTCAAAGCCGATTTCTAATATGAAACCAAATATACAGTCTTTAAAGAAAATAAAATAAAAAGCCCTAGAGAGCATAATGGATCTTGATGGATGTGCCAGTGCGTTGGGTACAAGGCTGGACTTTGTGACTATATCTATCACTGTTAAAAGAAGAATTCCAGCTGGCCAACAGCACGCCGCAGCTAACACCCACAGAGCTAAACTGTTTAACCCCCCAAAACAGGGGTGTTGCAGAGAGCAGCGTCCAGCAGTTTGGGGGCTCCTCTCTCCCAACCCTCCCACTTCACCACCACTTCACTTTTTGGCATGCACTGTTTCTTGGGAAGGGGAGGCTAAGGCTGTAAACTTTGTGAATAGAGGCATAAGAAACTTTAGACTGAGGCATACGCCAGTACACATCCTTCCAGGCCCTCCTCTTCAGTTCACATTTAGTAGAGGAAAATTTCTGCCTCTAGGTTGCTTGGTCTGTTTTCAACTGCTAATTGAGCCGAGATCAGCCTTTGCATCAATTGCTGCTTGAAAACTCCAGTAAGAAGCAGGGAGAGTAAGAGACATTCTGCTGTGCAGCACCAGGAAAAGGATCTGGGGCAGCTCCACTGCTGCACTTCATGGGGAGGCACCCCCTGAGACCTGTCCCCTGAGCTTTGCCCAGTCTAACAGTGCTCTTATTTGATTTTTCCAGTAACGCTGTCCTCAGAGAACGAGCTTTCCTGTAGTTGGCAATAAGCAAAACCCAGCTTTCCTTTGCACTATCATTTTAAGAGGTTCTCAGCCTCTACAGTTGTGTTAAATGAGAGGCTTGCATGGTTACAACCCTGGTTTTAAGCTAGTAGGTGTTCTTGAGCTATGAATGTCATAAACTTCCTTCCCTCACAGCTCTCATTTCTGTCTCCAGGGCTGTTCACCACAGGGTAAATATTTCCCCACCTTCTACATAGGGACAAAACAGCAAAGCCAGTGCAACGGTTGCATGTTGTGCACACACCAAACTACACTGAGAGGCTTGATTAAACGTCCTCTATCCCTGAAAGTCTGGAAAGCTGTCCTTGAATTGCTCTCATATGCAAATTTAGAGATGTGGGTGGAAACACGTGCTGTAAAATAATATTTGAGGAACTCTCCAGCCCTAGGCAGTAAAGGTAAAAAACATTCACAATCTCAGTGGTAAAATGAGAAATGTACTAAGTGGACCAAAGTCACCTTCCTGGAAGAAATGAGAAGTTAGTAAACTCTGTGGTGTTCATGTTAGCAAGAGGTAAAATTCCACTCATATGTTTGCCTGCTACATGCAGTATGATCACAATAAATATACATAAAAAATACCAAGCTTACTTCAGAAGGTCTCAGGCTTGCCTCTATTGCACAGATTTATAGATACATACAAGTACAACTGATGAAATATCTAGTGAAAACCCTCTGCTCTTCCCCCTCTATTCCAGTTTTGGTAACCCAGTAGGAACTAAAACCCATTTATTCCTTCTCTGGCAATTTCCTTTTTCGCTCCACCATATCAGAGGCTTCATAAGTGGAAGCCAGGTTACAGTTTAGAGGCAAAGAGTATCTCAAGTTGGAAGGGACGCACAACGATCATTAAGTCCAACTCGCAACTCCATACAGGGCAAACTAGAAGTTAAATATATATATATATCTAAGAGCATTGTCCAAATGATCCTTGAACACCTACAGGCTTCAGGCCATGACCACTTCACTGGAGAGCTTGCTCCAGTGCTTGACCTTCCTCTCAGTGAAGAGCCTTTTCTTCATCTCAAACCTCAACTTCCCTTGACACAGCCTTAAGCCATTCTCTCTCAGCCTATCATCAGGCACAAGAAAGAAGAGATCAGCACCCGCCTCACCCGCTCCCTGTCATGAGTAGGCAACTACGTCACCCCTCGGCCTCCTCTTTTCTAAGTTGAGCAAACCTAGTATCCTCAGCTGCTCCTCAGAAGTCCATACATTTTCATTTTCTGCCTAAGTTCCAGAAGGATATTCCTCTTCAGCCAAGCTGGCCTTCTGCCCTGCTTGCTTGACTTCCGACAAGTTGGAATTGCCTGCTCCTACGCTCCTAAAACATGGCTCTTAAAAAGCAACTAGCATTTATGGGCCCCAATACTCTCAAAAGCAGATTCCCAAGGGACTTTACTAATTAGTTCCTCGAGCAACCTAAAGCCTGCTCGTCCAATATCTAGGGTAGAAGCTCTGCTTCTACCTCATGTCAATGGTTTTAAACCATTTCATGATCACCGGGGCCAAGACAGCCACCAATTGTTACTTCACCCTCTAGCCCATCACTATTTATGAGCAACAGAACCAGGCAGCCACCTTTTCTAGTCGGCTCCCCTACTGCCTCTCAGTTAGCTACGCTTCAGGAGTTTCCTGGATTTCTCCATGTCTGCTGTATGATAGTCCCAGGACAAGGGCAACTGATCTAGAGATTTCCCATAAATCCTTATAGAGTAATACATTTGTGTCATCATCCTGGTTGGGTGATACATAGTAGACTCTCACAACTACACCCACCTTATTAGCTTTTCCTCTAATACTTACCCGGAGGATCTTAACCATGGCATCCCCAACCACAAGCTTTTAGTGCAACCCCTCATTTACATACCATGCTATCCCTCTGCCTTGCCTGTCAAAGAGCCTATAGCCATCCACTACGTCAGTCAGTGATGCCATAGCTCTGAGACTGAGCCAAGGCTTCTAACCCCTCTTATTTATTCCTCATGCTATGTGCATTAGTGAACAAACATTTCAAATGTACTCAGTTTATTGGGGAGCACATTGAAAGCCCTCACTAACATACCATCCCTCAAACATTGTCATGCCATCCCACAGCTTATCACTAGGAAATCCAATTTTAGCCCTTTCCCCCTTCCAAACCTAGTTTAAAGCTCTTTTAACCAACCCCAACTACTTTTCCTTCATTGAGAAAGCTGAATCCCCTGAGGGTCCAGCAGCCCTAGTGTCACGTACACCATCCCATAACCAAAAGTCTCCAAATTCTGCCAGCAACAGTAGCCTCAAGGGCAGGTATTGATCAGCTGGGTCTGCCTGTTTCTTTTGATGTCGTTCCCTACACATGGAAGGATCGAGGAGAATACCAGCTGCACTCCTGATCCCTTTACCACTGAAGCCTCTTGTGATCTCCCCTGGACTTCTCATCACAACTTCACTGGCACCCACATGAAAAAGCAATAGCAGATAACTGAGGGATGAACCAGGCTAGGCAGTTTCCTGGCAACATCTTCAACCTGAGTCCCAGGGAGGCAGCAAACATTCCTAAACACTTCCTAAACACCTAACACTTAAAAGAGTTCTCATCTACTTTCCAGTGAAACCAGTAGAAGGACTGCAAAGCAGAAGCTGAATTGGGTACTACTTTGCAATATTAAGGTGAATATCATAAACCTGTATAGCTTTATCTCTCAAACTCCATTGAAGGAAACATCCTTTACACTTGCCACCTCCGTGTCATCTAATAGTATTGAAAACAAATAGAAACTCCACCTACTGGTTTAATGATGAACACAGACAAGGGAAAATCTCTTAATTTAGTAGCAATGGAAAGTTTAAAACAACCTTCAAATGTCATCAGCAAAGGCAATGCAGAAATTCTCCCTCGTTCACAACATAATTCTGTCAATTAGCTGCAAGCAGCTATTACCAGTTCTTTTCTTTATTATATGTGAAGAATCAAAACTTTCTGAGGATGATAAATGGCTCCCCTTAAAATGCAATGCTGAGTTCTGCTAAATTTGCACTTTTCTCTTGGTGTTCTGTTTTGTGGGAGGTTTTTTAAAACCATTCCTTCATACAGCCTTTGAAAGAAAGAATTAGTAGCTGCTGGGGGAAAGAGGAGAAACAGAACACACATCACGGAAGGAAAATGGCAAAAAATGTTTTAAAGAGTACAGAGTTTTTCTAATTTAGCTCACTGACCAGGGCAAAGACGTGTTCCTACACCTTCATTAATTAAACAGGAAAGTTAACACTGTTAGCAACATTAGGAACAAAGACTCATTTAAATTGTTCTGAAACAAATCAGAAAAAAAAAGCCAATGTATTCAGAGGATGACCTTTGAGAATTCTGGCTTCATTAACATTTCAAACAGCACCACACAACATTAAGACAGGAAATAGACTTGCAATGTTATCTGACTGCAGAAATATATATCATTAAGATGCCCATAATTAACAGGATACCAATGTTTGTCCTGTTGTCTCTGATAACAGCAGTATAAGATGAAAGTGGGATTTCTCCTAACAAAATTGAAGGGGATATTTAAGTTTATTCCCCTTCTTAAGCACAGAGTAAAGCCAAACAAGCACCTTTTCTGCTCTTTGCAAGGAACGCCTCCCATGCCTGCCCTCTCAGGCTCACATGAAACAATTACAGAAGGTAGATACTAGCTGCATTTAGAACAGAGGCCAGTCATCCTTTCCCATCTCACAGCAGCGAGCTAATTGGGGTGCAACCACTCACCCGTGCAGGCATTCCAGAAAGCAGTTCAGATGCTCCCATCACCGCTTCCACATAACACCATGATGATAACAGACCCCATTCCTCTGAAGGGAATCATCTTCCCCAAGACATGACAGCAACACTCTGCCTGTTCCTAGCTGTTTAAAACACTGAGCTTCCATGCCATTTCTTGGTGCCTGCCATGTGCCAGCCAGAGACAGCCACACTGAGCCCCGCTCCTATAGGGTAGGTACCTAAGCGTGCCCTCTTAAGTGCTTCAGAATTTGGGATCTTTGAGTAGAAGGAAAAATAAGCCATCTAAAACAAAGAGTAATGGGCAAATGCAATAGGATCCCCTCTGCCGTGGCAGACCACCACTGTGGACTTAGTGGGCTTGATGTGCTATAAGACTTGAGTGCAAAACATGGAAATCAGGCTGAACTGAGGTGCGGGCAGTAGTGGCACAGGTGGGACCAGGGTCAGCACAAGGCCTGGGAAACCAACAGGGAGCCAAATTACTTCTTGAATTCTCATGAACTTCATCTTCCTCTTGGACAAACAAGTGGCAACATTCATCTTTGTGAAACAGGCATAGGCCTCAGTCAATCAATTAAGATGTAGTTTACCACCCAGATAAGGAAGGAAGCTGTTCCTGCAGCAACTGGTTCCCATCACAGCCACATTAGCCTGGGTCCAGCTGGTGCATGTTCCAAGGCAACTGCCTATTAATTCCTAATGCCAGAGTACAGTCCTTTATAGGAATGTCTTGGTTTCAAAACAAAACAAAAAACAAAACAAAACAGGTTTTGTTTTCTTAAACACGCATGGAGACCATACCTAAGAGCATTTCTGCTACAGTTTCCCCAGGAGGATTCTGCAGTCTGTCAGACCTCGCTGCTGGAAAGCATTGCCCCAATATTCAGCCTAGAATCCATTTCCTTTGCTTTCCCACATTAGATCTTCTCAAGTATCCGTCCCTTGGTAGTGTTTGTATTCCCAAGCTGTGGCACTGTAGGCTGTGTGGTCATCAGCTGACAGGCTGGAGGACTTTTAATCTCCCTTTTGCCAGATCAGCTTGGAAATCCCTGCCTTACAATAGGGAGGTGAGACACAGTGGAAAGTTCTTGACAGGGTCCTCCGTCTTCCCAGAGCACAACGAAGGGCTGCATGTGACAAACTCTTGACTGTCACTGCCAGCCCTACAGTTCTGCAATTAAGTTCCATATTTTCAAACTATTCACCTGTTACCCCTTTTCTATAGAGCCAAAGAGAGTGAAATAACAGGGAATGCAGCTTACTCGCCTGTGAGGGACTGGGACTAAGGGATGCTCTCTTTGTATTAAGACATCATTTAGATTACGAGCATGCTCACAAAGTCACAGAACAATCAGACAGATACTTAGCTGGCTGATTGCTTTGGTCATATAATAAGCATGGACCAAAAGGTCCCATCATCATGCTGTTATACAATTACTGCTGTGCCACAGATTATGTCACAAACCTACTAAGGGTTAAGGAAATAATTACTGTGGGGGTGAGAGACTTTCTAAACAGCAGAAGTTCAAGGGTGAAACGGATTTGTTGATCCCAGCAGAGAACTACAATTAAGATGTAATATTTTCCTAAGTCCTCTCCCCCCTTACTGTTTATCAGTATTAAAAAGGCAATTTATGCTTTGCAGTTCTCTAGATCAGCCAGGGTATTTCACAGCAGGCAGGTAAGATTAAACTGTCCATCACAACAAGCTGTCCTTTCCCTGATCTTATATTGTCAAAGCCTATTGAGATTAAAGCCGTAGGAACTGGAGGAAATGAGTTCATTTGCTTCAAGTACACGGGATTAGGAAGTTAGATTTCTACACACCTGTAGTTGTCTTTAACAGAAACAGCAAAATCCCAGAAGTTCCACCAAAGGTAGTGAAAGAATTTGAGAAACATTCTATGCATTTGCTGAATTCACTAATAGAACATCATAAAATATCTTGCCAAGATGCTCTAAAACAGCAGACAGACAGAAAAGAAACATTTCTGGGACTGGTCTGTTTAAAGAGGAAAACTACTTACCCAACTTGGCAGGATCAAGAGAAAATGGCTTTTGAGCAACTTTCCCTTCCACGGGAGTCTTACCCAACCTCTGCAACACGTACCAATCAGCAGGGTGGTCTGAAGGTGAGCAACACTTCAAAATACTTCACTGCTTCACACAACATCATCCAGCTTCACACACAGCATCCAAAAAACCCCACTTTTGACTGCATCAACACGACAGCTTTACTATACCAATTATGCGTGATAAGCCATAATGATCCCAATAGTACACATGCAAGGTGCTTCTGAATTCATTCTTGGTAAGCTCCTTCCCAGGTCTGAAACCCAGGAAAACTCACTGTATTATGCAGCTCCCTCACATTTGTTCTCCAGTCTAATATTCCTATTCCCCATTCATTTAATTAACAATCTTCAAACTGCACCTATCCTGCCAGCTGTAAATCCTCTAGGACCAAAACACAGGACTCCTTGTCAATCTGTTGAGCTGGTTTATTTGGAAAAAAAAAAGTCTTTGTGCCTTCCTTGGGGTTGAACAGAGAGTATAATGCCAGGTATGACCACACTGGAATTTAAAAAAAATAAATAAATAGATCAGTATTGCCAGCTGGCTCAATGTAGCTATTGCCTTTTCTCAGGCAAGCCAGAGCACTCCAGAGAGATTCGTATCTGTCCAGAAGCAAACTTTTGCAACTTGGTTCCAAGTGGTGTTGAATACCTGGGGTAAATAAAAAAAAAATTAACATGTGCCTTAGAGCAAGCCAGGTACCTGATATAATCCAGGAAAGTTAGTCAATATAAGCTAACTGAAGCTGCAAAACCCCCTGGGGCAGCCTGACACCATGATAGAGGGAAAAACATATGGGAGAAAGGAAAGAGTACGTGGCCACGTGGAGGAAACTGCTGCTGGGAGCTCTCCACAGAGCTCTGTTTCAGAGCCCGGTATACCCCCCAGTTTTATTTGTAGTGTAAATAAGATCTCTTTCTTTCTTTCTGGAACTGTCCTCCCAAGCAGAGAAATGGTCCTTCCAACTTCAGAGCTACAGGGACAGAAGACCCTCTAGGATGTCCACATCTTTTTGTGCTGCCTTCACAGACCAAATTCTACCTTTGGATGCTCACTGACACAAAGCCCTATTAACACACAATTGAAGAAATTTAGGGGAGCATTTTTCTTAGAAGCCTTTGCTAGATAGCTTTTATCATTGCTAGCCAAAACCACCTTTCACTAAAGCTCCCTGCTACTTAAAAAGCAGAATTGCCTCAGGACAGATGTGTCCCTACAAAGAAGCCACAGAACACAAACTTCCTGTCCATCCCTTCAGAGATGAGTCACGTCCTCAGTGGTGTCAGTCAAATGCAGGGAAATTAAAAGCTGTCATAGCTCAAGAGAGAACAGAGTGAAAAGGCAGAAGAGAGAAAAGGGCTGAAAATATTTGCTCCTCAAAAGGACCGATTTTTAAATTTTCTACTTCACCCACACTATGCAGCAGGATGAAATCTTGTCTATTCAGATGTGTGTGTCAGTCAAGAGGAATAGGCTCAAATAACTCCAGCAAACAGGCAACTGCTGAGAACAGGTAGGCATCATTCTTTTCTCAGCTTCAATCTACTAGTTGATAAAGTAAACAACTATGCCTGCTTGGTTCTTCTCCCCCTTTTAAGAGGGGTAACACCTGCTACACATCCTCATGAAACTCCTCGGCAGCTTTAGACTGCAGGAGCTTGTGACTGAGGGAAGTCAATTTCATAACCAAACAGGAGCTGGGTGAAGATCTAGCTCAGTACTTTGGTGGCTGTTATTTTTGCAGGCTAAGGCCTCTAGACAGGATCTAAATCTAGATGCTTCAGTTGCAGAAAGGGCAAAAATTCACATCCTTTTGTTTTGCCCATCTCCCCTCTCACCTTAGGTCTGGCAGTCCACACTGTAGGCTGTTTGAGAACCTCTGGTGGGAAGAAGCAGATTCTGTAGCAATCATTTTTATTAAACTGTTCAGCTTAAGCTCAACATTGACTTGAGGTGCCCAAATACATTCCACTCACCTCCAGGCAATAAGCTTTTCACAGCTCTAGGATTTCACTGTCCACATGAAAGCAGCTTTCCTTTGTAACTGTGCCCACTTACACCTCAAACAACAGCATGTCCCACTGATGATTCGTTACTAGCAATGCAGAAGACCAAAGGTACCAAACTGCAGTCCTCAGACATATCCTAAAGAGAGCACTACTAAAACATGTGTCCCTTTTTCCAGATGAGACTAGCTTTCAGTATTGGTACAGCAAGATGTATACATACATACATATATACAAAGGATTCATTTCCCAGCACATAGACCAATACCTCGGAAGCCAGTTTAGTGAGAAAAAAGCCAATACCAAACCAAACCAACAGCCAAAACCTCCACAACCAACCCACCATCATAAAGAATTCTGCCTGTTTTCTTGGCAGGATTCAGCAAATTATATGTTAGTCACTGCAATACATATAATTGCTCATGCCATGCCCAAACAGAAACCAGGAGACAAAGCCAAGAAGAGACTCCAGCATAAATTCATGAGGAGCCTTAAGACAGCAGGGGGACATGTGTGAGATTAACAGGGAAGCTGATAAACAGTAAAGCACTTCTCTGAATTCACAGCAATGTCAGACCTAATGAACAGAGGCAATACCACAGCAGCAATCCACAACAAATCACAATAGCCAGAGCACAGGATCCCAGTAAAGACCTCAGACCTCAAAGGAGACATGCTAAGGGTGCACTGGAACTTACTGCTAATCCTGCCTGCCCACCCAACATTTTTCAGCAGCAATCACCACAGTATTCAGGCTAAAGTACACAGCAAACAGGACAACAACAAAAGGTTTCCAGGAAAATATATTCCTGAAAGAAACCCAGCAAGTAAGAAAAAAACATCCCCATCCAGCCCTGCTGAGAACCAGTCTCCCTGCATAGATGTTAATGGACAATAATCAAGAATTTAAATTTCCACAGACTTCAGATGTTCAACCCTAATCAAATATACTTACAGCAGCATAAGGAATGAGAAAGAAAATCAAACCCTGTGTTCTGACAGACATCCATAGCACTTTCTTGGTCAGGTTAACAGCTGGACAACTAGCAAAGAAACCAGCTGGGAGGCAGCCAGGCTTGTTATCCTGCAGCAAAGCTGCTGTAATTTAGCAGGCACTGAAAGAAATCAGCAAGATTTGAGACACCTGAGAGACCAAAGATATTTTGTGACAAAGGAGGAAGAAAAGCCTGATTTCTCAGGTGATGAACTGAAGGGGTAAGAGAGTGGTGCAAACACCTGCAGACATCAGCAGCTCTGTGATCACCAGCCCTTCATACCTTTTGTGGGAGCCACAAATTAGTCCTCGAGGAACCCATATAGAGGAGCTGCGAGTCTGGCCTGAGCTCTCTAGCTCGGAAATAAACTGTAAATGAATAATGAAAGGCCAAATAGTTTTATCATTACTCCACTGCCTGGTATCTTACACCATGAGTGGTCCCTTTGGCTTCAATTAGCTGCTATCCTGATGGGTGCTGACTAAATAGCAGATAAATGCCCATTCTTGGGAAATTCTGAAATACTGCTTTACTGAGTGAGTTTTCCTACCGGATGCCTGGTTGCTTTGAAGTTAAGTTACCCCACTCAAGGTGAGGAACTCAGAGCTTTGAAAGCTCTCAATGCCACCTTTCTGGTTTGAGGAATCTGTTTTGTCCTAGGGATAAATGTTATGAGCCGTACCTGCATGAGTCTCAGCAGGACCCAGAGGAGCAGTTGGCTCGGGTGCAGGCTCAGCAGAGGGACTGCAAAGTTTATGGAGTGCCTTCCCTCACCTCCTGGCAAGGGACATTTGTTAAAAGCCCCCACTGCTAACAAACAGCTGGCTTTGCACTGTGGCCCAGGGGAGCACAGTGGAGACACCTTCTTTCATGTTTCCACTTCGACAGTGAAGAAGGGGCAGGACAGATGCCATAATGACAATTATGCCTCAGCACAAAACCTGCTCAGAAGCCTCCAGAATGTTCCAAAGAGGCATTTTAGAGCTACTCATCTTATATAGACACCTTCTGCATCAGGCTGTGTGACAATCAAACATAGTCCAAAACAAAAATAACTAAGAAATTCATAAACTTTTCTTCCCAGGAAGGAAAATTCATAAGAATCAGCTGTGGTTTTTAATTTCATAGCTTTTTTAGTGACTTTAGTAAAAAGGGAAAGAAATCTTATTTTTTATGCATGTTAAACACAGACTGAATGCTGAGTATTTATTGTTCAGCCATGCCAGCTTGCACAGGAACAAGACATTGGTTTGCATTCCATTTTTCCCTCCAACATCTGTGTTTATACATGGTGCTGATCTTGTTTCATAGCAAGACCAGATTGACGTGTCATTCAAGAAAATCTAAAGTCCATTTTCCATTTCAGAAAGAAAAAAAGACTGATTTCCTTTTAGTTTCTCTGCCTCCTCCACCCCCTCCTTAATAGACAGAGAGGTTTTTCTCTGACCCCTGCGAGCACAGGCCAACAGAGGGTCAGCAGGATAGCAGCCCTGGAAGCAGCAGCATTACAGGAAAGTTGAATTATTTGATGAGAAGTTTCCCTTTTGATCTGTAACTTCAAGCTCCATCAATTGCTCAAACTGCTTTTGGCACCTCAGGTGACTTTGCCAAGCAGCGTGAACTTCTTTGGTGCCAGAGTGACCAGGATGATGCCAGAGGACCCCATGAAGCCCCAGGCAATTCCTGTTAAGGCAGGAGAGGGCCAAGCACTGTCCTGGGAGCTCCCACAGAGAACGGGTGGTTACACACAGCTCTCCAGCTTTGCTGCTGGGCTTACTTGGCAGTTGGGTAAGAGGATTTGTCTCCCCTGTGCTAAGTAGGGAAGCTACACAGGAGCCCAAATTACAGAAGTTTTAAATCTCACAAGCTTTTTTCCAGTGTGAGTCTTAGCCACTTGTCATACAAGCAGCAGGTGCCTTTGCTAAGAAGACACAGAGAAAAGAGGCAAAGCACCCAAGTGAAAAGAGAGCCAAACAGGCTTGGCTTACCATCATGCCTCCCATCCTCAGACCTTCCCTGGCTGCAAGCCCACTATTAGCGGCCATACTGGCTATTAAACTGGAGACAGCAGCCCTGCCAACCAGTCCCACCTTGAAGCCAGCAACTTTATGTGAAGTATGTGTGGGTACGCCTGCAAAGATCATCAGAAGCTGAGGGCATGAAGGAGAGGAAAACACAAGTTACTCGAAGCATGAACCAGGCACTTCCTCGAGCAGCCAGGCATGGAAATAAATGGACTGATTTTGATTCTCAGCCATTTATAATCACAGAGAAGAATGAAAGTCTTGTTGCTTTTGAAGCCTGTAGCCATTTAATCACACCAAACCTCATCATTCTTCAAAACAATCAGCCTCCTGGCACCTTTCCCCAGCTGATCTCTCCCAAAAACCTGAACATTGGTCTGTGTGTGCACAACTCGGTTCAGAGCAGCAAGGCCTGAACAGCCCCGGCAATGACAGAAGATCCTCCTTATTCACAGAGGACTTGGGATGACCCAGGAAAGCTTATAAACCAAGACAAACAGTGCAAAGATTTTCCTAATTAAATGGAGACCATCAAAAGTAATTTAAGTTTTTAAAGCAATGTTGCAGTGTTTATAAAGGGAAGCTGAAGCTGCTCAAATGGCTCTTGAGCGGTCGATACGAACAGCAAGTTTGCAGCATCTAAAGCGTGTTTTTCTACCAGATATTTAGTGATATATCTATGTAGGCTTATTAAAAGTGAAAACATACACAAAGCTCGGCAGCCCAGACACCCACTGTTGATTTAACACATACTGTTCCTAAGTCTATTTATTTTCTCACATGCCTTGAGCACCCCCAGTAAAGCCCAGAAGGCTTCGAGCGAAAACCTAGGGTGCAATACCACTGTCATAGGCAGAGGTAGAGAATAAATGACTTCAGGTGCTTTGGGAACATTAGTGGTGCTGCAGGCAGAGAAGCAGGCAGTGGAAAATAAATACAGCTAAACAGCAGGAAACAGATTACTTTTGCTCCTTCAGGCTTCCCACTGAGGAAGTGGATGGCAAGTTCAAGACTGGAAGGGGCTCCCAAAGTTACCATTGCCACTAAATGAGGAAACTAGCCTCCTCTTCCTTTTAAATTCTTCAGCTCGCCCTTCCAGCATTATGAAAACCAGACAGGAAACCGTGGTGGAAATCCTGCACTGCTGCTATGGCCAGCACCTGGGCTGCCCAAGAACAGACAACTCCAGAGCCAAGGCAATTTGGTCAATGGGGAAAAGCAAGGCACCAGGTTAAGATCTCCTCGAGTTCCAAAACAAACGCAAAGTGGACTAGGTCTTACACACCCTAAGTAAGCAGCCAGCCTTGCAGGCACTGTCATTCTGCAGGTAGGAGAGAAAGCACTCATGCCCACCTCTCCTTCAGGGACCTCTGGACCCTTATCAGAGGGGAATCTCATTTACCCTCTTAGATTTCCTCCACAGAGACTTCCTTGAGAGAGCTCATGAACTCAACTAGTTTCAGTCACTAGCAGCACAACACTTGCTGTTTCAGCCTTAGTAGCACATGGTTTTCAGAGGAACAGAAGTCTCCTACATAGCCACCACTGAGCAGGCGCACACAGGCCAGGTGTAACCGAGCAAGCACTGGGCATGTAATCAAGGTAGCACAAACCCCAGCTCAAGCCTTAAATTACAGTGTACTTGGTATTGTTTTGCCCCCACATTGGAACTAGCCCTACCACAGACCCAGACACACAGTGAGCAAACACATACCTGCATGACCCAGAGAAGAAAATCCCAGCTACTCCCAGGAGACAAGCAGCAACCCAGGCTGGGCTGAAATGGGGCTCCTGGGCCATGGGCAGGGGCAGGGAAAGACACCAGGTGGGGCCAGCTGACTCCAATAAGGGGCTGAGAGGATGGTGTGGTCCTGAGGGGAGGCATTGCCTCTACCTGCTGCTTCTTGCTTGCTGCCCGTGGTGTCCAGCCAGAAAGGTTCCAAACAAAGTGGACTTAATTACTTTTTAAAGTTGACCGTCAACAAAAAGGCCACATCCCTGATTTTTCCACATGAGGCACTGGTCATGGGCCTGCCCTTGCAGAGGTGACTGCAGAAGGAGGTCCTGCATTTTCTGTGAGCACCAACTGGGACCTAATTTACTTGGCTGATGGCATGGGATCCCTTCAACCTGCTTGCTTCAAGGATTAAAAATCAAGCTCTCAAAACTGATGTAGTAACTCTATCAGTTCTGATATTTACAAGTGGCAAATTCTGTTTCCCAATCCACTTCTATGTCTTTTTAATGAAATATTCCCTAATGATATTAAAAAATGTTTTCCTTTCTTCCATATACACTTTGCCAACTAAGTATCTCCACCTCAGTGACCATACTGTGCCTAAGAACTGTTAAACTGCTCTAAGTCAACATTAATCTGCCAAAGTGCTCTGTATCAAAGGTTCTACAAGTCTGTTAAGTACCACTAAATGAAGACTAGATTTTGAGCAGTACTAGCAGTATAAAAGCTCATTAAAAGAAGTTTTTGTGCACCAATAACCTTCCTGCTTACCTATCTGACCACCCAACGTCACGCCAGGGCTTGACTGTTTCCAAGTATTCAGACACTTCGGTCTCTTCAGACTTTTTATGTCAGGTAATTCCAGGGGAAATGTAACCATCTTGTAAAAAGAGAGAGATAAAACTGTGTGTAAACATCCAGCCTTCATGGCCTTAGAAAATATTCCCACATAAGCCTCAAAGCACAGGGTGAGAAGAACCAATCTGGCTCCTCTCTTTCAAACCTCATGCTAGGACAGTGTTTGGAGTTGGCCAGCACTATCGCAAGCCATCAGCAGGGAAGCCTCAATGAGCATTGCCGTGACTCGTAGTGGTGTCACAAGCAACAGAAGCAGAAAAGGAAATAAGTGACCTTTCCTTGATTTCTTCCCGTGCTCCTAAGATCTTCGGGTGAATTATTGAACCAACGGATACCAGCAGCTTCCCCATTAAAACCATAAGCAACTTAAAAAGTTATGAGTTGTGTTTCATTTTTAGCCTTCTTCATGAAGAGATTTTTTGAAATAGCACTGTAAAAACATAGCAAGGAATTTTAAAGAGTAGCAGTTTGCATTATTAACATGAATGAATTTTAAAACTCCAGATTTACTTTTAACTTCTTTTGCTTTTCCATTATTAACTTTCCTCTATGATGTACTCGGCATAGCCCTATGGAGAAATATGCTGAAGTAATTTAATATGAAGATGGAAAAGGCTTGGATACTTAGGGCATGTTCTCATCCACCTGTACAAAAAATGATCTTACAATCTTTTTGACAACTAGAAATGAAAAGAGTATCCCCATGCCTCTTCTTATCTGAAGGTTTTGGAGCAACTGAGTATCTAGCAAGGTTCAGGAGGAGCTGTCGGCATGATCCTAAGTCAGAAGAGCGGAGAGCGGTACAGTCCAAGCAGACAGACCCATCTAGTCTGCAAAGGAAGAATGTAAGACAGAGAAAACACTGTGTTTGTGGTTACTGCTCCCCTAAGAGCATTCAGCGGTCACCTGTCCTCACTCCCAAAGCGGCTCTGACTCCAGCTTACTCCTATCAGTGGGAGGCACCCTCTGAAGCCTGGAGGGTCCCATCAGTGCAGTGGTACAAGCTCTGGGGCAAGTCAGCCCAGGTATCACGCTATCAGCACCCAGTGCTTACACTACAAATGCTGCCCCAGCTCTGGAGCAAGGTCCACAAGCAGAAGGTTGGGATTTTCCATGTATACCATCACAGACGCCCAGTGCAGTTGGACATCGAGCAGAGTGCAATTGGAAAAGACCTTCTGTCACTCATAAAAGTAAGGTTTCATTGCACCATGCTGCTAACACTCAGTGATGGTGAGGCTGGTTCATGCTGTACCTGTTGGGAGGACAAAGGTGGTTTTATTTTGTTAGGAGAAAGGGAAGAAATACTCAAGTTTTTAAAATTTTACTTTTAAAACTGCCTGTCATCTAGAAGTGGAATGTTTCGCAAGGTAAGAGACAGCTGCATTGAAACAAGATGGCTGAGAGAATGCCAAATTCCCCTGCAGCAGCCAGAATTTGTTTGTCTTCTGGGTAAGAGAAGGTTAAAAAGAAAACCTTTCGTGTGGAAGCAGGAAGACTTTATGGCATTTACAGAATTAGCACAGAGAAGAAACCTATAGCTCAGGATATCTCCAGGACAGACTACAGTAGAACTGCAGGGAAAAAGAAAAAGGGAAAAACAAAAGCATTAAAAATATACATAGTTAAAGTACCTAACCAGTGGGGGGAAAAAAACAAGCAAACAAAACACACAAAAAAACAAACCACCAAAACATTTGGAAGCTGTAAAGCTCTCCACATTGCAATGGTTAAAACAAAAACAATTAAATAGAGATTTTATATTGGGTACTATGCCAAAATAGAGCAAACATTAATTAGTGGTCATTCAAGAAGGGTACTCTGAAAATGTTAATTAAAAAGGGCTTTCAGTTAACAACACCGTTTGTAGGGAGATGCAAAGGAAAAAGACTAAGCCTCTGCTTTTGGGTTTATCCAAACAGGTGTGAGGTCTCGTCCAGAAGCCATAATCAGACCATACTGTTCACTCCTCATCTGCTGGAGCTCTTTAGGGGGAAAAGGTGACCCAAGCCTTCCAACACTGGAAAGCTTTTGAAGATCCTTGTTACCAGGAATAAAATGCTATTAAGCTCAACTTGCAGCCCCAGGTGAGTCACAGAAGAGAGAGATCAGCTTTTTGTAGTCTGAGCATTTGAGGCAGTCTGAGTCTTGAGGCAGCATCTGAGCAGTCTGAGGCAGAAGCGTTGTTTGCTTCATGAGGGGCTGACTCCAATCCAAAGAACAACCTTGCCATTCTGCAAAACACTGTCCTCCCTTCAGTCCTAACACGACTATGGCAGGGTCATATTCAGGTACCACGAGGCTTTATTTAAAAGAGAGTCCATTTGCAGATGAGATACCATTTCAGAAGTTGCATTCTGCTGTAAACAGAGAAAAATGTGTTGCCGGGCAAAGTTCAAGCGCTGTGAAAATGTTGTAGCTCTAACATGAGGGAGAACAGGGCAGACAGAGAGCATCTCCTCTCAGGGGAAAAGCAGTCTCACTGATGGATGAGATAAGACAATTAATAACTAAAGGAGAACAGATCAAAGGCTGAAAACTAAAATCAAAGTATTAACACAAGCTGCCCAGGCAGGTGCCAAAAGCACACAGCATGGTACACAGGCCGGGGCAGGCAGGAAAGAAAGCAGTAAGCCAACTTCCTTTTGACCTCTCTTTAAGATGGGAGAAGAAACAATCCTGCATGTCAGGCCGCCACGTGGTGGGATGCAGGAAGAATCACAAGCCACAGAGTCCATCTTGAGCACACTGCATGCAGGTAGCAATAAAGATCCTGTCTTTGCTATCCCACAGCCAGCCCAAACAAGAGCCAAAGGCATTTCAAGACCTTTCCTGGGGGTAAAGACCGTTTGAGCCTCAGGACAACCCACATGCAGAGTCTTGTGCCTGAGGGCTGACCATCTCCCAAGACAGATCTAGAGGGAAGGGAAGGGCTGAACGTTTGATTTCAAAGCCGTCACCAGAGCTTGCACCAGAGGACTTGAGGCAGAAATGTCCTTGAAACAATAATGACGGCATGCACTGGACTGTTAATGCCAAATACACGCCAGAGAGTGAAAACACACATCTCCTCAATGCTGCTGGGGTAACAGGCTCTGTGAATGTCACCATATGCAACAATGCAGGTTACAATGAAGTGTGTACCTCAGCAAAGACAAATACAGCAGTATCTTCAAAGAAGAAAAAAAATTATCACATGTGAAACATAAAACTCACAAAGGTCTTGGTACTGAAGCTTAACAGTTCTGTTTCAACCAGATGCAGCTGCTTATTGGCCTTGAGTTTTGCACACAAGAGGCACAAAAGCTTGAGAATTGTCTTGCCAGGTAAGCATCCCTGCTAAGTAACCCTGATTAATCCATCAAATTATGACAGTGTTCTGAAAGGATGAGCAATGCGGCAAACTTCACGGTTCAAGGCTTCACAGTTGAAAGAAATCATCTCTTGTCAGCTTTCCGCGGGCTCAGTCAACTCCACAGACACTGTATCACACAGGTTGAAATCCTGCTTTCAGTTAACAAATGCCCTTGTTGGCTGGGTCTAGAAGGGTGTCTGGAAGCATCTATGAATAAGGTATTGTGTGCTGAACGATACCCTTGCGCTTTGGTAGTGCCTTTGAGGGATACACAGAGACTGAGAGAAAGGTATTCCACCCATTGGAGAAACGGGAGGTGAAGATGAAATGTGGTCTAAGTCAGGAGTGTATGACACAGGAATCAAAATGTCTGCTGAAGGGGATTAGAGGACAGAGCAATGTGGGATGTGCTTGCAGAGAAACCACCAAGCCCCACTGCAGTCTCTGCTGGTTGTTGCACTTCCTCACCACCAACAGAACAGCCCCGAGCTGCAGAACTGCTGCACCAGTTGGTGACTCAGGGACTGGATACCCAGTGCTGGGCACTCAGAGAAGGCTTAGGAAAACAGGGAAGCCAACTGCAAAAGGCATGAACAGAGCTGGACTATACAAACTCTGAGTTTTGAACACGCTGCCGCAGTCAGGAAAATAGCCTCTATTGGTTCTCACTTCCCCTGCAGCCCGCACACAGATGTTTTCACTAAGGTGTTAGGCACAGCTCATTATAACAGCATCAGGACGTTTGATCGAGCATTAGTGTTCACAGTGCAGGAAGAACACTAACTAATATGAAAATTGGAGGTTCTTTTTCAAAAACACTGTGACTAACAAATCGTAGAAGCCTATACTCTATAAAAGAAAAAACAACCCAAAGCTTATTTCAGAGGGAACAACATGACCTTCTTGTGAGGGTATGGATGTTTCCCCATTTTGCCAGGACTGCAGACACCAAAACAGTTTTCAGTACAACAGCATCTATCTGGATACCTTTTAGTCCCCCTGAAGCAGAATCATCCCAGATTTATCAGACCCACTGAAGTTCATGCTTAACAGTCAACAAACTTTAGAAAAATCAAAACTTCTTTTTTCTTATTTTTTGTTTTCCTGACAAAGCAATGGGCCAAATTCTTGAGTGACACCTTGGAAGTAAAGTCACGAAAGAAAAGCATGATGTGAGTAAAGGCAAACTTGACCTGTACTTGGAATCTAATTTTCTGCCAAGGAATTACTTAAGGTTTCTCCAAGACACCTTCTAGCAAAGGTACTACTGATGCCAGAGGTATGAGACGCTTCAAGGTATAGCAAGGTATTCCAATTAGCTGTACCTTGCAGACATCCCTTAAATGCAACAGGTAAGAATTAGCCAGCCTGAAGAGAGCTGCCTGCCAAAGGGGACCCTGCTCTAGGCTGTCCCTCGTGCTGGTGGTACCTGCAGTTTGTCAGTGACACACCGAAGCTTCAAAGCAGATCCCACGTCCCCAGTGTTCCTTTCTTGCTAGTCTATTTACAGAGGCTAATTGCATTTACAGCCTTGATGAGCTCTGTGCATTTGTGAGGCCACAACTTAAATACCGCTTCAGCCTATACAGGGGTATAAGAAGCCATTTGGGCACTTTGGTGTGTTACACCCACTCTGGACAGTCACTTTTCCACCTCTCAGACACCTTCTTTCCCAGATCACATGTGTCCCATTACACACTCCTGGATCTGTAGTAACTTGCATATAGAGATACCTCTTCTGAGAGCTCTCAGACAGAACCCGCTTAGGCCACTCTACAGTTAACACTCCAAAGTGATTGTGGGACAAAACAGTACCAGTCCTACACCAGTCTCATCTGCCCTCCAGAGGGAGCAAAAATGCTGCTCTCTGCTCTCTCATCCTATTCCGGTGCCAAAACTCCATATCTCTTCCTCTACAGCTTCACCCACCTGGCCCCTACCTTCTTAGCTACATGCAGAAACCTGCCTGCACCAAAAGCCCACTGACCTGGGGCTCAGCAGCAACATTTCCACACCAGCTGGTCCACAGGCAGCACTTGCTTATGTGGAGAGCCTCCTCCTGTAGCCCAATGACTACAAATTGCTGGGAACTGCCTCCTCTTTTGTTGTGAGGCCCTTTCCAAAAATGATGAGCTGGTTTTGTGCTGTTGAAGTAGCAAAACCCCCAGCAGAGTGACTTGCAAGTGGACAGCAAACCAATGGATGGAACATCCCCAGACTTTCAGAGGTCTATTATGTGAGATACCCGAGGCATTGTCTGGCCAGAGGCATGATGGCTAAGGAGAATCTCTTGGAGAGATGGCTAAGGAGAATCTCAAAATTGGATGGCTAAGGAGAATCTCAAAAATAAAATAAAATAAAAAAAATTACAAAAAAAGGTGAGTGACCTGAAAAGTACAGAAAAGGAGACACAACAAGTCTGTGAAAAAAACGGGAGAGCAAGGAGCAGAGTGAGTATGTAAGATCATTGGAGGTTGCCTTTCTCATCACAAATGAGCCTCACATGTTTTGTCCGTAGAGCCTGTATCTGCACCCAAGCACAAAGCAAACACCCACGAATCACCTGCAGTGCCAGCAGGTAACCTCATCACCTGAAGATGCTTTGTATCAAGAAAACATACACACAGAAAAGGAAAATGCATTTTTGGCACAGCACACCAAAGCACTCACATGTCTTGCCTGAAGCCAAAATATCAAGTGAGACCGTGGTAGGCAAACTCTTAGATTAGCCTGTTCTGAAATTTGGTTTCCTGACCAGGATCTGTGGTGCTCTGGAGGGGCCAGAACTCTAGAAGCAACTTCATCAGAAAGTTGCTAAAAAAACCTCTCACAGCTGTCAACTGCCACAGATCAAAAGGGTGAGCAGCCAATTCAGCTGGCTACACTGAGGGTTTTACTGATTTTTGTGTGACTTTGTCCAACGGGAAGTAGGGCTATATAGATGTTTGGAAGGAGGTGAAGGGATTGTTATGCTTTGGCATTTCATGTGGAAAAGCCGGAAGCATACTCTGCATTTCACCTACCTTTAAACTCTAAATCTACCTCTGGGGACCATGAAGTTCGTGCTGAGAAATAAGAACAGCAGAAGAAAGAAGCTTCTGAACCCACATCAAAATATTTGAGAAATCTGATGGAGAGGTAGAGAGCACAGGAGCTCTCAGTGCAGCCCTCTTGTCAGGAGACTTTCAGAGAGGCGGATCTGGCAAATTAATGTTACTGGGATGCTAAAATTTATATGACACTGTGAAGGAAAGGGAAATAGCCCAGTTGCAAAAACAGAGCTGGGAAAAGTTGTTAAATGTTCTTCACTACAGCACTTTACCGTCTCCTAGTGTTTTCCCCCCATCTCTGTGTACTGGTGTCTTTTGATCTGTGAGTACCCCTGTATGGCAGTTCACAGGGAGACACGCAGCGCAGAGCAAACCAACCAGCTCACACAGAGCCTGGAAGGAGACAAAGGTTCACTCTCCAGGGACCAAGACAGCAAGAATAAAAGGTGCTTTGGCCTTTACCTCCTGGCATCCTGATGTGGTCTGTAGCACAAAAACTATGAACCAAAAAGCATTTTTTTATCTGCATCTCAGGAAGGCCTGTGCTATTATCTGCCCAACTTGGAAAGTGCAAGCAGACTGATCGGGTATTCATGCCAGCTACTGAAGAGCACATTTGCCAAAATGGTAAAGCAGAATCTAAAACTGGGGATGCTTCACGGGAGAGAGAACAGCAGCAACCCACCGACACTAAAAGCCATCTGGAGAGAGGAAGAGGTGCTCCAAACCCACCAACACTCAGCCATCACAGGGTATTTACACCATGTTTACAACCCACTGACCACACCAGGCTCAGAAATATTTTCTTTTCTTCTTTTTGCACTTCTTCCTTTTTCCTTTCTCTCTTTTCCTTTCGTTTTCTTTTTATCCCCCCCCTCCACGCCCCATATTTTGGTTTTGTTTTTTTTTTCTTTAAATCTGGGTCAGCCACAAGCATATGAAATAATTACCAAGCACCCTCCACAGCCTAACTTCACCTGTCTCACCCTTGCCAACCTGTCAGCCCCACCAGGCTGCACACACGGTGGTAAGCCAACCATCCGCTTTCCATTCTGTATCTGCGCCCGGCCTACTGGACTCACGTGCACCAGCAGGGTCTTCCTGGGAAGTACCTGGCTTGTGAGCTACAACCAACAAACCACACAACCACCTGTCTTGAACTCAAGCTTCTGCCTGACACCCTACTGGCTAAAATATTTAGTACTAGTTAGCACAGATGGCAACTCCTACCACATATTTGGGAAGGATGAGGAAAATCAGAAATTAAAATTCTTGTACAGAAGAGTCATTTCAACTTATGATCCCAGATGGTAAACAGTACAAGTTAGCAGAACTTCAAAGACCTTAGAAAATATGCAGGTGACTGGAAAAAAATATCCCCATTATCTCCTTGTGCAAGCAAGCTGCTTAACTGGTGATCCGACAGGTAACTCAGCAGCACACTGAGCACTGCCTGAACCTGCTCTGCTGAGGAGCAAGTTCCAGCTGCTTGTCCACATATTAACTTTACCTTCAGCTTTCCTCAGAATGGTGCCCTAAATTCTGTTAAAGCTGCTTTAACTAAGAGAAGAAGAAACTTCAGATTTTTGCTGTACCCCTAAATTCTCCAAACTGGCCACAGAAGCAAAACTGTGGTTTACGTTCCCAGCAGAGCAAGGCTGGCTGCAGCGTTCCCCGGGCACCCCCTGCCGCCCAAGCCCTACCAGCATCCCTGCACACCACCTCCCTTTGTGTGGGTCTCCAGCAACAGTGCTGTAGAGGAAAGACAGACCTTGTCCAAAAGGGGCTTTATTGTTGTTTTTTTTTAAACTAATAAGCTAACTGCTTCCATTGAGAAACACTGAACATTTTCAATAGTTGCTAACAAAGGTGTTTGAACTCTCATTGCAGCTTCGAGTGCTTCAGCAGCTTAAAGGTTAGCTCAGTGTGTTCCTCCAAAGGCTCACTGGTGCAGAATTCACCAGAACCTACATCATTGCTTTTACAGGCACCATCATTTCTGATATCTTTAGAGATAACAGCACAGATCAGAGGGATTATTGTGGCATTAACTGCTCTGATTACATTCCCTACAGTTTAATAACAAGAGCAGTGAGACTGTAGGTGTATCAACAGAGTTTTGGATTTGTGAGCAAAGAAAGTTGGTGGTTATTAGTAGAGTGTGAGAAAAGAAAAGGTCACACGCTCAAATGTGCCTCTCAGGATACAGCTGACATATTCTGTGGGGCAAGAAAAGTGATTTCTCAATATAGCATCATGAGTTTTCTGATAAGAAGCAATAGGGACATTGCTAGAAAAGCAGTAGATCCATCTTGTCACGCCCAGAGAGCTTTGGCTGTGAACTTAACCCATAAAAAATAAGGCAACCACATTTTGTAACATCTGCCTTTTAAAGATATTAGCTACAGCGTGTGCACACTTTATGCTCCTATTTATCTGCCGGTATCTACAGTGATAACTGCACCAGCTCCTGGATTTTTTTAATCAATAAGAAGAAATGTACTTTCATTGGGAATAAAAAGCCAGAAAATGGGGTCTCAGCAAAATGGTGGCTGAGCACTATTAGGAGGAGCACTAAAATAGAAGCACTATTGCTCCTTCTGTCTAACATTTTCCCCAAGGAAGTATCCTGCCATGGAAAGTTTTTAGTTGGTACTTCATGAAGGAAAGCAGAGAGGTAGCTGAAGAACCTTACAGCTAAAATTACAAGCTACCAATGAGATTGAATGTATTTTTCCCAGGCACATTTACCGAAGATAATACAGAAGTTTACAATTCTATTGTTCCGGCTCCCTGTGCTTGTTAAAGTGCAGAAGACAATCTGTAGTTGCTTATTTTGTATCTAAGCAACTGTCAGACTCTATATCTACTAATAAGAAAGGGTATAATTATATGCTGGTACTTTAATTAGCAGCAGATGCCTATGTTTATGAAATAAAATGTACGATTTTTCCAAAGTGCAGAGTCTTGCTTATATGCAAATTGCAAGAGCACTTTTGTCAGCTCCTGGAGGCTTTGTTTGGCGGTGGCAGCTTGCTTTGGGCAGGGCACAGGGCACACACAGACCATGGGCTCAGAGCCCAGATGTCCCCAGCACCCATTTGGGAGCGCTGCAGGGCATCAATAAATCAGTGTCTAATGTGCCTTCCTGACACTCCCAGCACTGGCATGAAGCAGGTGCTTGTTTCTGATTCAAAGAACCAAGAAACACCAGCACAGAGCCTGCTTCAGGCTACCCACTTCAATGCCGCAGGGGCTGCTTTCCGTGGGACGCGGTTGCAGAGCAACCAACGCAGGTGAAGAATCCTTATCATGAATTTCTGATCTCATCCAAGTGCTTCAGCAGCACATAGTGATGCAATGCAGCATTTTTCTTCAGAAGGAATAACAACAGGGGCTATTGCTGAGGGCCCTTCTTTGCATCTGAGAGGAAAAGAGTATCAAAAAACCACAATAAAATCCACAGTCTTTGAGAAATTCGTGAAGACACAGGCAGAGAGAGTGTATGGATGAGAATAACCTTGTCCAGGATAGAAAAGACTTGTTAGATGAGTCTCTAATTTCCATTATTCAGTATTTTTAGCCTTGTTTCCATGGAAACAGCACTTGTGCGATGCTGCTGTCCTGCAAGGGAGTGAGTGGATGCACACATATGTATGCACATCTGTGTATTCTTCTCCTGGCCACCAGTAACTTTGAACAAATTTGCCAGGAAAGTTGAGGTTCTGAGGATAATTAGACACAAATAGTTTTGTGAAAGCATCCAGGTCAGTGATAACCAATCTTCTAAGTTCCCCGGCCAAAGAAATCCCATTAGACAGTAGAAAGCCTACAGAAGAGGAAGATGTGGCCACCCCTGTAATGCTGCATCTCCAGAAGGTGCTTTAGTAGGAAAGCTCATGCTTCCTTGGACATCAAACACTGTGACACACTGCCTGCCACAAGGCATAGATCGATGGGAAGTCTGTCCTTGGGTTTGGAAGTCAAGGCTCCTGTCAAAATGCAAGACATCCTGCCTGAAGGTTTGGGGTGCCAACAGAACGAGCAACACCTGGCTTGCCTCTTGACCATTTTTTGGGGTGCCTTGACCTGCCACCTCCACTCTTCAGAAAATTATGTAGTTCACCAAAGTTTGACCCATCTCATCGTTCCTTCAAGATGAGCTACCACGCTGCCTTTCACAATCACGCACACAAGAAAAGACAGGTCAACTCATCAAGCTAAATTAGAGACAATCTCAGACTTATAAATTCTAACCATCTATCACTGCATTCTATATTTCAGGAAGAGACTAAATCCTTTAGGATACCTTTATATTCATAGTTTTTATGCTCCTCTGTCACTGTTGCTAATCCAATTACAAGAACTAAGTGACAGAAGACTGCACCTTAGTAGGCTGCAAGGACACACAAGTGTGTAACCCATGCCTTTGTCTTCTTTTACCACCACTTTCTAATCTCTGTTCCACTCTCTGCAAGAACTGGCAGCCATTTCTCTGCCGGCTGCGGCAGAGGCTGTCAGCAGAGACACACACCAGATGCTTTCCCACAGAGCCCGGTTTTGCTCTCGCCCTTACTCCCTGGCTCTCCATCAGAATTCAAGGTCATTCCGATGGCAAATTCCTGTTTGCATTTGGTCTCCCCCCCGCACAGTATCACGCACAGTATGCAAAGCCATGCTGCCACAACAGGTATCACACAGAGCACATATGGAGGCAGACGGATGTGGCTGAATGAGACACCTGCTAACCGGAGCATTTGTATTTATTCAAATGCTTTAGGGGCCAGTTTATCACGTCGGGTATTTGTGATGAAGCCCCATCAGCCTCCTCCTGAATGTGTTCAGAAATCATCCATATTTAAGGTTAGCTGCAAAACCACCGTGACCTCTATTAGTCAATGCTCCAGAAGAGGAAAATTCTGTTAACACCTGTGGTCACTTTTCAAGTGACCTGTATGACTATTGAGCAGTATTTCAGGATCATCCTCTTTGCAACATGGGCTTCATACATCCTGCTACACACCCAGTTTTAATAACCTGTGTGTAGGTAACTTTCAGTAACAGGTAGATACCTATTGAGTGTGCGCCAAACGCTGGCACGTGTTCTGTGCCACGTGATGAATACTATTGCAATGGTTCATGGAGCGGATCTCTTCACACGCCTCCGGGAGGCAGCAAGCACACCTCGAGGGAACAGTACACCAAGGCACAAGAAGATCTACTTTACCCTGAATTTCCCTGAGCTTCACCCTCCACAGTGAGTAAGAGGCCACACATAAGACAGTTACAGCAAAGCCATAGGAAGTAAAAAAATTAGCCCAAGTAAATTCACTCTGGGCACACACTCTTCCTCTGCCAGAACCGGCCTCTTTACAGCATGTGTAATACTCAAGGTCCTACTGTCAGCTCTACATCAGGGCAGAAAACAGTGAGATTCCAATAACACCATCACCTTTGGGACACACTGCTTTTGTTAGCCAACAGCATAAGCAGTTACCCAAAGTGGCAGCCCTTGTCCAGAGAGGAGGAACAGTTAAAAGAAGATGCCTGTCTCCACTATAACCTCCTCTTCAGAGATACCAAAAAGTATTTTATACTAGGAAAAGTTATTAACTGATAATATACGTCATTGCTATCAGTACTTCACACAATCTACTGCCCTTCTGCCCCTTAATTAAAAATAACAGGCATAAGGTATCATTTCACAGAAAATTGGGGCAACGGTAGAAGGACTCCATGGTTAAGCCCTACTGAGAACCCGGTGGTGAAATACCACATTTCACATCAAAGGAGGAACAAAAATCTCTAAATCCAGAAAACCATCTTCTAGAAGGTTGCAGGTAGTGCTTCGAGTTTCCTAATATCTTTACAACAATCTCTTTTCGTAGCACAGCAAAACTTTTTCTTCTCTCAGCTTTGCATAGTTTCATCTTGACCCTCAGCAAGGCTGTTCAAAATTTTCCACACAAAGCTGATGATGCCACTGAGATGCAGGGATTTAACAGCAGTGCAGTAGGTGTTGGGGGATCTGGGCTTATCTGATGTCTTTCCATATAATGCCACCTAGTGTGCAGTATATGGAAACTGCCAAATACTCTTGGTTAGTTATTTCTTCCTTACATATGGGGACCAGAAGTGCATTACAAAGTTCTGTTTACTTCAAAGCCACAAGAAAAAGTGTTTCAACATAGCAACATGACAATGCTGGAAAACAGCAACACACTAGGCAGTTGTTTTTTTTTCACTGGATCTACATCTGTTTCCTTGCTAGATCCCATACTCCTTTCCTGCTTATGGAAATTGATACTTGCTGGAAACTACTGACTAATTAAAAATTTACTAATAGAATATGAAATGTTTCTTTACTTATGAAATATAACTAGTGGCACCGAGAGGCTGAACAGAGAAGAAATTCAGTGTCCTTATTCTAAAGAAACTCTATTTGGTTTGAGATACTCCTGTCTACCACCAGTTCTTGGGCTCTTGCACTTTGACCTGCTGTCTCTCCTTTCCTTGTCTCCAATAAAAATGGAGACTGGTATGGAAGCAACTGCCTTGATTCCTCTATTCAGATTGGTCACTCCATGGACAATCCTACTCATTTCTAAGACCTCACTCCCCATTACAGCCCATCTGTGCCAACGGTGTCAAATTCACTGACCTGCTGTGTCTTCCCTTTCAAAGACTCTCCCTCCCCATCACCAGTTGCTAGCTTTCACTCAGCATTCCAGATCTTCAAATCCACTGGAAATCAACTTATTGATTAACTCCTTTCCTTACCATTATACTCCTCTCCTCAGCCAAGGAGGGGGGAAAAAGATTAGGTCCAATCACCTTTATATTCCTTTCCTGGAACTCTCCCTCCCTGCCTGCACAGCTAAAGCTCCGTCTCCGTCTGTTTTTCCCTTCCTTTGGCTACCATTGGCTCTTCGTTTTGTTTCAGTTAATTGTTAGGGCCTTTCAACTCGAATTGTTTTCCTTGCACTGCCTAAAATGCTATGATTTACAACTTCATGCTGTCAAAACCTAGAGGCTTTCTCTCCTGCTCTCTCCTCTTTCTAAACTCATTTGACAAGGCCTCTGTTCCCTCAGCAATCAGCTGTCCTCCACCAAACATTGTCTCTTTCTCCTCTCTGACCACTTTGGCACCTTCCCTCTCCAAGTGTTTCCCATCGCCCTGGTGCAACATCTGCTGTTAGTGTTGTAGCCGCCCCGCAGTGACAAAGCTGTGTTGCTTTGTCGACACGCTTTTCTCCTGCCAGCAACACATGCTCCTTTTTCTACTCCCACTCTCCGAATAGGTCACAAGAACACCCTCCATCCACTTTGCTCCACTGTCACTTCGTGGCAGCAGCAGTTTCAACCTGATCAGGTCATTTCACACTGCACCACCACATGAAGTGCTCACGCACCACCTTTCACTGACCACATCGGATGAGGGGGGTGAGTTTAAACCACACAGCAGGTTCAGAGACCGTCCAGGCACATGGACTAAAGGCAGAAAACTCCCCACAGCTACATAAACCTCACAGAGCAATAAAGCAGTTTAGGATGACCACGAAGTCTTACCTATCCCTCCACCTTCACAGAACAGCACTCTGAGTCCAGTTTGCAGCTGGGCAGGATGGTGGACGTGGGCAGCTGATGTAGTCATCCCTGCACTTGGCTGGTTCTACAGTCAGGCTCCAGGTCATCAACCAAGGAGCGTGCATGATATCCACATGCACCTAAAATTGCTAATGCTTAATTAAGAGCAGTTTGCCTCTCATTCCACCAACATGAACTCAAAAATATCTTTTTGCATTACAGTTGCACCAAAAAAAAAAGATGTGTTGGCGTGGTAGAGCATTTCCCAGTTGCGTGATGTCAGCCTGCCCTCTGCTGCGGGTTCCGCACATGGCATCACACCGCTGACCCATCCTCTATCTTCTGAGAGGGCCTGGCTCTGTCTGACACAAATATACGACTCAGAAAAGTTTAAAGAGGCAGGAATTAAGAGGTCCAACGAGGTGTGAAAATGAGACTGCAAAATCCTTAGGAAATACAAAGCAGAGAAATGAGCGTTGTACAGGCATATTGTCCTGGTTTGAGTCACACAAGATAAATTTAACTTTCAGTAACGTTTATTTAACAACAGTCTCTTCTAACGCTCCTGAAAAGTGTATTTTTCAAAGACTCTTGTGTATGAATTTGTGAAAATACTTGCTATATAGCCAGCTATAGTACAAGGCTTACAAGGTGTGTGCTTCCAAGCCTTGCCAGCGCAGGGATGAGGAGCAGTGAGACTTGGGCACTGACCCAAGCTGGCCAACAGGATTATTTCATACCATGAACACTCAGCATAAATTAGGAAGTTTGCTGGGAAGGGCTCTCTCTCCCTTTATGGCTGTGATCCTGAGAACTCCTTGCCCCGGTGCTGGACCCCTGAGCCCTTCCCTTCCTCCTGAAGCCGTAGCAGTCACAGTGTCTGGCATTTGCTGTCCCTGCTGGGAGCGCACAGCTTCCAACTGAGAGAATGCAACGAGTATAACCCTTGTATATTTTACATTGGTATTGAGATCAATACCAGTTCTTTAGTATTACTGATGCTCGTTATTTAGTCTTATTCTATTAAACCTGCTTACATTTAAACCCTTGGGTTTCTCTGTTGTTCCCCCGATTCCCTTTCGCAGGTGGGGAGGGGGCCATCAGGTGAGAGAATAATTGAACAGAAGTTGTGGGTAACACACATTTTCATACAGACAGCACAGATGCTGATTTTCCAGTTGTAAGGTAGCTTCCCCTGACACCAGAGCACCGTTCCTGTATGCTCACTCACCCTCATGCACGGAAAAGCAGGCGGGCTGATGGCAAAACCCAGACAAATGCAAACACACAGAATCACAGAATGCTATGGGGTTGGAAGGGACCTCCGGAGATCATCTATTCCAATCCCTCTGCCAAAGCAGGTCCACCCAGAGCAAGTTGCACAGGAACGTTTCCCAAGTGGGTTTGGAATGTCTCCAGAGATGGAGACTCCACCACCTCTCTGGGCAGCCTCTGCCAGGGCTCTGCCAACTTCAAAGTGAAGAAGTTCCTCCTCACATTTAGATGGAACTTCTGTTCCCTCTTGTCCTGTCACTGGGCACCACTGGAAAAACACTGGCTCCATCCTCCCAACCTCCACCCTTGAAGTATTTCTAGGGGTTCATCATTTTCCCCCCAGCCTTCTCTTCTCCAGACTAAGAAGACCCAAGTCCCTCTGCCTTTCCTCATCAGAGAGATGCTCCTTAACATTTTTGTAGGCCTCTGCTGTACCCTCTCCAGCAGCTCCTGAGGTAGTTGAAGTCCACAGGGAGAATACCTGTGAGATAACTGAAGGGGCCTTCCCCTATGGTGGCATAGCCAACAGCTCAGCTGAAATGCCTCCAAAAACCTGTAAAGACTGCACCGGCCCACACAGAGGGCACTTTGGCACAGCCACTACAAAGCATCATTGTGTTCAGGAAGTTATTGTTTACCTTGAAAAATCCATCTTCATTAAATTGCTGCTTGATTTGGAATTACATTCCGGATACAAGATTTTGTCCGAGGATACTCTTTCAATGCCAAAACCTCTGCGCTTCAGCCCAGTTGCTCCAGCGTCTGACACAGCAAAGCCTCAGACAGCGAGAGTCCCTGTTGTTCTCTCCCAGCCATTACTCTCTCCCCGTGGCGGTCAGCACGGGCCTAGCCTGGCCAAAATACCGGTTACCAGCCCTCCTGCCCTCGGCCTCGCCGTTTCACCTCACCAGGGGGACGGGGCTGAAGGCGAAGCGGGAGAGGCTTGAGCGGGGCAGGGCCGCAGGAAGCCGTTCGCCCCCTGCTCCTTGAAGGACGGCCCCCCGGCTCCTCCCGCTTCT
>VZTM01042280.1:5897-19877 GCA_013400555.1 Jacana jacana
AGTAGGAATTGTCTTTGTTATCCCTCTACTGTACTGTAATTAATATATTATTTTGTCACTCGGCTAGTGTGGGAAATGTTCATGAGAGAACTTATTTAAAAATAAATTTTGGATGTTAGTGATCCTTTTATCCCTATGCCTATCTGTGTAGNAAGGGGCAGAAGCAATAGTGAGCAGACAGGCATTTTCTGGAATCAATCCCTCACGTCTGTGTGTGTGGGAAGTGATTCTCCTCCTCCTTTCCAAACATGCTCTTTTTAAACTCTAACTACAGGTTGATCTTTCTCTGATTTCACATCACCTTCTTCTATCTGTTCCTCCAGTATATCTCATATCTAAGGGTTTCATGAAAGTTCCATGTCTTCTAGGAGGCCCAGATCCCGAATTTACATAGTTGTATTCCTCTGTCAAATAATGCCCCTTTTTGGGACTGCCCTATAGTTGGGTCACCATTCCTGGCAGTACTTAAAAGACAGGTAGATATAATACTTAAGGATATGGTTTTAGTGATAGTTTTTATCAGAGTTGGGTGGATGACTGGACTCAATGACCTGAAAGGCCCCTTCCACCCCAGGCAATTCTATGGTTCTGCAGGACACAGATGCTATAGGCTCCATGCATGGTCCTGCTCCTACAGTCCTTCTCCAGAACTTCTTGTTCTGCCCTGGGGAGAGTTCAGTGTGAGGCTGGAAGGGACAATCAGCATTTTTTGTGCCATGACCTTACATCAGTTCAAGATAATAGGGTGTGCAGCTCTTACATGTGTTTACATGCAGCTTCAGTTCTTAGAACTTAGACCTTCTGTTCTTGGAGAGGTTTCAAGACATTTGGAAGATAACAGCAAGAAATGTTACAGTGCTGTGGTTGGCTTGTTTTCTCCTCAGCTGCTGAGCAGAGAGTCAGCAGAACGTCAAAACAAAAGCTACCACATGTTGCTGCTGCAGTTCAGACAGAAGATGTTGATCAAGAAGCTGATCGAGACATAGTGAGTCCTTGGACGGTGCCTGATGATATCCAAAGGATACTTCAAGATACTCATGACTCCTTGTTTCAGGTAGGATGTCTGCTTATTCCAGGAATGATTTGATACCTGCCACTTAGTGTTTTGTTTACTTCTGCTTTATGTAGAATGTACTTCTCTATTCAAAACGTGGGTGGAATAGATGCAGAGGGACAAAAATGATGGTGATTCAACAAAACTACTTTTTGTCTTTACAAGAAAAGTCAATCTTGTGAGCCTTGAAAATAAAAAAAAACATTCAACAACTGTATAGATGTGTTGTCTGTCCAGGCAGCAGACACGATTGGAAGGGCATAAGCAGGAAAATAAATTTAATTTGTTGCTGAATAATGATTAGGACAAGTCTGAAAAGGGTGAGGTCATTCCTACGGGATACACAGAGGTCTTGCCCACGAATGGTACAGGATGATTCAGCTCATCTTCTTTTCTGCCAACAGGCCTCTGCTTCGCATCCTGTGAGCTTGTCTTCTCTCAGCCTGGTCGACACTGATGGTGTTTCTGAGAGCACGGGAAGTATCCTCAGCAATCTGGACTGGAGTGCAGTTGAGGCAATGGTGGCAGATGTGGAAGACGTGTGAACAATGTTGCTCAGCTGCTGAGCACTTCCAAACAGTTGTTGGGTTAATTTCATTTTCTAAAATAATAATTGCTGTACTTAAAATGGATTGATGCTTGCACTGCTTTTATTCTTAAGCAGCCGATAACCCTTCACAGCTTTCAGTCTTGTCTGGATGAATTTCAGTTCTGTAACGTGCAGTTTGCTTTCTGTGTGCCTTCAGGTCAAGAAGAACTGGATATTGTTGGTAAGTGCAGACCAGCAGTCCTAAACAAGAACTTCTGGGCCATCTACTTTGCCCATCTCAGATGCGTGAAAAAATCTATTCTGTTTTAAGAGCACTGCACGACTGTTTTACTTCTGTATTTAATATTTAACATCATTATGGATGAAGTTATTTTTGTAACTTAACAATTGTGATAAACTGATTTAATAAAAGTGAGTTTATCAGTTTCTGCTGTCACGTGATGTATGCACAGAGCACTGTTACTGCTGAGTGCCACTGTGCCTGTTCATGTGCACGTGCACTGCCCAGCCTGTACAGTAGGTTAGAGAAATGGTAAAAGAGTTTGAATATTTGATAAAGAGATACAAATACTCAGGCAGCAGAAAATTAAATACAGGCTTCTGTCAGGAAAATCAGCCACCAGTATAAGACATTAAAGACAAGTGCTTAGTGATGTACAGGATTGCTGTTCATCCATCTATACAATGCTGTCATGTCAGAGCTCTTCTGGTCTGCGTAGAAAACATTCCCATATGGTCAGTGGCCATGAATGAGTTGTGGTAGCCTGAACAGATGCACTCTTTCCCAACAGCACTGGGGTTTATATCTCTAGTGAAGAAATTTGAATTTTTCAAGGAAGTCATAAACATGTTCGTTTCCAGTAGTTAATTAGTCACCCAATAAATGTAATAGCTTGGAAAAAGAATGTGCATGTTTCTGAGTGAAGCTGCGTCTTGACAAACATCAAGAAATATGGTTCATAGAAAGCCTGTAACAGGATTACACACATACCAGGGTAGAATTGACAGTTTCTGTACGCTCAGAGATCAAAACTGGCTGTGCTTTTTTTGCAGTCCTCAGAATCCACATCAGTTTGTCCAGCAGGAATGGCTGGCGTGCATAGAACTTGGTACTGGGAGCGGTCTTCTCAAGAACTGAAGGATGATTAGAGGCCTGGAGAATCTTTCTTACAAGGGTCTTTCTTACTTGGGTCTTTTTAGTCTGGAGAAGACTGAGGGGGGCTGGATCTGATCCACACCTTTAGATACTTAAAGGGTAGGTGCCGAGAGGAAGAGGTGAATCTTTTTTCAGTGGTGCCCAGTGAGAGGACGAGAGAAAATGGGAACAAACTTGAATATAAGTTCCCTCTAAACATGAGGAGGAACTTCCTCACTCTGAGGGTGGCAGAGCACTGGAAGAGGCTGCCCAGAGAGGTGGTGGAGTCTCCACCTCTGGAGACATTCAAAACCTGCCTGGACAAGTTCCTGTGCACCCTGCTGTAGGAGGACCTGCTTTGGCAGGGAGAGTGGACGAGATGATCTCCAGAGGTCCCTTCCATCCCCATATCATTCTGTGATTCTGAAAAGGGCAAGTACCTTCAGAGGCAGCGTGAAAGTACGACTTCACCCAAAGGCTCAAACGGTCTTTTCTCCACAGTGGCTACACAGAAATGATCAATAAGTACCTTCTCTTCCTGGTAGAAAATAAAATCTGAAATATCCTATTTTAGGCAAGTATGAAAATCTCTTTAGGATCACAGCCAGCTGTGAGAAGGAAGAAGAAGCAGGGACAAGACAGTGACCCATAAATCTTGTCCTGGAAGCCTTGTGAAAACTACCAGGCTCAGCCTTTGTTTTGGATGGTAGTTACAGCTTCACAGTCAGTAAATGTTAGTGGATATGCTGCCATGCACAAACGTAGCCGATGTCACAGTGTTTTAAAAAGTGCTTCCCAGCAAGATTGGCTATAACAAATGAGGTAATTTGTGGGCAGTTGAGTTGTACAGGTTACCAGGACACTGTATCTGCAAGGGGCTTTGCTTGCTTGTGAACAAAACTTGTTTGCAAAGAATTTAGATCTTGACAGCAGATGTCTGAAGATGAAAATGTTCACCAGAGCAGAGTGGAGGGGCAAAATCACCTCCCTTGACCTGCTGTCAACGCTGCTTTTCATGCAGCCCAGGATGCCATTGGCTTTCCCAATGGAGTGCACATTGCCAGCTCATGTTCAGCTTCTCATCCATCAACACCCCTGAGTTGAATCAGTTGCTTGTTTCTCCAAGAAAAAACAAGGCAGTAGCCCCTTCCCTGTAAATTACTCTGAAGACACAAGCAAAAGTTGTAACACCCATGGAACAGCAATCTCTCTCTCACAGCAGCTCTCGGGATAGCTAATGTGCTGGTTCACAGCCATACTTGAAAAAAAAACAAAACTGTAGGTGAAAGAGTATCATAATTTTTCAGCCTCCCTAAGGCATGTTCCTTGTGGTAAAGTGCTGGCAAATGAATTGGTTCTCCCTCCCAGCTGAGGGAGAAGCCTGCTCTTCTGCAGCAAAAGGCCCCTTTGTGATTGGGATTTGATGAAAATGGAAGTATGAATTCCTCTCTGCTATGAGGCACCTCTCTCTTACTAAGCACCTTAAGAGCGTGGGGTTGGATTTATTGTTTTGTTTTCATAGCAGTGACGTGTCCTTTCTCTCTTACTGAATGCAACCATGCAGTGCATGGTGCTGCTGTAAGGACAACTTCTCTGCAAAATGCTGCTCACCATCTCCCACAGCTGTCAATTCCCACAGGTCACCAAGGGACTTTCAGAGAAGAGGATTGTGTCCCAGTGATCAGTGGGCAGAGAAGGGTGTAAATCACCATCTCTGTTATTCTCTAACCAGACTAGGGCAGGTGTCTGTAAAGTCAAAAACTCAAGAAGTGGGGAAAGCTTCCTTATGTTGTCTGAGCAGTTGATAGAAAAGTTTGTTTTAAAGCACTATGTACTGGCTGATTTTGGCTCCGAGTGTAAGGAAACTGGTATTTATTCTAACAATATCAGCATTCTCAGTTTCCAGACATTCAGCGAAAAATCATCAGTATCTCAAGAACTGCATAAGCAGCAAATGATAATGTGATGGGGATGGGCAACTTTTACTTAGAAAAGCAAAATTCAGCCACCTGAGCAATGCTTTGCTAATGAAAAAGCATTTAGAATTTCCTTGAAATCTTTAACTCTGTGTGGGTGGCTACTCCGGTCCTCCCCGTGGTTGAGATGATTCCCTCTGCCCAGCATGAGGTAGATTTTGAGTCAACATGGGCACAAGAGGGTGATGTGAGTCCAGGAGGAGGAGTTTTAACAGATACAAACAGGTTGGATCCTGTATTGGTTGGAGTATTCCAGTGTTCTGTTGATTGTTCTCTTCTGAGAACGTAGGAGTTGGGAGGGTATAAAAAAATAATTCAAAAAAAAAGATTCTATTTTCTTAGGAGGAACCAGTGGTCCTCTGTATTAAAAAATCCTTATCTGTAGAATATTATCTTGGGAACTAAAATAATTCCTTTTTTGTTTGTTTGTTCTGGGGTTTAGTTTTGTTTTGAAGCAATGCTGTAGTAATTCAATCTCTTTCTGGTATCCCACAAGCAAAGGGAGGTCCAGAACTGGCAGGAACACAGCAGCAGGTGAGATGAATGGGCACACCTCACCTCTTCCCCTTCTGACTCAGGGCAGGAACACCAGCAAGTAAGATGTAGAGGAGCTCCAAGAAGCTTGGAAGAGGCCATGAACTGGCCCTGGCAACAAGGTGGAAGCAAAGGAGGAATACTTGCTTCTGGAAAAGCCAACCAACAGCAACAGTCCAGTCCTCAGCAAGAGCAAGTATCCCACCTGTCCTACCAGAAAAGGGGAGAGTCATCACCCATCTGTGAAGAGCAGAGAGCACCGCACAGCACCTTGCAGTTGGCTGAGCCTTGGACTGAAGGGCTAACTGCAAACTGGGTTTAGTGGGCTCTGTGAAGGTGGCATCTGCCTGCCTTCCAAGAGTCTGCTGCAGCAAGAGGCAGAGGAGGAAAAACTACTAGTATCACACAGTCCTGTGCTCATGCAAGAACTTCTGACTGATCTGTTTTCTTGTTAATGGAAAGGCTCTGCACAAAAATCAAATGCTGTGTGTTATGAAGACACACAAATCACCTGCAGAAAGACAGACATGTCGATTAGCTAAGAAAATATGTACAGGAACACAGAGGAGAAAAATGTGGGGAACGGAATATATTTATATAAAATCTCATGCATGGTTAGAATAACCTTGTAGAAAAATGAGAAGTGGAGGAAAAGTATTTCAAAAATGAAGCATTGAATTTTTAGAACACCTCAAGTGGGACAAGCTACAGCAATTTTCTTTTCCCTAAGTCAGAGTTAACACTTCTTTGGAGTCCTGTCCCAAGAACCCTTACTTTCTTTTATCAGCTTAGTAGTGAGACTGAAAGATGCTCAAGTTTCACACCTTTAAGCATATGAGTATTTTATTAGGTGGAATCATACACATAGGCTTCGAAACTTGAATTTAGATTTCCTTTTATAAGAATGAATGTTTGAAACAATGTTTTTTTTTCTATGCTTTATACTTCTTTTTCATGCATTTTATATCTTAATATATGTTTTCATCCTTGGTTTCTTTTGTGGCTTCAGTCTGAAAGCTTAAAAAAAAAAACAAAACTAACTTCCAGGAAAAAAAAAAAAACCCAAACCAAACATTCTTTCAGGAAATTTTAAAAAAGCAAAATAAAACCAAAAGCAAAACAACACCCCCCCAAACAACCACAAACCAAAAGCCAAAAAGAGATATTGAAAACAACACCCAATGCTAAGCAATAAAGCCCAAGGAAATAGGAATTAGAACTGGAAGAGGAAAACCACAAAGCTATAAAAGTAAGAAGATACTACATTGCCAGTCTTTTATAAGAAATCTTTATTATTAAGGGACTTTTTTGAGAGAAAGACCATGCACTTAACATTGGCTGCCTTTAGCCACACATCTTGGGCAGGAGTCTGTCTTGTCAGAGTTCTGGCTGAGATACTTAAACTCAGGGATGACTAAAGAGATGTCCAATTATGTGAAAAGGCAGCTTAACATACACAGGGCTGCCCCCCATAGTTTGTTTCCAAAAACTCTGCCTCAGTAAATAAATATGAAAATTTCGTGGTGGACATATAAGGAAGGGCAGTCACGTGTTGAGCTTCCAGCTCCTCAAAGTCACGCTCACACATTATGAAGGTGGAGGAGACTGTTCAGCTGTGGAACAACCTACTTTACAGTTCCTACACATGCGTCAAGAAACGGTGTGTGCCATTGGAACATACACATAAGCTGAGTCAGCACTACCATTTGTAAAATTTTTCTAAGAAAAAGGAACAACTCTTCAGTAATACCTACTGCTCACACAGTAACTACAGCCCTGAAACCACCTTTTGAAATCACAGCTTTATGTATGGCAGAGGAGTTAGAGGCATCCATGGGCTACTCTGGTTGTCACCCAAAATATTTTCAAATAAGCTAATGGAAGGGGGTTTTTTCTTTATCTGATGTATAAAGACACAACAGATAGAAGGCAGACACCTTCAGAAAGTACTCAGAGATGACAAGGGAAGTACACACTTTGAGATGACCAGCTACGTGCACCCTCCTGAAAACATTTAAAGTGTTGTTTAAGGGAGTGGCCAGTTCGAGTTTCTCAGCCTCCCTTTACAAATGAAGGCAGGAAAAAAATCCCTCGAACCACAGAGCATCCAGCACTAATCAGAGTTCCCAGGGAGAAAATGGAAGGACGTAGGAGGCTGCATGGGGCTGGTCTGGAAGGTTGTGTCTGGATGACTTGAAGGCTGAACACAGACTCAGTGACTCGTTCTGCCCCAGCAGCTTCACACAAATTTCAGTACAAAGGGAAGGCAAGGAGTCTCCTCCCCCCCCCCGCAATACCCCTAAAAGAAACCTTCTTCCTGGTTTGGAACACAAACCTCCCCCTTCCTGGCAGGGGGGAATACGGTTTCAAAATGCCAGCGACGCTTTGAGAACACACCAGACAGACCTGCTGGAGGAATAAATTGTTTAAGGAATACAGTTCTGCCTTTCCAGAAACCTCTGACAGCTGGACACAAGCTTAAACAAGATATCACAGTTGCTGGTTATGACAAACTAAGTTCCAAAATATTTTTTTGTTAAAATTCTGCATATTCCAACCTGCTGCTGAGCTGGTCAGGACTGGGAATTGCATACAATGTATAAAAGCTGTTGGATTTTTTAGAAAGTTCCATTATGTGCATCACAATTTTCTCTTCTTTTTTTCCAGCCAGTACTTTTGCACAGCAGGTATAAAGAATTGATGAGAAATGATCCAAATCACAGAGAGCTTGATATTACACCAATCTGACCTGCAGATGTGTGTGGAGATGCAGCAGTACCATTCAGAGCTGCAGGGATGCACCAGGTGGGAGATGTTCAAGGCTGATGTTGATATTTGAAAATCCATCTCCAAATGGGACTGTTCACAGCCAGAAAAGTTCTCATGAACCTGAAACCAATGGATTTTTCTCAAGGAATCATTACTCTTCATTTGCCTGGGCTCTCAGAGCACATTTAGAATCACAGAATCATAAAATCATTGAGGTTGGAAGAGACCTGTGAGATCACCAAGTCCAACCATCAGCCCTACTCTACAAAGTTCTCTCCTACACCATATCCCTCAACACCACATCTAATCAACTCTTAAACACAGTCAGGGATGGTGAGTGCACCACCTCCCTGGGCAGCCCATTCCAGTACCTGACCACTTCTTCTGTGAGGAATTCTTTCCTAATGTTCAGNCCCCGTAAGATTTATTGTCCAGGCTTTTCACCAGTTTCGTTGCCCTCCTCTGCACTCGCTCCAGCACCTCGATATCTCTCTTGTGCTGAGGTGCCCAGAGCTGGACACGATGCTTCAGGTGTGGCCTCCCCAGTGCTGAGTACAGGGGGACAATCACTTCCCTACTTCTGCTGGTCACACTATTTGTTATACAAGCCATGATGCCATTGGCCTTCTTGGCCACCTGGGCACACTGCTGGCTCATGTTCAGCCGCCTGTCGACCAGCACCCCCAGGTCCTTTTCCGCCAGGCAGCTCCAGCCACACTTCCCCAAGCCTGTAGCAATGCATGGGGTTGGTGTGGCCCAAGTGCAGGACCTGACACTTGGCCTTGTTGAAGCTCACATTCAGTCTAAGCAGGAAGCACTAACCCATTGAATTTCTGCTCTACACCTGCATTCCTGGCTTAGAGGCATTTAAGTGCAGTCCACGTTCCATGTTACTTCTGTACAAGCATAACCCCCAGCCAGAGAACTGAACACCTGAGATGAGACAGAAGGAAGGCTGTTGCCCGAAGAAAGCCCGTTTTCAGCTTGTGCTTGTGAAGTCAAAAGGAGAAGCAGATGGCTCCCTCTATGGTTTCCCAAAAACAAATTAACTGTAGTGACAGACTCAGGATGTTCCCAACAAATTTTGTAGCCCCCTATGGTTGGGAAGAGAGTTGCCGAACAGGGACAGGCAAAATAAATTGAGAAGCTATTTTGGGAGAAGAGAAAGGAGGAAGAGCTTTGAAAATGAACTGATGGACAATGAATGGTGTGTGAGGGTGAGTGAGGCTTACAGCCAGTGCTGGGAGCTGAGCGGTACCCCAAGGAACTTTGTTAGAACAAATTCCTTTGAACAGTCACAAGAAATACTCGCCGCTGTACCCGGGACAGGCAGGTCCTTGGTGACATATTTTTGTACACACACCCCCCCGTGGGGCAGGCCCCCTGCCTGCATGGATGGTCGCCCAGAGCACCCCAGCACCGTGTGCGGGAGCCCAAACTGGTGCTGCTCCGTGCAGGATGAACTACCCCCTCCTGCCTCCCAGCTCCCCCCAGAGCTGCCCTCAAAGGGAAGGGCACTTTTGAGGAGGACGTTTGGAGGAGACACTGAGCGCCACGGGCGGCTGCAGGCAGCCTGAGCAGTGAAAACTCTTCCTTCCTGACACCAGGAACTCCCAAAGTAGATGGAAAATTGCATCCAGGTCATGTAGAAACTAGACAGGATGTAGTTATGTCACTTGATCAGTTGGACAGAGACCTGCAAGAACTCCCTGAAAATAATAATTAAAGCCCCCAGTGACCCCCTGGGTGCCTTACAGGAGCCCCAGCATAATTTGAGCATCGTGAGCAGAAGGAAAAAGGGTCAACAAAGTGTATGCACGTTTTAGGATAAAAACTTGCAAATTTCATTCCAGAAGGGTCCAAACTGAACTCTTGCAGCATTTATTTAAAATGAAATAGGAAAATACTATGAATTTATTTGTATGTAACAATAACACTTTAATATTTATTCAAGGAACCATGAAATCTGAAAACTCACTACTTACATTAAGCACCCACCCATTACAACCCTGTGCTTGCACGGCAAGGTGACAGGCTCTCTGAGGGACACGGAAACACTGGTGGGACCACAGTGGGGCTCCTGGGTGAGGGGAAGCCAACTGGGACACGGGACTTGTGTCTGGGGCTCTTGCTGTTTCTGGGGTGCGAGCCCCCAGAAGCATGGGGCACATGACAGCAGCAGGAGCCGCTGGGTTGAACCCAGCCCCAGCAGCGCCTGTCTGGGGCTCAGGGTTAAGGTGCCTTCACCCCACAGTAAGGACCAGTGGAACCGACCCGCCTTCCCAGTACCAGGGGAGTCAAACTCCCACCACAAGCATTGCTTCCTCCAGAGCCACAAACACACTCAGGAACTATGTCAGTGCTGCAAGGTACCTCGTGGTAGAGCTGGTGTTCAGCACAAGCCTAAGCAACTCCACAGCAACAGCAGCGTCGCCACTGACAACACAACAGCAAAACGAAGGCTAAAGCTTGACTCAAAATTTAAAAACGTGAACAGCTCTTTCAGTGGCCACTCCTCACTGCAACACTTGTGCGGGATGCTGCCCACGCCGACCCGTAAGCACCTTAGAGTTGTTCATATAAGCCACGCAGAACCCCAGAAAAATACAAACGGGCATTACTGAAGCATTTAAAAAAATACTCATTTATAATTAAAGTTTTGCCAAAAGCTATTGTGATCTTTTATAGCTGCAGCTGATAAAAGTATTCAAGAATTCTGCAATTTCACAGTACTGAAGTGGGAGTGGAAGTTAGTCAAGGAACCATGAAATCTAAAAACTCACTTCTTACATTAAGCACCCACCCATTACAACCCTGTGCTTGCACGGCAAGGTGACAGGCTCTCTGAGGGACACGGAAACACTGGTGGGACCACAGTGGGGCTCCTGGGTGAGGGGAAGCCAAGTGGGACACGGGACGATTAAAGATTAGAAGATTAAAAATAATCATTCATTCTTACTTATTTAGATTGTGGAAGTGTCTGTGTTTTCTTAAAAAGTACAATTTGGCCGGTGTTCCTTCGAAAAGCTTGGCAGCACCCCTGTGAGGTGAGCTGCCCCAGCAGGCTTCCGCGTGCAGAACCTGCACCTCAAAGGGAAAAAAGCGGTAAGAACAAAACATTCTAAACCCTATAGCCATAGAGTGAAAAAATACTACAAGGCTATGTCCACACCAAGGAGTAAAACTCTGTCACAGCATCAATTGCTGCACTGCAGGACTCTCTTTTTTTTTTTTTTTTTAAGGAAAAAGTCCCAAACAAACAAAAACCCAACCAAATGTCTTTTCTTTTTTTTTTAATGTAGAAAAATCCTTCTCTGGGTTTGTGCAGCTGCCAGTCGGGTGGGTATTGGGTAGCGTGGGTCAGAGCCCCGCACCGACTGCAGCTGCGTCCCCGGGCCTCCTGCTGCAGCCCACCCGGGACCTCCAGCCCCGGTGACACACACCCAGCGGGGACCCCTTTGCCCAGAACAACGGTGACCGCCTTGTCCTTTCACAGAAAATAATGCTGAACGTTTTGCCAGAGGCAGAACAAACCCAGGTGTTACCCCAGGTGTACAGGAGGGGAGAGTTAAACTGGTGAGAATCCTGTTCAATTTATTCAATGGTCTTTAACTCATTTTGTAGGTGCCTACCACACGGTAGGTGGCAGGTCCCATCAAGGAGCGTGTATGCCCTTTGGCGTCACACAACACGGTCATGGCCCAAATCCCCTCAACTAAGACAACTTGAGACTTCAGATTTCTATTGCATAACCTCTTTCCAATAACTTTATTCCAATAAATACCAAACAAATTGAAATAAAAAAAACCCCAAACACAAAAACCCAAAACTCAAAGAACCAAAACCCCAAACCCTTTGCTACTGGTGAAAGGAACACAATCAGGAAACAATTTGTTGATGAACAAAGAAACATTCATACTACCTATTTAAAATAAGTATAAATGGCATCAGAAATGGCCAGCAGACAACTCCATTTTAGACTCTAACTGTACAAAATTCTCAGGTTCTATCATTTGGGGGTTTCCCCGTGGAATATTTTCACCTTTTTCTAGTAGTAACATGCGACGCACCTACAGCCCCTGCCACTCTCAAAGCACAAATCCCCCGCTGTAAAAATTTCTCCTGGCCCTGAGAAATACAGGATTTTCTAGAAAAAACATCCTGCTTCCAGAGCTGCAGAGGAATAACTTCTGCTCTTTCCACTTCTCCCTGCTTCAGCAACACCTGTCTCAGCCCCAGAGGTGGCTCTTTGTACAGTGAAGAAAACACCAACCAACAGTGAAAACAAAAAGGTGCTCAAATATTTCAGTTCAGAAGAACTCCAGTGGCGAGGCAGCGTTTCCCATGGGAACAATCACTAACTAGATTCTGAGAAGTTGTCAGTCGTTTAACTTTAATGGGTTTTCTTGTACATGAGATTATTTTGGAATACTGTTACTATTCCTCACAAACCGAGTAACGTCTTAGCACTCTGCAAGCTAGTTTCAACCAAACAGCCTCCTAACATAAGTTAAACTTGCAAGAGAAATAGAAACATAACAGAACGGAAGCTTTACTTATTGAGGAACAACTTGTTTTACATAAATTACAACTGGAAACACAGGAGAGGGTTTAACCATCCTCTAACAAGGTTTAGCTGTTCCGTACGTTCCCCGGCTCCCCAGGAAGGCAAAGGCAAGCTGCTCGCGAAAGGCCGTGGCGATGCAGTCGAAGCAAACGCTTCGGAAAGCTTACAATAGCATTTGTCTGTTTGCTTGTTTTCCATTTACAAAATGTGAAAACATCTTTCCATCAGTAAAAAAAATAGTCTAATATACAAACTTCTTTTTTTTTTTTTTTTTTTTGTTTGTTTTTTCTTTTTTTATAAATTCATTTGTGAAGGAATGTAAGGTAAATTGCCCAGACTCCTCAGGTACTGCAGCTGTCTCCCTGCCTCCCCTCCACACAAACCTCCCTGCACTCGCCCCGGGAAGCGCGCCCGTGGCCGGTTACCCCCAGCAGAATCCTCCTCGGGCTCTCCCCCAGGCTGAAACTACCACACATTACCCTTCGGGCAGCCTTAGAAAGAAACCGAAGCATACAAGCAATAAACTATAGTTTCTTTTTATATCAAAATGTACTCTTGAAAATGTGTTTGGCACAGTGCTAAATCATATAGTTAATACTAAATATTGCAGGATACAATAAAACCCTGGAGTTAACTTGTGTTTACACCCTTTGAGGGATAAAAATAAAAAGATACCAATTATTCAGAAGTCAGCCTATACAAACTGTATAAACAATACTTTATGTCTTGCTTTGAAAACCACTGATATAGTAAATTTTACATAAGAGACTGCAAAATAATATAAATGGATTTAAAACAAATCTTTACAATAAGAAATTCAAATGGAAACAGACAAGTAACAAAGAGAAGTAAAAAAATTTATTGCAGTATTTGTTCCACCAGATTTGCTGGGGATCCCTTTCCTTGCATTATTTCAGGGTGACCTAATACATCAAAATCTACATTTACAAAAAATCCTTCTGCAGATAGGTCATAGATACTGCATGCTTTTTTTTTTTTCCCTTTTTTTTTTTTCCTTTTTCTTTTTTCTTCAACAGAATAAATTATATATCCAGGAGATTCTGCCATTTTACNCCTGGAAAAACAATGCTTCCCTGGAAACTGGGCTAAGCTGAAGAAAGCCATCCGCTGCTAGGTTAAACTCCAAGAACACGTTATTAAGAACATTAACAGACTAATTTCCAACATTCACTTGTTTATTTTTTAAACAGAAATGTTTTTTTCAAGATATAAACAATTTTTTGTTAAACTATAATACAGTGGGAGTAAAAACAAACTGAGAAGTTTCTGCTGCACAACAGCGAAGGAAGCTCCCACATAAATGTTTACTAAACATTTCCTTCTTTTTTCCTGCATCCCAGGTTCCCTTCTTACTCTTCATTTAACTGATTTTTT
>VZTM01042282.1:0-18069 GCA_013400555.1 Jacana jacana
CTGAAGGGTATTTATGATGAAAATATTTAAGTGTGCCTACGTATATATATCAACATTGTGATTGAAAGACATCAATTTTTATTGTTGCTCGGGGCAAGTACTCACGGGGGTAACTCTTATCTCTCAGTTCAATAAACTTTAACTCATCAGTCATAAGATTATAAAACAGTGATAAAAAGATATATATGTTGTTGATAGTAAAAATGAGGAAACTAAGGCACATGAGACACAGCTCTGATGAAAAATCTTATGGTAAGAAAGGATTCAGCAATTCAAAGGGATCTGTGCGCTGTCTTGATCAGAGGAGTCAAAGATTTGTTAAGGTATGAGAATCCTCACTCATACAAAGTTGTCCCAGCTGGATCTTTGCTTACAATAATCACCCAGTCCCAGCTGGTGGTGAATGCCAAAGCCAAAGATTAATGAAACTGTAGTACAGAGATCCATCATATTGTCATAATATGATGACCTATAACTGCCATTAAAGGCAGTTATTTGTTTATGAGCACCTGAGGATCACTCCAGCTTGTGTTGGGCCTCATCTCTTTACTCAGCACCTAGTTGTGAAGCAACAAGTTCTCCAGCTTTGCTAATATTTGCCTTCCTTTCACTGAACTGTACTTAACTGTGCTGTTAACAACTATTACACTCTAAGTTCAAGTGACTTGATGAGAACCATGGATTTATCTCAGTGGTAGGATTTTGTGTTTGCAGGTCATATGACATCTCCAAAATTTTCTGTGGTAGATATAAATAGGTAATTGGGAAGTGTTAAATATCCAGAAGGTCACAGAGGCTTTTTGGAAAACGTGATGATATAGAACCTGAATCAGCATAGGATGCAAATATGTATGTGCGTGTGTTATACCCTGGGTTGTAAGGGAATATTTATTGCCCATGGTATCAATAGTGCTACCATGTCTGAACATATCCAGATTTGTTTTACATACTCAATAGACTGCAAGTTTGTTTTCAAGTTCACTGTCTATTGTGCACATCTAGATGATAGTATTTTATGATAAATTGATAGTTGACCCAACAGAACATTTCAATAGTTCAGCCTGCTTCAGTATATTATTGTAGGAGTACCTAAGGTCTCAGAAAAGCACTGATTCATTGACTGCCATGTATTCTCAGTTGATTAAGTATGCCTGGTAAATATTCATAGGATATTTTCGTTAATATACTGTATACTATATGGTCTTTTCAGTTAATCACATTCAAACAAAAATAAAGCAGTTTCTTTTAATTTCTTTTTTTTTTTTTTTCCAGTGGTTAATTGCCTGAAAACACTCAGTGTGTGACAAAAATATAATGTATTCATTAATAAAACCGTCCCTCCACACTGAGATTATGAGGTATCAGATCACATAGTGATTTACTTCACAGTTATAGTCATACGGATGGCTTTTCTGTATTTCTACAGGTTTGATTAGGGTGTGTCAAGGGATACTGTGCCTTAGAGGTGAATCTGGGAGACACTCACCTTTTGTTGCTTCTTGAAATTTCTAAAGAATTAATTTATTCCTTCTTGCCCACATCAGCAACTAGCTACAGCATGGCTGTGATTCCCTTGTGGTAGAGAAGAGGTGTTAACTCTTGGTTAATTCCTCAACAAGCTTTTGAAGAGTAAATAGATTTCTGGTACTCCATGCATGCGTAATCAATACAGAGCACAAGAGGAATTATTTTCTGTCAATGTTCAGGAAACAAGACTGCAAGTCTAGAGGGTGCAGTCAGCAATCTCCATAAACCACAATAAGCAGAGGAGATTGGTTGATGAGGTACCACAGATGTATGAGGGCCAGAAAGTCGGGTTGGAGGCAGAGAACAAGGCCAATTTCAGAAAAGATTGTTGTCTCCCAGATACAGAGAAGGACTAAAGATTACATGATGGAAACAGTGCCTGCTTCTGTGGAGTGTACACACTCTTCTCAACCAGAGAAATATTTCAGGCAAACCACAAAATAAGTTTTGCCTCTTACTCAGAGATGGGTCACAATACAGAAGACTGGGATTGTTAACATTAGAAATCAGATACTTAGGTGAAAGAGATATATGAAATGTGTAGAATTTTTCAAAAAATTAAGTTGGAAGGGACCTCTGGTGGTCATTTAGTCCAACATTCCACTGAAAGTGAGTGAATCTCCAGGTAGTCTTAGATTACTCAGCACTTTGTCCTGTCAGGTTTCGAAAATCTCCAAGATTGGAGACAGGGAGTCTGGACAAGCTGTTTTAATTCTTAAATACTCACATTGTGAAGAAGAGATTATTCTTGCAGCTTGTACCAAATGCGTCTTGTCCATTCACTGTGCAGCTCTGAAGAAAGACTCTCTCTTCTTTATTAGCCCTCTTTTTAGGAAGACTGCAGTCTCTGAGCAAAACCGTCCAGCCAATTTTCCACCCAATTTATGGTCCTCTTATGTAAACTGTAGCTCATCATACCATGTTATGTCAAAATCCCTGATGACTGTTCCTTAGTACCTTTTGCCATTTCATATACCTGGAAATTGTTTCCATGATCATACACAAGATCAGACACTGCAGAGAAAGCATTCAAGGTGTTTCTCACAACATAAAATCAAAGAACTGTTCATTGAAATACATAACAGAAACCCATATTTTCTATGTGCATCTGATTTAGGTGCTGTAAAACATTGCCACAGCATGCCAAGCCCTGTGTTTGTACTGGAAGGGAGGATGAATGTCTTGTGCTTTGTGCATGGCCTTGTGCAAATACTGCATCAGGACAAAACTAAGTGTGTACTGTTCTGCTCCATGCTCTCCTTTCTTTAGGATGGAAATCAGCAAAAGAGAGGGGCTATAGTTTATTCCAGTGGATCTTCTCAGGTACTTTCCTCTGCTCTGCATGAAGGAGTTATCCATGATATGTGTCCAGCTCTGGGCTACGGATCTTTGATGACAATGTAGCATTTGAGTCCAGTAGCAGATAAGCAATGTACACCAACAACAAGAAAACACTTTTATCCAGGTGTTTCCTTCCTTAGTGGACCAAATAAAACAAGTTCAAATGGGATGTATTTTTCTTAACATATGTTAGATTTTATCCCCTTAGAACCTTGATATAGGATGGTCAGTGACAGTATCACAGAATCAGAAAGATATGGGGTTTGAAGGGACTTCTGGAGATCACCTAGTCCAACTCCCCTGCCAAAGCAGGTCCTCCTAGAGCAGGTTGCACAGTAACTTCCTCAAGTGGGTTTTGAACATCTCCAGAGATGGAGACTCCAACAGCCTCTTCCAGGGCTCTACCACCCTCAAAGTGAAGAATTTCCTCCTTATGTTTAGATGGAACTTCTATGTACAAGTTTGTGCCCGTTACCTCTTGTTCTCTCATTCAGCACCACTGAAAAAAGACTAGTCCACTGTCCCCTTCCTCCATCTTGAAACACACACTTTAAGTATTTATAGGTGTTGATCAGATCCCCTCTCAGTCTTTTCTTCTCCAGACTAAAAAGACCTGAGTCCCTCAGCCTTTCCTCATAAGAAAGATGCTCCAGGCCCCTAATCATCTTTGTGGTCCTCTGCTCTACCCTCTCCAGTCCTTCTTGAACTGGGGAACCCAGAACTGGACACAGTGCTCCAGATGGGACCTCACCAGGGCAGAAGAAAGGAGCAGGATAACCTCCCTCAACCTGTTGGTCACACTCTTCCTGATGCACCTCAGGATGCCACTGGACTTCTTGGCCACAAGAGCACATTAATGGCTCATGGCCTTCCTATTGTCCACTAGGATTCCCAGGTCTTTCTCCTCAGAGCTGCTCTCCAACAGGTCAGCCCCTGACCTGCACTGATGCAGGGGGTTATTCCTCCCAGGTGCAGGACCCTACACTTGCCCTTGTTGAATTTCATCAGGTTCCTCTCTGCCCAGCTCTCCAGCCTGTCCAGGTCTTGCTGAATGGCAGCAGAGCCTTCTGGTGTGTCAGCCACCCCTCCCAGTTTTGTGTCATCAGCAAACACTTGCTGAGGGTACATTCCATTTCTTCATCCAGGTCACTGATGAAAATATTGAAGAGAACTGGACTCAGTACTGACCCCTGGCAGACCTAACTCATTACAGACCTCCAACTAGATTCTGTGCCTCTGATGACAGTGCTTTGAGCTCTGTCTTTCAGCCAGTTTTCAATCCACCTCACTGTCCATTCACCTAATCCACACTTCCTAAGCTTACCAATGAGGATGTTGTGGGGGACTGTCAGAAGCCTGGTTGAAGTCAAGGTACACAACAGCCACTGTCCTCCTCTCATCTATCCATCCGGTCATGCCATCATAAAACACTATCAGGTTAGTCAGGCAGTATTTCCACTTGAAGAATCCATGTTGACTACTTCTGATAGCTTTGTTTTCCTCCAGATGCTTTGAGATGATGCTCAGAATGAACCATTCCATCATCTTTCCAGGGATGAGGTGATGTTGACCAGCCTGTAGTTTCCCAGGTCCTCCTTCTTGCTCTTTTTGAAGACTGGGGCATTGGCTTTCTCCTAGTCCTGGGGCATCTCACCTGTTCTCTAGAGCCTTTCAAAGACAACAGAGAATGGCTCAGCAGTCATTTCTGAAAAGAGTTTTAAATGAAGACAGGGCCTTAGAAAAATAATTGCTTGGCTTTACTGACAAGAAAAGGAACCAGAGTTGTTATACTTAATGCTAAAAGTGCTTTGAGAGCAGTTATCATCCTCACTCTTGAGAGATCAATGAAATCTTAACAGAATGAAACCTTCCTGGGGGCAGACTCTACTGCATTTTCCTAAGTTTCTCAACTGGCCACTGCTAGAGAAATGATATTGGCTATTGGATGAGGCAAGGTTTTCTTATGTTCTTGTGCTCCACTAACTGGTAGAAGGAGTACTTGGGAATGGGTCTACAGTTCCTGAGAGAGGCCATTTATTATCTTTCTTATGGGTTGATGTTATAGACCTGCTGATATATTTGCCTCCCTCGCAAATATTGAACTCATCTGTTTGTTCTGAAGAACATCATACTTATGAGGCAAGTTTGAGGATGTTTTTCTTAAAAAGGACATTAGTTAATTTTTTTGCATCCTTCAAAGTTCATGTGAACAGGACATGAATTCTGAGATAGAAAATATAACCATCTTATATTTATATACATTGAAGATTTTAAAACCAAATACATTGTGGTCTTCCACACCTGCATATAAATTTTCTGATTCTCAAAGGGAGATCCGCAAATTCTCCTTCTTCAACAACATAAGGCTTCGATTTTGTCAATTAGCAGTGCTAAACTAATTTAAAAAATAGCAAAACCCTTGTAAATGTTTCAGAGCCATGTGATGATCCATAAGAAATTTCTTGCATGTGTTGAGATTGAAGTGTAGTGAAGACATGCTTCCTAAATGTTTGAACACAGAAGTGTTGCCCATGAAATACTGAGTCATCAGTCTGAATCTGCCATTAATTTTCTATGCTGCCTTGAGCAACTAACCTAAATCTCCCTGTTCAGTTTTGTCTCTTTGAGAAACTAAAATTTTATTTTCTATTCTATGTAAGTATCTTTGATTAATTAGTTAATATATGTAAAATCCTCTGAAATGTAAATTGTACTATAAGTATGATACATTGTTTAAGAAGATATTTTCATGCATAAATGACAAATTTCTCAAGTTAGTAAGTTTGCCGGAGGAATAGATTAAATGCATAAATGAACATGTTCAGAGAGTGAAAAAGTGCAAGGTTAGATATAACTTCAAGGAGGAAACTGGGGTAAAGATAGTGTGGACTGGTGGTGGTCCTACACCTCAGTTGAGGCAACCCCTGGTAGCATTACAGACTGGGAAATGAAAGGATTGAGAAGCATCCTACCAAGAAGGACTTGGGGGTGCTGGTGGATGAAATGCTGGACAACAACCAACAACGTGCTTGCAGGCCAGAAAGCCAACTGTATCCCAGACTGCATCAAAAGAAGTGTGGCCAGCAGGGCAAGGGAGGTACTTCTGACCCTGTGCTCCACTCTCACAAGACCCCACCTGGAGCAGTGCATCCAGCTCTGGAGCCCTCAGCACAAGACATGGAGTAGGTCCAGAGGAAGTCCACAAAAATTACCAGAAGCTGGAGTACTTCTGCTATGACAGGCTGGTAGCACTGGGTTGTTCAGCCTGGAGAAGAGAAGGCTCTGGGGAGACCTTATTGTGGCTTTTTGGTACTTAATGGAAGACAACAGGAAAGATGGGGACAGTTTTACTGGCAGGGCCCGTTGCAATAGAATGAAAGGTAACGATTTTAAACTCAAAGAGGGAAGATTTAGACTTCATATAAAGAAGAAATGCTTTCCAGTGAGGGTGATGAAACACTGGAAGAGGTTGTCCATGAGACATGGTAGATGTAGCATTCCTGGAAACATTGATGATCAGGTTGGACAGGGCTCTGAGCAACCTGATCTAGTTGAAGATGTCCCTGGTTATTGCAGGAGGAATTGTACTGATTGACCTTTAAAGGTCCCCTCCAACCCAAAACATCTATGATTCTATAGCAGCAAAATATCTCCTCTTTACAGTAGAAGTTGTAAACAGATTTTTATTGGTGTCATCAAGGATATTTTTTCATTATTGCTCAATAGCACTGTCAAAACTAATTTTGAAGTATTTTGGAAAAAAATAATCTGTGATAGTTTGGGTAGAAAGAACAATTTTAACAAATATTTTGGTTTTGGGGGGGTTTAATTATTTATTTATTTTAAAAAATAATCATTTACTTGCACCAATATAGAAAGGTAAGGTTCTCCATTATAGAAGTCAGTGATGGTTGGAAATGTCAACTAATTTATACTTCAATTTGAAAGGTAAAATTCAAAGTAAACTTTTTTGAAATAATTGAAATGAAGCTTTATGATGGATTATTTCTGGTTGTTTTTTTTCCAAAACACCTGATACACACATATTTTAATCTCAATTTAGCAGAGAGACAACAAGGACTTTGTTGTTTTGTGTTTCCTACAGCTGCGACTGATAATACTGTTTGGGAGGTAACTGAGGGATGCTCAGTAGCTGAGCAGATGATGTATTGAGACATGGTAAGTTTCCTTTATCACAAAATTCACTTAATGTAATAACAAATGCCACTAAATGACTGTTATGAACAATGACATCTATGAAGACAATGAAAGTGGGAACAAATCACATTTCCTGCTGTTCCCTGAGACACATGCTTCACCCTGCAAAACTTTGATTTCTAATTATAGTTAACCATTGAGGTAGCGTTTGCACTGGCAATCTGAACACATCAACCAGTGCACTCACCTAAACCTTAATCACTATCTCTTTGGTTGTTCTCAGCACCCAATAGACTACAATGTTTCTTCAGTGGTCCCTGTGTCTTCTCACCTGGGAATGGATTAAGATCCTTCAGAAACATCTACCCAGCTGATCACTTGGTCACTCACAAGGACCAAATTCCACAGTTTCAGCAGCATGGTCAGCTCTAAACAGCTTTTGTCTGGTGAAGAGCTTGAACTTGATCAATACATCCCAAACTCACTTGGAAAGTATCTCTAAGGTCTGGCTAGTCTTCTAGATGTCAGGAATTTCCTATCCATCAGAGCCATCATCAACATTGACCTGAAAAACTGTCTGTGAAATCAAGCACCATTTTAAATCCCTCACATAGTCTAAGACCCAGATGCTGTACAGAGTGTTTCATTTTGTTACGTTTGGTACATCTCAGACTGTTATGTATGCATACCACCTTCCAAGATTGGAAACTATTAAACCATGTTCACTTGGGGACCTCTTTGAATGTTTATATAATCACCATCAGGGAAAGGAGAGTTCTACGTTAGAGATGCTACAGCTCTCAGGTACCTAATTGAGTTATATTTGTAGCTTTGATTTTTTTATCAGTCTTCTGATTTCAGATGATCATTTAGGAGGGAAAGGCAAGTAATAATATCATATTTCTATTATATGTCTGTGCACATTATATAGTATGTACAGCCACTGTAAGTAGAAAAAAAAAAAAAACCAAACAAGATTTCTTTCAGGTAATCTAAAAAAAACCCCAAACCTCAAGCTTGCAAAATAAAGAAAGAAGCAAACATAAGCTACTGATATTCTCCTCTTTCTATCTCTCCCCATGTCAACAGTTGACTGTATATCTAGAATAAAGTGTGTGGGGCCTCACAGTATTAGAAAAAATTCTTGACACATTGGAGGAAATTCAAGGAAAAGCAACATAAATTATTAAGGGGCTGAAAGGATTGACTTACGGTGAAAGATTAAAAGAAATAAATATGTATAACTTGCTAAGCAATGACTGGAGGGGAGAAGGGGGAAGGGACATGTTAACTGGCTACATATATTTGAAGGCTGTAAAAATCAGGGATAGAAAGGAATTATTTAAGGTGGTCTTGCTGTATAACCAAGATCAAACAAGACACAGTGCAAATTATTATTGGTAAAATTAAATCAGAAATTAAAATAATCCTAAACCGTACATCCTTTTCAAATGTAGAATAGTCTTTTAAGGGAGACATGGCTCTTCAGAGTTGTTAGCAGCCTTCCTATTTGGCCAGGATGCGGGAAAGGTGTAGTCAAATCCCTCCAGCACAAGAAATAGGAGTTCAACTTTTCCTAATTCCCAGTGACTTTACTCTGCTGGAACTTGCCTCCTATTGGTCTCTATCTTTTTTGTTCTTTCGTAAGTTTCAAATGGTATCTTATTTTTCAGAATTAAAATAAATGTTGAAACCTGTGTAGAGGGTGGGGGGGAGGTGGTTTGCTTTGGGTTGAGTTGGGATTTTTCTTTACAAAATTGAGTTGTTTTCTGTCTTGGCCAGCACTAGATAATTTACCATAGGAAATTATCTTGCACTGACAAGGAAAGGGATGAGATGATCTAAAAGGCTTATTTCATCTGTAATACCTATATTTATGTGACAATTCTTGCAGGAAAACAAAGATTTCACACTCAGACAGTGATCAAAAAGCTCACAAAATAAAGCACAGAGACAGAATGCCAAAATAGCCTGACAACACCAGACTTTCAAGCACTTTTTTCTCCTCTGACCTCTCCTCTTCTTTGGAAAAGGTTCTAATTCCTTTAAACTGCTGTACTGTTTGTAAATCACTAAATCTTATGCCATTCAGGGCTTTTTCCTGGTAGAAGTAAGACCTCTAAAGTTGTTGTAAATCTAGACATATTTGAGTAATTAATGTAATTTTGTCAATAATGAAGAATAGATGCAGTCATACAGGTATCATGGGAACAACGCTGGGAAGCAACTTGTTAGTTCACTGTGAAAAAGCTGTGGAGAAGGATGGATTGGAAGTCAGCTTTTCATTGTATAAAGGTAGGTTGCCTGCTAGCTTAGGAAACCTGGAATAATTTATAGTAATATTGCATCATTCATCTTACAAATATAATTTCTTTAGACCAAGGCTTTTAGGAATTGCTGATGGAGAGTTTATTCTCAAGCAGTATTAATGGTCTCTATTATTTTTGCTTACTAAAGTGGATTACTGGAAAATAATAGGTATAACATGTCCAGGACCCTAATTGAAAACATTTAATGGAGTTCTTTCCTGTGTTCTTTTTCCAGCAGTTAGTAGACAAAAGTTTATGATCATTCCCTTCCTGTACACCAAACCTCAAATGCAAACAAAAGGAGTCTCAGTCTGAGTCTATGAGCATACACTGCAGTTTTGCCAGGAAGAATTTGTGAAGAAACACAATTTCACAAATTTGTCATTAAACTGCTAAAGTAGTGGATGTCTGTGTAATCTGTAAAGAAAAAGAGAAGCTGCTCTTCAGCTGATATGTGAAATACATGGAAGATTGTGAATGTTCATGGCATTGGCTGAGTGGCGTAAGCAGGTAAGCCCCAAACCCTATATGAAACTCTGCTGGCATAAGAGAAAACACATCATTTAATAGCTAGTTATCTTTGCATAGCCAAGTGGGAGACCAGGCCATATGTCAGAGCAAGCAGCTTCTGGAAGGTACTTCAAGTTTCTCTAATGCTGGAAGGAAACTTGAATCTTTTAAGAATATTCGGTTTTGCATGGGAGAGTGTTGTGGTTTAACCTGGGCTGGCAGCTTGCTCATTCCCTGCCACCACATCCCCGTGGGTGGCGAGAATAGGAAGGGTAAAAGTGAGAAAACTTGTGGGCTGATATAAAGATATAATGATGTAAAGACAGCTTAAGAGTGAAAGCAAAAGCTGCAGGTGCAAGCAAAGCAAAATAAGGAATTCATTCATTGCTTCTCGTTGTCAGGCAGGTGTTTAGCTATCTCTGGGAAAGCAGAGCTTCATCATACATAACATTTCCTTAGGAAGACAGACACTATAATCCCAAATGCTTCCTTCTTTCTCCCTCTTTCCCTGAGTTTTTATTCCTGAGCATGATGTCGTATGGTGTGGGATAATGGTCATTTCCTCAGGAGTACCTCTAATGGTTTTTATTTAGGTTTCAGAGCAAAATTTAGATCTATACCAAATAGCTACTGAACAGAGATATTGAAGTCATGAAGGTATTCTCCTTTAAACTATACCAAGATGCATCTTTACATGATTCTTTTACATTCAAAAGGCTACAAAATTCCATATTCCTTTATTCATGAATGTTGCTAATTATTGCAGTTTCCTCAAAAGTCTCACATTAGTTGGTAATGACTAATGATATTATTCTGGAGCTAACAAGTATAGGATAAAGCCTTCTATATTTTATATAAGTTATTTTTGTAGCCTTAATTTTGTAGTTTATCTTGAACATGTAATTAGTAGATGACTTACAAAAGATTTGGAAAGAATATATATACGTATATGAAACTGCATCAGTATATATCTGTGTGTGTTCACATGTTAAAATCAATGTTAGATCTATATATAGGTTATAACATGCACATAAATATACATAACACGTATAGCATGTTATAACAACATATATGTGTGTTAAAAAATTAAATTTAACTTATGAGTTTTGAATCTTTAGATTTTCCATACCATGACTGCAATATATGCTTTCCTAAAATAATACATTATTTTACAATTACACAGTACTTTTCATCCCTAAAAATCAACTGAGCCCTTTTTCCTGAGTTTCACAGAAGCCATTTTACGTTTCCTGGTAATGAAATGGACATTTGGTGGACTAAACTTGACTTTATTCTGATTTTCAGACCCCTTTAAACTGCCACAGATATATAATCTAGCTTTTCCGTGACCAAATATCACAGCCAGGATTGTCGTTAGAAGAATCACTCCGCTGATCACTAAGCAACATTACATGACTCTTAGGTCAGCAAGGGAAGATACATTAGATATGAAAGGTAAATAGACACCTTTACAAAATGTAATTTCTTTTATTAGAATTGACTGAAAACCCCATTCCTTCTAAAGAAAAGGTTGCATTTACTTTTATCATATATTAATAAATCGCTCAGCAATAAAATTGGAAGGTTTCAGTGAAATAAAATGTACAAGTTGTAATCACTAAGAAACATGTCATGACTCTAAAATTTTTCAGTCTAAAATGACACAAAAGCTAAGGCTGAAGGAACGCCATCTACTTGCCAAGTGGCTACTGAGAGGGTCACTAGAACAGGATCCTCAGTGAGTTATTGACTGCTACACTCACTAATGCAACCGGAAAAACACCCTATATCCAAATGGTTCTCAGAGGCAGTTAAGAAACTGCTAATCTACCACCCATTCATACACTGTTTATCAGTCTGAACTGAAAGTTGCAATCATTTAAGTCATTGACTTAAGCAGTGGAGGTAAAAAGAGAGATTTTCTCTCAGAGAGAGATTGTTCAGGGCTAACTTTCGTTTTCCACCTTCATTACAGAGCCACCTTGCTAAAAAAGACATTTCACCCATTACAGCTTCAATGGCATTTCCTACAGCAGGGTCAGTGAAGTCCATGCTTTCAGAAAGCCAAGACCATCTCTAAGAGATAAAACATCCCAATACTATTACCAGGGGCATGAACTGCAGTCAGACACAGCACTAGAAGGACTTGGCAGTTATCGCAAATGCTTGACTAAAAAAACCTGGTTTAAATAGACCCTCTTCCTGATAGCAGGTCACCCCTATGTTCAGAGAACATTGCTTATGCTTGGTGATGTCTTACATAAATTTATAGGTATGATAAATAAAATCGTGACCTGCTTTTTAATCGTTCATGAAGTTTCTGTCTGTATCATCCTGAGTCACACAGCTAGGCCAAAAGGTATAAAGTCCCAACAAAATAATCAGCTCCAAAATTTATGAGATATTTTACTTCCCCCTCCTTCTAAGGATCTGACCTCCCTACATTTAATCATCTTTCTTAGGAATTCTCCTCCATGAATGATAGACTGTTGTTAACACTAAAAACCTCAGCTGATTAAATCTCAGCAGGAGTGACAACCAGCTTTTAAATCTCAGGGACTCTAGAATAAGAACCAAAGTCAAACAGCATCGCTTTGGTCTCTGGTAACATGAGTTCACAGTACAGAGCACCAAAACATTAAGGACCTTGATTTTACATCCTGCCGCTTCCTTAGTAGTTAAATGCCACCTTCTAAATCAACAATACATTGTGTAGACTTTCTTTAAAAGACTCTTGCATTCAGACTAGTCTAATCACACCCAAGTTCACATCACCTACTAACACTGAGCTGTCTACATCCTTCTGGTCTTTATAAATACATATTTTTCTTATTCTAAAATCTTAAATGCATCATTAAAATTCTACTGTGGTAAGAAAAGCCTCTAGCAAAAGTTTGTCAGCCTACTATCAGGTTTATGTTTTAGGGTGGTATTGAAGAAAACTTTTGTGATTATAGTAAGATAAATTCTCCAGACAGTTTATGTTAATTTTTTTTAATGGAAGGGAAGTTTGGAACACAGTGATTATTAAAACAGGGAAACTCATCCAGCCTCTTATTAGATTAGATAAGGAAGTCATTTTGCTTAGAGCAACAAATTTGAAATCTCTTAATTTTCTTTCCCATTCATGTGACTCTAGCAGTTTAGATAAAACAAGCAGTTAAAGCAGATGATGAGTATCAGATCTCAAGTTAATACAAAGTAAATTGAATTCTGAAGTATCTCTTCTCTTTGTAACTTTGCTGCAGGTGCCAAGGTTCACTTTGTGAATAGCTTCACTTATTTAGCAACATTGTAGAGGTCCCAAAGTCAGTTAGAGGAAGATAAACTTAAATAAAAGGCTTTCAGCTTGACAGATTTTCTTCCCCAAACAAACCTGAAGTACACTACAGATTCACATATTGTTTTTAATGAAAAGTCACATTATAAATCACAATTACCATTTCCCGTTTTCCAACAGCTATTTCCTATATTCAACCATTTGGTTAATTGGCATACACACACCAGGAAACCTCTCAGTAGAAGTGCCTTAATAACACCTTGCTGCAGAAAACTGAAAGACTTTGACAACCACAGGTTCTCAATCACGCCCTCCTTAAAGACTACACATCTGTGCTCAGCGTAGCTAGGTTTGGGATTGTGCACAGCAATGTGCCCAAAGGTACTTGGTGGGGGATTATAAGGCCAGCTTTACACTATTTTGTGAAACTCAGTGAATTCACATCTGATAAATTCAAATTAGCACATGAATATCTCTATTCTCTTCAGGGCTCACCGAAAACACTTTGGAAAGAGAATTATTCTCAAGACTCAAAAGACCAGGAAAAGGTCTAAAAGGACTTTATTTTTTGGTTAGAGGGCCACCCATGAGACAGACAAAGCTCTGAATTTGACTCCTTTTACTGGGGTTTAGTGTTCCTCCCCAATGCAGATGATACACTTCCTTCCACCTTTGTTATTCAGAAGTAAATTCTTTTCGTTCATATATTTGAAATAGTCTGTGGGTTTGGATTGTCTGAATTTGGTTGCATTCTTAAATAAGCAATGAACAGACCAAAACTGGGATTACAGCAACCTGCAGAGACAGAAACAAAGAGGTGCCTCCATCTGTATTATCTTTGCATATGCCTCACTCCTCTCCTGGACAACTCCCTTCTATAATATTTTCTTATCATCACAATCACCATAGTGATAGTCATATAATTGAAATTCCCTTAGTAACTGGATGACCAACATATGTAACTGAGTCCTCCAAGTCATACAGCACTGCTTATATCTTTGACTGTTTCTATAAATAAGGGAAGAAATGAGAATTTTGCTGTCTTAAGGGAGAGGGCATCTGAGGGAAAGGCATCAAGAAAGATCAGATCTTGAGACTATTAGATCTGATGTGTTGGACCCACAGCCCACAGCTTAACAACCAAAAACTCCCCCAGCTGCACACACAGAAGGAAAGGAGGCTGGTAATGCAGAAGAACGGAAGCTTGCAATGGCAAGAACCAGCAGAAGGAAGAGACTTTCCCCAAAGCCTGCGGTGCCCTTGCAGAAGCACCACTCTACAGACTAAACACGAAAGAGCAGCCACATCAGGAGAAATGCTGTAACAACCAGCACAACTAAGAAAAAGCAACAGGTGGTAGGAGAAGATGACAACCTTCTAAAAGGTACAGAAGTACCCCTGGGATATCTAGGTCCCGACTGCAGTCAGTGTTTTGGCTGTTGCCAGCCATCCCCAGAAGTCCAGGTGTAACTTATCACAATTGATGTTGTGATGGCCAAAATGGCCATGGTCTGAGCAGGAGCCAGGAAGAGAAGAGAGGAAAAAACAGGGAGAGCACACTGCCACATGGCCTACAAGAGAGATGGGAAGGCACTCTTTATTAAAGAGTGGAGCAATGGGACAAGGGGTAACGGTTTTAAACTGAAAGAGTGGAGATTTAGATTAGTTAATAAGATGGAATTCTTTACTGTGATGGTGGTGAGACACTGGAACGGGTTGCCCAAGGAAGCTGTGTTTGCCTCCTCCCTGGAAGTGTTCACAGACACATTGGATGGGGTTTTGAATAACCTGGTCTAGTGGGAGGTGCCCCTTCCAGCCCAAAACATTCTATAGTTCTGTGATGCTAAATCCCCACTCAGCTGCTCACTTACTCCCCTCACCTCTCAATGGGGAAAAGAATGGGAAGAAATAACTGAGAAAACTGCTGTGTCAAGAGAAAGACAGATTAATAAGTAAAGCAAAGCTGACCATGCAAGAAAAGCAAAATAAGTGGTTCAATCGCTTCTAATTGCAAGTAGATGTCTAGGCACTTGCTGGAAAGCAATGCCTCAGCACATATAACGGCTCCTGGGTAAGAAAAGTTCCATAACTCCAAAACTTCCCCATTCCTCACCCTTTTCCTCGGCTTTTATAGCTGAACATGATGTCATATGGCATGCAGTATCTCACTGTCAGTTTGGGTCAGCTGTCTCATGTGTTTCCCCCTACAACTTTATATAAAACTTACTTGGTGGGGGGTGGGGGGGAGAAGAGGAGAAGGGAAGAAAACTTTGACACTGGTCAAAGACTGCTTAGCAACAGCCAATACACTGGTGTGTTATCAGCACTGTTTTAGTCGCAATCTTAGCACAAAATGTTATACAGGATGCCTTGAAGAACGTGAACTCCACACTCCAGCACCTTAGTTTACAACAGGTTAGTAAACTAAAAATGTTAGGTTTCAGCCTTGCATGTAGGAACCGGATTGTCTGTGTTGTTAAATTATTCAAGTGGTCACAGGCTTTGTCAGCCAAAACTGCTTCTCAGTACCTGGCTATAGCTCAGAAGTGAGCACAACCCAGGGATCATGGAAGTTTGGATACAGGCACCCTGTTTTGGAGAGAAAAGGATTCTAGCAGTACATATGTGTCCTCAGAGCCAGATAATGGATTCTAGTTCTGATTAGTTTAATAATATAAAGAAATCTGCATTATCTGTACTCTCATAGATATGTGTGCGTGTGTCACCCTGTAAATATTAATTTGTATTTTTAAAGAACACAATTTTTTTAATAATAATAAAAATAATTCTGAGGAGGAAGACATAAACCACTTAGACCAAAATTCACTGGCAGCATACAGGAAGCTACCTTTAATTACCTTTTCTCACCATTATACATGGTAATTGTATTTGCGTTTACAATCCTGTTTGAAAAGGGCATTGTCACATATCTTTGCCCATCTTGTTTGATTAATTGCCTGACTGTCAAGATGTTAACCAAGGATTTTAGTACTCTGTTTTCCTGTCACAGATCTGATACTCCATGACTGTTTCTGTTAAGTTAGTTTCGTTATTTTCTTTTTCTTACAGTGTTTCAGTAACCTTAGTAAGCATCTTACTAAAGGCATCTGATGTTACATTGTTAGTAAGATACCTATGTCTTTAGATGTAGATGTCTTTTCTTAGACCAACTGATACAGCTGGGAGAAACTGGGGTTTGGACATATGGATCTGTATGGTCTGTAACTCCCTGTCTTGTAAGAATATTTTTCTTGCTTAAATTCAAGTGATCTCTTCATATTGTTATCTCTTCCTATTCTTTTCAAGGTAAGAAACAATACAAATATCCTAGATTTAAATAAAACCTCCAAAAACATAAAAAACCCTGCCACTGCCACCACACACACACTGAATATTCAAATCAGATTTGACTTAAAATATGAAAGAATGGCATTATTAAAAGAATACTTAAAAAAAAAAAAAAACAAAAAACAAAAAAAAAACAACACACAACCGAAAAACCACAAGAAGATTATAATTCTTACCTAAGACTCCTCTCTGGTAAGATCCATGGCATGTTCTTCAGATACTGATCTCCCATTAGCCTTTCTAATTGCCTTTTTTTTTTTTGTTTTTATTTGTTATTCAGGCAGTAGCAACCCCAAGGCATCCAGTCGTAGACCAGCTCCATATTGTGCTAAGTGTTGTATAAGTAAAATAAAACAAAAAATATTCCCCATAACAGAATCATTAAAATCTGAAAGTTCATATATAGACAGAGCTTTCTGTAGAGCTTTACATGCTGAAAAGTTTCATATTTTGCCAGGAGTTTTCTTCTGGATTGTATCCCCTAGAAGACAGAATCAATTACAGACTTCTTTATTAAAGCCTGAAGTTATATGTGAAGCTTGCTAAAGGTTTTTAAAGATGAAACTTTCTGATCAACAGTTATGGGTTTCACCAGATTGGCCAATCAGAATGACAGATTCACCTTCACTCCCAAACAGATTTTTTTTGTTGTTTCACTTCAATTCAGGATACTAGTGATGAAAACTGTCATTGTAAACTAATGACAGTAATGGAAAAATGTCTCACCATTGATGCTAAGGAGGTAATCTTCATGTTTTTCAGTTTTTAAGCATTTAACATGGCAGAGGAAATGTTCTGCCCAGAATACAAATACTGAATGCTTAGCCTTTGATTCAGAGGACAAGAGTTTAATATACATTCATTCCCATTTTTCATCTGTTCATTTCTTTAGAATTTGAACTTCTATTCCTTCATGGAAACCCCCACAGTTTAAGAAGTGCACACAGTTTAAGAAGTGCACATTCATGCAAAGATACTCATACAGTTTTATGTAGCGCATTGAAGAATTGAGAAAGGTGTGAGATTACCATCTTTGCAGCCAAAAACCGTGGATAGAATCAAAGACACAAGTACAGCAGAAAGTTGCCATGGACAATGCAAGCAGACCTGTAGAACTGTACTTGTAACAGCAGGGTCTGACTTATAGAGAGCAGGGAAAATTACCTAGTTTATTGTGGACATCACACAAAGAGCAAGAAAAGCTAAAAGAAAAAACCTGCATCAATAATCTCTGGCTAATGGCTAGAAAGGTTGCATCTTTCCTAGTACGTGAAGGAGAACTAAGCCTGAGATTTGACTCTCCAGCTGACAGCCTTCATAAACCTTGAAGAGTGATGACTAACATGTAGGTGCCCATCTATCTATTAATAATATGACTGTTACTAATTTCATTACCTTTAAAACAGTTTTTCCTTAACAAAGAAGATCATGGAATTTAATCACATTCATGATATTGATATTTCTTTGCTCTGTACTGCTGAGGTAATTCTAAACACCACAAAATTTGTTATTGCTAGGATCTCTTCAGTCTCAAAAATACAGCCACATTTTGAAGGGAGAAGCATTTCAATGGCTCTCTTTAGAGACATACATACA
>VZTM01042282.1:19134-43196 GCA_013400555.1 Jacana jacana
AGACACCTAGGTCCTTCTCTGCACAGGTTCTTTCCATCTGGTTAGCCCGAGCCTGATCAAGTGTGTGGGGGTATTCCTCCTGAGGTGCAGGACTTGGTGTTTCTCTTTGTTGAACTCCATGAAGAGTAGTGGCCCATTTCTCCAACCTGTGGAGGATCCCATGAATGGCAATACATTCATCTGGTCTTTCAGCTACTCCTCCTGGTTTTATAAAATCTGCAATCTTGCTGAGTGTGTATTGTTTACCATCATCTAGATTATTAATTAAGAGGTTACATAAGACTGGACACAGTATCAACTCTTGGTAGACTACTAGTGACCATCCTTCAGCTGGACCTTGTGATACCGATCACAATCCTTCGAGCGTGGAAGTTCAGCCAGCTTTCAGTGTCCATTTTACTGTTAATTACCTTACCTGAACTTCATCAGTTTGTGTATGAGAACATTAAAGGAGAAAGTGTTTAAAGCCCTTCTAACATCAAATTAAAACTGACCACTCCCCTGCCCTCATCCACTGAACTAGTAATTTCATTTTAGAAAGCTATCAGGTGGATCAAGCATGATTTCCCCTTCGTGAATTGAGCTGATTTCTCCCAGTCACCTTGTCCTTCCCAGGGACTGAGGTGAGAATCACCTGTCTGTAGTTTATTGAGTCCTCCTTCTTGTCTTTCTTGTGGTATAGGAGAACATAGGAGAAATTTTTCCTCCTGTTCCTCAGGAGTCTCCCAACTACATGATCTTTCAAAGATTATTGAGTCCCATGTCTTTATGTATGTCCAGATTGTTTAAAAGTTCTCTGTCCTGATTCTCCTCTAAAGAGCTGTCACACCTTCTTCCAAGTTAATTTTAAAATTGAAATGTTCTATACTGGTTATTTTTTATTATGGTATACCTAAATTTAGCAATCTACCATCTACAAGGTAGATGTACAGGTACAAGTTTTCTTATACTGTCCTCTCCATTCCCTGCTTACTCCAGCCACTGGCTCAATATCACAGATAAAGTTGCGGTCCCTTTTAGAACCACAACTAACATTTTACTGTACGTTTCTACGAGAGCTTTGTGGCCTCAGTTGTGTTGTTTCTTGAAGCAACTCCAGTGAAGAGATGAAAATACGTAGTAACAATAATAGCCCAACAGCATGAGACTCGTTTACTGGACCTGCACCTACCATTGGGTAGTTTATGAAAGAGAAATTAAATGTCAACTACAGCAAGTGAAATCATAAGATGTCATTTTTTGTGACACAACTGTAAAAGTCTAAAGCAATATGATCATTTGAAGATGCTTCAGTTTCTTGAGTGTATAATTATCTGAGCTGGTGACTGTCTGATTCCCTGTTAGCAATCATGCTACTTATGCAAAATACTAGAACAAAACCACAAGATTCAGTCCATATTGTTACCCCTATTTCCTTGAGATCGTTCCAGATTCAGTTCCTTTGGAGCTGTGCAATTTAATATCCTTTTAAGCCCATCGTATCTGTGAGAACAAACAGGTGCGACAAGTAGCTATATGTGGAATGCAAACATGAAAGCGGAGGAGACTGCAAGCCATCTAGATTCAGGACATTCCACTATTCCAACCACTTCTGATCACCATCAGTTCCATCTGTCAGACCTGACTTTAAATCTACTTTCCAGGCTGATTTTATTTGTAAATATAAACTCTTTAACAGGACAGAAAACATCTGTTCTATATTAACATCAATATTTTCAAAGTCTTTTCCAAAAGGCACGCAGGGTTAGACCTACAAATAAAAACCTCTTTCCCTCCAGATGTCCAAATATTGCTCCTTTAACTGATTGTTTCTTTTCCCATAGGCACATTTAAAAAAAAAAAAACAACAACAAAAAAAAAAAAACAACCCACAAAAAAAAAACCAGGATTCTCTGCATGGTGCAAGAAGTGAACTCAAATGGATGATTATTAGAGATGTCAAAATATCCATGATACTTACTTTTTTCTTAAAAACATTTGTCTTCTTTATTACAAACATGCCAACAAAAATGGCAGAAACAGTCTTCCTTCCAACGTTGAAAACAGCTGTGCTGGGAATCTCTTAAGACTGCCAGGCAGCACAAGACTCCCAAAGCAATTTTAATACTGGTAAGCTTCAGGTGAACATCTAAACCATTAGGTATAAAGCTGACACATACGTGAGCTGAAGCATGTTTGAGATTTATTTTTATTATACAGCTTCTGGAATCAGATAAGTATACCAACACTGAAGATATATTTGAAAGGCACTCTTCATGCCTGATACTGAATTGCAGCAAGCTCAACAAACTTCATCTGAAATCAATGTGGCAGTAGTATAGTCATCAATCTGCTCCTTACTTGTTTAATCTAGGCCAAGATTTAGACAGATTACATGCGGTGACATCGCATACTAACACAGGTACTAGTAGTGCCTGGAAGGTGGAAAGCCAAGGAGAGCTTTTCCTGTGTATGAGCTCTAGTAAAGAACAGTGACTTATTTTCTGTGTGGATCTACAGGTAAACTCATGACACTTGCAGCAGTTAACTTGAGAAGAAAGGTTCTTCCAGGTACAAGAAGTTCATAATGTGCATCTAAAAGGGTCTCACTGGAGGCATAGGCACAGAAGGGGTCTTCTGCAATCTCTCTTGGGTCTGTCTTAATGATATGCATATACCTCATTTTATGGCAATCAGAAATTATAGGACTTTTAGTGAAAAATATTTTTTCGTTTTTACCTAAAAATGCTTTGAATGCGTAGAATTCCTAAGGATCATACCCATAGAAAGGAAGTCTGGGATTTTGAGGATAGGAAGAAAATATAAGAAAACTAGATAACAGGTCAAGTCCTGTAAGTATTCATATGGCTTTCCCTTAAAAAAAACAGCTGTTGGTTTCCTTTGTTCACACATCTGCTGTGATGCCTGTGAAGTTTGATTTTTGTCTTAAGAAGTTAATGTTTCATGACTGATGTCTTCAGCAGAATTCATGGTGACTGATACGCAAGGATGGCCCGAGGCCTGACATATCTTTATACTGACAATCAATGCCAGCCATTGCATAGTGATTAAGAAGAATGAAACTGTATTTATTGTAGAACTTAAATGCATCATTAAGAAGTAGTGTTCTAAAGCTACTCAGTAACATAAAGACTTGGCCATCTAATGGTTATGGTTTAATCCTCAGTTTTACTGTTCATTATCACATGTTCACAACATTTGGCATCTCACAAAGCTATTTTAAGTACAGTCATTATTTTTATTTTTGATTCAGGTAATATATTTCCATCAGCCTAATGAAAATATCAGGCTGATGATAAGGAACAAAAATTGCAATATATTTATAGGAGAATTTCTATTCCTAAATTGTACCGTGTTTTCATACTTTTGTAGTAGTTAACATACTTTTAAGTAGACTGCTCTTGTCTTTAAAATATTTGATGCTGCTCTCAAACCAGGATGAGGAGGTACAAAACAAATTCATCATGACCAGCAGACTCTAAAAGAAAGTGAAACATAGATGACAGCCTGTCTTATGTAGCTCTAAGGGTTTAGCTTAAAACAAATGCACACCCTCAGCAAGTCCACAGATTACATCAAACAGTGGTGTGGTTGACATGCTTGAGGGATGGGATGACATCCAGAGAGACCTGGACAAGTACAAGAATTGGGCGTGTGTGGGCCTCATGAGGCCAAATGCAGAGTCCTACACTTCAGTTGGAGCAACCCCTGGTATCAATACAGGCTAGGACATGAAAGGATTGAGAGCTGCCCTGATGAGAAGGACTTTGGGGTGCTGGTGAATGAATAGCTGGACATCAGCTGACAACATCTGCTTGCAGACCAGAAGGCCAACCATGTCCTGGACTGCATCAAAAGCAGCATGGCCAGCAGGGTGAGGGAGATGATTCTGCCCCTCTACTCAACTCAAAAGGGGAGGGACATTTTAGCAGAGCCTATTGGAATAGGACAAGGGATAACAGTTTTAAATTAAAAGACGGAAGATTTAGACTAGTTATAAGAAAGGCATTTTTCACACTGAGGGTAGTAAAGCACTGGCCCAGGTTGCCCAGAGAGATGGTAGATGCCCCATCCCTGGAGACATTCAAGATCGGGTTGGACTGGGTTCTGAGCAACCTGATATAGTTGAAGATGTCCCTGCTTATTGCAGGGGAATTTAACTAGATGGCCTTTAAAGGTCCCTTCCAACCCAAACTGTTCCGTGACTCTGTGTTTCTGTGAACTCAGGAAGCAAATGAAAATCTATTCCTGATGGAAATAAAATCCACAGCATATATTTTTGTATTGTTATGACACTAATCATAGTAATCATGGAACTTGTCTGTAGTTAGGTCCTGAGTAATCAATTTTACATCCTACTTTTGGAGCACGATTCTGAAACTAGAAGTGGATTTTTCTGATGAGTCACCCTTGTGACTCTTCTCCAACACACATTATTTTGGAACCATTGAGGGAATCATGCTGCCTTTAGCGTCTCACTAGCCTCTCACCTTGGTACAGCATACACAGACCTCAAGTTTTATGTTCAGAAGGTGTAAACTCATTTGGTTCGATTGTCTTCAAGAGAGTTATGTTAACCAGGTAGTTAACATAACATTATGTATGTTAACATTATACTTCACAGTATGCCACACAGACCTCTTTTTTTTTTTTGTTTGCTTGCTTGCATAAAAGTATTCTTTTTTATGGAGAATCCTGTCCCTCTTTCTACAGTACTGCCATGCAGTTCTACACTGTTGATAACTAATGTCAGAGGCACAGAATATTTGAGAATACTATGAAAAAAAGCTAGATTTTAGGGGTGACTAGTCTAGACTGTCAACCAGTATATGCACAACATAAGTAGTGGAATAAGAATCAAGAGAGACAAGAAAAAATGCAAGGGTGAGAATGCAGCATCTGACCTCCATGGTTTCAGGAAATACTGCAACCATGATTAAGAAAATTGGAGATTTTGGAGAGCTTAAAAATAAATAAAAAGAAAACAACTGAGAATTATGCAGGAATATCAATGAGGGAAATGTGTGAAAACTAGATAAGGAAAAGGCAACATCAACACAAAATTATTTTCAATAAACTGTCATTAACAAAGGTTATATTCAGCACCCCTTTCACCCCTACTCACCTGATATGAGCTATTTGAGTTGCTGAAAGTAGAAGCCTTGCAACAGCCTTGCAAACTGTACCAAATACAGAAATTAGACAGTTTAGATCATAAACAGGATGACTCAATACTACAGTTTGAGATCAAAAGAGCCAGGTTTTTTTGAGTGGCACTACTCAGTCCTTCTTCACTCAAGTAATTTCAGAAAGATGGTAAGATTGTTTCCCTTCTCTTTTTGTATCAATTCCTGCCTCCTTTTTACCTACTGACTCAAATAGACCTCACATAACTAACATTACTTCCTTGAATTTGTCTCTCTATTGATTACAGGAAATGATTAGTGTATTTAGACTTCGGAGTTAGGTACCTGAATAAAAGTCCTAAATTTTTATTAGTTGTGCTTTTGGTGTGCTGTCCACTGAACACATTGCTTTTGTATTCACAAAATAAAAGACTGTGGCATTTGGACTGAAAAAGAACAGGGTAATTCTTAGAACGTTGAAGAAAATCAAGTGTTAAATTACACAGGTAATCCTTGCTCTTCTATTTATAAAATCAGAGGGACCCAGTTTCTATGTTTCATTCATCCACACATCAGTTCATGTTTATGAATGCAAAATTATGTTTCTATCCCCTCTGTGAAATGGCAGATAATAATATTTACCTTTTTTAAGAACCTAAACATATTAAACATGATGACAAGCCTGGTAAGTATAGCATTCTGCTGCTAACACTAACACTGAGAATGTAGATTATTTATGTTTGAAGCCATCATAGCTTGCCAGAGTGACAGATGAGTTTGGGGGTTTGGATACTTACCTAAAAGCTTGGACATGTACTTGAATTTCAAACAAAGAATGAACCTCTTAAAGTGGAAACGTTGGGCTAGAAGTGTTTCATAAACAGGTTCTCTTGCACTGCATCCGGTATTTTCTGCACTCAATCTAGTTTGAAAAGTTGAGAGAACAATAATAGTTCCGTTCATCACTAGCTGAGGATTTTGCTGCAAAAGGTCTATAGCATCAGTCCAGTCGGGAGAAGACTATGCTGTGGTCAAATGTGTCACGCTGTCTTCAGCATTATCCTGGAGTGGAATGTAATCACAAAATATTAGGCCAGCTTCAGAAAAACTTCCAATGAGTATAATTTATTCTGTTCTGAGAGAAGAAGAATGTGGCGTTAACTTGTGCTCCCCAGAGGCATAGGGTTTGCTGTAGGTCTTTCCTGGTTCCATATTTTCCCTCTGTTTAAATAATGAGGCATATATATTTTAGAGGAAATGGTCTCAAGTTGTATCAAGAGAGGTTTAGATTGGGTATTAGAAAATGTTTTACACTGAAAGGGTTATTAAGTATTGGAACAGGCTGCCCAGGGAAGTGGTTGAGTCACCATCCCTGGAGGTATTTCAAAGATGGGTAGACACAGTGTTTAGCATACGGTTTAGTGATGGTTTAGTGATGCTTTTTGTCAGTGTTAAATTGATGGTTGGACTAAACGATCTGAAGGATCCCTTCCAAACTAGGCAATTCTAGGATTCTGTGAAGTTAAAATAATGCCAGAAAGTATTCCTCTGCCGAAGCAGATGACAATTTTGCTGTCAGGCGGCAGGATTTCAGAAGTAATGGTCTTTTTTACATACAAATTAAAGTTCTTAATAATGGCTTAAACTGATTATTTTCAAAATACATAACAAACTATATTGCAGGCAAATCTTTGTGTACTGGATCAACTTTATTATAAATTAATTATCATTTTGTTTCCTAATCTTCCCAGATGGCAAACAGGAATAGATAAAGAGAAATTAATAATATTGGAAATCATTCTTCATTACATTGGTGTATCTTCACTGGATTAAAGACAAGTACCTTGGCATTAAAATAGTGTTGTGAAATGCAGAATCAAGCCCTTTGAAAAAATAATCTCAGAACTTTAATTATACTCCAGCTTTACCACTGACCCCCCCTGACAATAGACATTCTCTTTAGTTTTGCTCAGGATTTAGTTTGTTGAATACCTTTATAAACCCCACAATGCCTTGTCTTTTAAGCAGTGCCATTTGCTCTGAATAAAACTGTTGTCATATGCTAGGAGGAATAAAATTTAGCACTTACAGCGTTGCTCCACATTTCCTAGAATGGGGCTGTCATGGATAAAATGGTCTGCAGACTTAAACAAAATTTGTAGGTTGAGGTAATCTTTGATATAAAGCTCTTATGATAGCAAAAAATAACATGAGTGTTATGGGCTAGAGTTTCTTGTACAATATCGTTAACTTAACTCGTTAACTATTCAGATCTAGATGTTGTTGACAATTACATTTAGAGGCAAAGCCTATACATGTATCTCCCTTTTGAACTTCCCACACACATGTTTTTGGAGGTTCACTGGAGAGGCAGATGCCACGATTATCTCAACCCAGCTAACAGATGAGAATGAAAAAGGGATGGGAAAATCAGGGCCTGGTGTTGCACACATCTGCACACCAAGGGAGATATAGACTGTGAAATTCCCTGAGCAAAAAGGACAAATGTGTTTGTCACCAGACAGATAGATTTTTTTCCACACAACAATGTCAGTTGTTCTAATAGAAGCATTTCATTTTCAAAGCATGAATCAATGTTTTAATAAAACAATATATCAGTTTCCTCTTGGTCCTTTTTCTATGCTTCACATCTTGGTACTAAAAATAGTAGTTAGAAACAGATACCTCCTCCCTTCATTACTCCACACTGAAGCTATTTCCAAATTATAACACGAGAGTTTTCACATGCAGCTTGTAAATACAGTCCTAAAGATCTTCTCTTATCAATATACTGAGATCAGAATGGATTTTTATGCTGTATGGGTACTGTCATTCTCATCTCTATAATCCCTAATCAAGAACACTTAAATTTCTTAGTCCATTAATAACTAAAATCAATTTTTCAGGAGAAGAGAGGGGAGGAACAATTCTGTCTCAAACAAGTAACACTTTCTACACTGCAGCTGAAATGCTTACACACATGGCCTTGAAAGCTAAGCATAACAAAGGAGGAAGACCTACAGCTAGAGCACATTGTCCTGCCCTGAAAAAAGAAGAAGCTCTACCTACAGGAATAAAGCCTTGCAAGGGAGTTACAGGACATCTCATCACCTATTCTCAGTGCAGTATGCAAAAGAAGTTAAAGAGGAGACTAGAAAACAAAGAAACAAAATTAGAAGTACCCTTACTAGCAAATTATTGCAGCTTCTATCAGGGAACAAAAGCATCAATATTGTGTATGAGAAAAGTTCTGAAAGTTCCATTGAGGAGGCACAAACTGTACCTGGAATAAATAAGTAGTACAACATATTTCCATTTACTGTTATTATCTAAACAAGTACATTAGCATTATGTCTTACAAAACAACAGAAAAGGCAATCACTGAGATACAACCTATTTAAAATGTGTTTACTTTTTTGGGAGCTCTTGACAAAACAGGATGGTTCTTAATGAAGCCCCACGTTGATCTGGCACAACTATCTGAAAATGAGACACCATCTCCTACCTGTACACACAAGGCCAGAAAAAGAAGAGAGGTAGGGCAGGAACGGAGTGATCTAACTTTTCTTCCTACAAGAAACTAGTCAAAAATGAAACTGAAATTTGTTTTTTTAACAATAATTGTAATAATGGAACTGGTTTGAAAATAAAGCAGTTCTGTTCATCCTGTTAAAATATGTAGGACTTTAAAGTAGGTGTTCTTGAATAAAGCTATTTCTTTTTGTGCTCTTCAGAGATTCAGTTTCATAACAAAAAGCCACAAGTCATAATTTCCTGTGATTCTTCATCAAGCCTTTCAAAAAACAAATATATACACACACTGGTATTAGTTGCCAAGAGTCACTCTCATGATCTACTTCAGATTTTTTTTTTCTTTTGTCCTAGTTTACCGTGAATTCATTCAGATTTTATGTTTTCATGTTTCAGATCATTTTCTCTGGAAGAAGTTACACACTGAATGAGCTTCATATCTAGGAGCAACACAGTCCTATCTGTCACAAAAGGCCAGGATAAAGACTTGTGAAGTATCATATGTTACAATTTATAGGTCAGGAAAATTAAGAAGACATGTAAGAATATGAAGGGTCAAAAGATTAGATTCACATGAACACGGGTTTTTCAAGTGACAGCTGAAATGTATAAATAAAAACTGTAGGGATCATTGAAACAGTTCATCTACATCTCTAAGAAAATGCATGCAATTGTGTCTGAAAATCTCGTGGGATATTCAAACAAGGTATTTCAAGTGGGTTTAGATGATCATGGTCATTGGTACCAATGTGTATGTATCCGCAAGTGCTCCAGTTATCAAGTTGCTGAACAAAAAACAGTGGTGACCTCTCTTACTCTCTCCTCCTGGTTCTAGAAGAAAGTACTCCACCGCTTTAAGAAATTCAGCAAGTGCTTCCTGCTTGATAATTTGAAGGTGAACAGGTCAACAGTGAGGATTTAGATGGGTACTAATGTATGTTTCGAGATAGACTTTCAAAAGGTAAACACTGATCCTCTGGCATTTCTGCCAGCACAGTCTGGCAGTTCTTCCTTTAGCATTTAAATTAATTTCTTTAGTATTTCTGCCGCTATAACATTTGTGGTCCCTGAATATGAAGAAAGTTGTGTAGGCATTGTGTACAAAGAAGAAAGTGCTTGGACTTTTGCACGAGACAAAAGTTAGATAAATAAAGGTGTAACAGAAGACAAAGCATGATACTCAGTTATCTCAATGTATTAGCAGTCTAACTCCTGCCAGAATTTTTAGGCATGGTGTGAAGGAACGTTATGTAGCCGTCCAAGGAAGAAGAGTGATATAAACTGAGGGCAGTTCAGTAATTTTCATGGAGGTGCTTGCTCAAATCGTCACAAGACTACAGTGTCAATGATTGATCAGAAGTGCTAATGAGACACAACTCGGAAAGCCTTAGATGATCTTTACATGACTGGGAAGACCCTGGAAAAAAATAAAACCAGAAAAAAAGCAGGCAGTTTAGTTTATGCTGAATGCAATAAAAGAACAGAATAAAGAAAACATGAAGAGAGGGTTGGTACAGGAAAGCAGAAGGATGAGGAATTACCTTTGTCATAATAATGTAGCTTATTTGACCAGAGATGGACTGATTTCAGAAAGGTCAAGTAAGTGTGAGTTCCTTACACTGACCAATAAGTTTATTAAACCTATAACTGTTGTCTGATACCTCTTTCTCCTCATTCACTACATTCACTAGGAGAGAGAGCCTTGGATAGCTTATCTTCTTTCTCTTCTTTTTTTTTTTTTTTCCTTGAGTCTTCTCTCCAGCAATGAATCTTTCTACAGATTCTGAGTAAAACACAATGTTGAATGTTTTGTTGACTGGGCAAATATCTTTAAATAGGTACAGCCCTAGGTGACTGTAACATCCTAAGGCCTAAGGAAAGAGAGAAAATATACACATCAATGGGTATCAAAACTATACTGTTAGAACTTCAACTTACCATGTGCTCAAAGGGCATCTGCAGTTGGGGGTTGGTAGGGATTCACCTTCAAAGTCCAAACTTTAGGTATTCACATAAGTGTTTATGAAAGTTCTTATAATGGACTCCGTAAACTCAAACTGGTTAGGTAAACAAAGGCACCTAGTGTTTTTTCAGACATTGTACTCAATCAGAGATACTTCCACCCCTTATAGATTCTTTCTGGATCTCAAATGCCAGTAGATGCCTTTTTCCAGGCAGCTGAAGAAGACCTAAGTTTCAATTAATGAGTTGCCTGTCTCATCTCCCATTTTACTGAATGGAGAGCTCATCAGTACAGTCCGTGGATCCTACAGAGCAGTTCAGCTAATGAGATTTTGGTCTCTGCTATAAAGCAATGATAACCAGCCCTCTAGACTCCATAGACTGTATTTCCCATGCTCATATTTTGTCTAGCCTTCATTTGATGCTCCAAAAGGGCATAGATTTCTCCTAACTTCCATGCCATACCCATACACCCTATGCAGGTGTCTAACACCCCCTGAGCCCAAACAGCAGCAGAGAAGAGGAGGCTCCAGGGAGACCTAAAAGCAGCCTTCCAGTACCTGAAGGAACCAGGTACCTTCCAGTACCAGGAAGGCCGGGGAGGTTCTGTTTACAAATGCCTGCAGTGACAGGACAAGGGACAATGGCTTCAAGCTGGAGAAGAGCAGATTTAGATTGGATATTAGGAATAGGTTCTTAACCCTGAGGGTGGTGGACCACTGGAACAGGTTGTCCAGGGAGGTGATTGAAGCCCCTTCCCTGGAGACACTCAAGGGGAGGCTCAATGAGGCCCTGGGCAAACTGGTCTAATTGGGGGTGTCCCTTCTGACTGCGGGGAAGTTGGACTAGATGAGCCTAGAGGTCACTTCCAGCTTGGACTATTCTATGATTCTATGCCTGAAAGGGAAATGAAACCTTAAATAAAGGAAATTAATTTAATAATTTCATTACCCAATGTGAATACTGGGGCCCCAATCTTTTTCCTAGAATAAATAACTTTAATGGAGCTGCTCAAATGAGTGAAATTTATCTGATATCTTAACTTCAGGCTGTTTGGAGAATTGCTCTGTAAGGTAGAATAAATCTCTCCTAGAGGCGTATCTCACATAAGGTACAAATTAATTTGTAGATGTTTAGATCTCTTGTTGCTGTAGCTTGAAACTTGAGCCTTTTTTGGTTTTTTCAATTTTATTTTTTTTCCTTCTTCCAGGAACTATTTGTAGTACATATCTGGAATGTCACAAGAAAAAATATAATTCTTTAATGTAATTTTCATCTTTTTTTTTTTTCTCCTCAGACTAAATACAGTTACTTTTAGAATTTCAATATTTTCCCAAATATAATGCTGTTGCAAGAATGTAATAATGTTTATTTGGTCACGAGTTTTCTATTTTTATTTAATATAGAAGACGAAAAGTTATTTCTTTTGTATTGGAAGAGAATATGTCAGTTTTAAACATTGACTGCACTTCCAAGAATATGTCATTAAACAGACTAATATAAGAAATATGCATTCATATCATTAAAGCTCTGTTACAGTAAAGCCAATTTTTAAACAAGTATATCTTCCGAATAAGCAAAGCTGTTAGTATCGTTTTGCCAGATGCTCTGGAAGAATATCCGGTTTCCATTCTATTTCTTTATAAAAAATACAATTTATGGGATCCAAATTCACTACTGGCTAAATTATTTTACAGACCGCAGCTGGAGTAATTCAGCGCTGTGCCTGGGACAGCTGGAGGGTCAAGAAGGGAAGAGTGCTTCCTAAGGCTGAGGAATGATAATAGAAAATCTATATATCTCCATTTTACTCCTGAGGCCAAATAAGCTTCTGAAACCAGGATATCCCAGGGTCAATTAGGTCTAATCTAATTCTTAAGATGATCCCCACAACAGGTGAGCTCTTTCTCCTATAATCCTATCCTGATAAGTATCAACAATCCAGCTGCATCTGATCTTCATAGTTCCCTCCAGACTCTGGTGGTCATTCATCACCCTATGTGCTATTGCCAACATTCCAGAGGCAAGAGGGAAACAGAAGTGGTCAAACAGCAGCAAGCATTGAGCTGTGATAGATCTGAGGAGAAGAGAAAGGTGAAAAAGGAGGGATGTTATCCTTCTGGCTTAGTCTTTTAATGTGATTCCAGCATCCCTGCTGCTTTACAAGAGGCGAATTCTGATATATAATGCAAGTTGCCTTGTCCACCATATTACAGCCATATGAAATATGGTTTATTAGTTTGTAAAGTTAGTAAATCAGACAGTCATGCTTAAATCTTTGCCTAAAATATGTTCTCTTAAAAAGTGAGTAATAACCGAATAGACACGAAAAGAAATATGTCTTAATTATTTCAGCTCATCTATAACCATTCTGGTTTTCTCTATGAAAGCCAGCTGCAGAGGCAATCATTTGGAAACTGCACTGTTCAATAACCTCTGCATATCTCTTCCCATTAAGATATGAAAGCCTGAGCTATCTACTTACGTCAGAGCCTAGGAGTCAATGCAACTTTAAATTGATGCTTAATATTCACGAATTCTTGTATTAGCATGCAAGAACATAAGCTGTTGGGGTTTTTTTCCCCTTCTTTTTATTTATTATTTTAGGTTTCTTCTGAGTGCAAACAGTCTCTTTGCACAGGATGCAAATTATTATTACAATGAAAGCAGCCAGAAGGACAGAAGCTTGGAAATGATTTCTCCTCTGAGCAGTAGGAGGTTGTTCGGGTCCTGCTGTTTTGAAAACCTTCTTCCCCCCACGCAGGCTACCCTGTGAAGAGAAAGCCGTTTGAATATTTTGGCAATCAGAGAGGGCCCCAACATAAATTATGGATACAGAAACTCAGAAGACATTCTAACAAATAGAATACTATGGAATCCATTTTTCAGCCACCATATGGTGTCAACAGAATGCCACTTTGTTTCTTTTGGGTAACAGCTCATCATTAAAAAAATAAACAGGCTGGGTTGTTTTGGTGAGCAGAGAATATACAGTCATTATGTTGAAAAAATAACAAGTGATAAACTGGCCTATTGCTTTACCATCTTCTTACATTGCTGCATGTACATAGGTATTTAGTTGTTTCTATATTCAAGTAAGATCAGGAAACAGACTGTCATTGAGGCTCAAATGCTTTAATTTTCCCATATTTTTTCATATGTGAGAAAATTTATTCAAACTCTTTTATAACATTAGACTTGTTGCATGTAACTTACAAGTGGGGTTTTTTAAAGCCAAATCTTGTTTCCCTCTTAGCCATGCTGTCCATGCATTTTCCTTGTATCCTGGAATATCGTAATCAAATATGAGACCATTTGGGAGCTTTGGTGTTGATTTACAAAAAGCCAGTGTGGACTGAAGAGCATAATTACTTCCCAACTCAGAGGTCTTGTTTGCATTGGCAGGGCTTTATTCATAATATCATCTAACATAAACCCAGTTATTTCCTCCCATTAAGTGGAAAACTTGAAAAATAGATCAGTTTTCACTGTAGTTCCATAGACATTTTATGCAACTTTCATCATTTTCCACTCTAAGTTAAACATAAATTAAAATAGGTCAGTTTGTACAGTGTATGCTTTTTCTAGATGAAAAGTTTATGCAGCTGTTCTTAAAGTTCCCAAAAAAGTGTCAGAAATCCTCAGGTTTTCTGTACTCCCATCTTCTTTCACAGGCCATCCTGCAGTCAGGTGATGAATTAAGTCTTTGAGTTTGATTTACAGCCTCATGAAGACAATTAGCTCTAACAGACTGCAAGGTCACAAACAGAGCAATATGGATTTGTTGCAGCTTCCAGTTTTTGAATGAAATAAGTCAATGGTCTGGACAGGTACTAGTGTATTAGGACTGGAGTGCGAAGTCATTTTTGTTAAACTTTATTTTTGTCTCTCTTATCCCAAAGTAAATGTAGTTTGAGTGAGCTCTTGCTTTTGCTGAGTTCTTAGGCTTTACTTTTTCCTTCAATACTACCACATTTTATATTAAAAAAAAAGTTGGAATAGACCATACCCGTACCCGCAAGCTGTCAAACCAATAGCCCCTAGGCCGTTTACAGATGTAGTAATTTGGGTGTGTGTGGAAAAAGATTAATCTGTCAATAAGCCTACTTGTCTTCTTCCTCCCTTGTGGAGAAAAGTGAGGTAAATATTGTTCTTTCTCTTTTGCAGGTGATAACTAGCAAATCATATGTGTAGTAACTTCTCTTTTGTCTCAGGTTAGTTTAACCTACATGGAGTTTCATACAATAATAAAACATCACTAGAACCCATCTCTGTAGCTAAAGAACTCAATCCTTAAAACCACAAAACTCAAAAATAAACTCTATGGAATTAAAGAAATCAGAATGAAATCACCAAGTTTGCCAATACTTTAACCAAGTTAGTCCAATAATTTATGGACTAGGAATGGAATAAACCTACTAAACCATTCTCTCAAGGAATACTTCTCCCAAGGAACATTTTCTGTAATACTTTGTCCAATGCATTATCCAATCCATTTGTGAAAAGCTATTGACGATGTACAATTTCCTGTAGCAGACCTGTTATTAGCACAGGGTATATCACAGTCAGGAAAATCTTATGGTTTATCTTTTGCTCAATGGGATATTTTTCCCAAAAATGACCTTCAGCTAATGTCTATTGATAGAGTAGGTACTCCTTTTTATTTATATTTAGTTAGTCTAATATTTTTTCTCCTTTTTATTTTTTCCCAAAATATGAAAGCAAATAAGTGAAAACCAAAATCAAACATGTTGGCTATAAGCACAAGTCTTTTTCTTCACTGATATTCTGTGTCTGAAATGCATACAATCCTGCTAGGGTTTTCTGGTTGCTGTTGACTTTCTTTTATTAATGTCTGACTGGATAAGTATGAGAATCAACACCAACACTATGAGAGATATTTTGCAGAAGTATCATCATATTATTGGCTGCAGAGGGTGGCAGCAAGAAGTAATGGAGCCTTGGCAGTTTTGTTTGGATTTTATGCTCAGATACAGAAAGTATGGCAAGACTTTCCTGCTAGGAAATTCCCTGCTATGGGCCAGGAACAGAGATACAGTGGGGAAAGCCTAGAAAAGAGAGTGTTGCAATGTGTGTAGATAAATATATATGTTAGGGAATTAGAAATCACGACAATATGAGTGCTTAGAAGACTGCCAAATCAGTCCAGTTTAAATCAAAGCTTTGCTGAATTAGTCCGTTCATTAACAGTGCACACATTAATGGTTAGTTCTTACATATTATTAATCATTAACACCATATAAAACCATTTGTCTTTAGTACCCGTACCCTAAATTAGAGGTGAGTGCACAATACCACAGCCATATACCCAGCATTGATGGCTATGGCCACTGACAGTCTAGGGGGATGATATCAGACTTCAGAGTTCGTTGATGAGGGAGGTCACAATTGAGTCAGACTTATCAGTACAGACTGATAGTCCAGGACTGATAGTCCAGACCCTTGCTATTGCCCTTCCTCCCAAAGGAGCAGTCTCGTCTGCCTTATCTGCTCCTGACACTGCTTCTCTTGTTTTTAGGTTTTGCCAATCATCTCTCCTGCATGCAACAGGATGTTCTGTTTGTAATTACTTGTGGTTTTCTTGTCCTTTGTCTAGCAAATGATCATCACGTGGATGTCTCCTACCAGCAGCTACATTCATCTTCCCTTGCCCCTTTGGTGGGCACATAGCTTAAACAGTTATATCAAAAATTTGTGTGTTGTGTGTGCCCACGTGCTCAAAAATACTTAGCTACCTGTTTTGGACACATTATTTTAGTATGCTTATGTTCAAGTTCAAAGCAAACATATATTGATTATATTCTGATCAGACAACTCTTTTGGCTACAAATATTTGGCCCCCAGAAAGATGGGAAGACATATTAATCTTATAATCTGACCTAAGATTCCCTACTTGGGATGTCCAGAAGGGGTATAAACAAAGGCCTACATTCACCTCACCCAAATTTACTTGCTCATTGAAAGATTTGAGATAGGATCCCAACTACCTAAATCCTGTTCAATAGCGCTAAGTGCAATCTGGAACTAGTTCCTCTCCAGCAAAGAAAGCCATCATGGCTGTGGGCCTCCTACAAAGAGGAGAGCAAAGTTACATGAGGTGAGCTCAGATCTAGGGTCTTAATCATGTTCTACTAATTTTATTTTTTTTTTTTTATAGAGCTGAGTAAAGTTTGAAGCAGAAGCAATTATTTCTTAAGCAATAATAATTGTTTTACAAAGCTTCAAAGAGCTTAAGGTACATTTTTAGCAGTTGTACAATGCTGTAAATATTGCTTTTAGTTTACCATTTCATATCTAATAAAAATCCCTGTGTCTTATCTGGCAATTTATGATGTGAAGGGAGAAAGAAAATGGTCTTTATGTGGCTACTACAATCTTTAAAGTAATTTTATGGTGCTCTCACAAAGTTACCCATTCTGCCAATGGAGAAATGAATCGTGAATAATGGGCAAGCACCTTTGTGCTGTTTACAGGGCTTCAGACTTTAAAGTTAACATCCTGGTAAGCCAGTATATCAATTTAATTAGGTGCTTTGAGTAATTTACCCAAGTAAGTTGTTTGGTGATAAGTCTTTAGTCCTCAATCTTCTTCTGATTAGAAGGATGATTAATTTTCAGTTGCTTAAAAAGCCTTCAGCAACAAAGTATCCAGCCACAGTTTTTTGCTGATGTTCTCTTTTCCATTTATATTCTGAGCACGGGAAGTAGGTGGAGATGAGTTGCCTGACATTTTGTTTGTTGGAATATATTCAGTATTCCATAATTGCAAAATTTCCTCATGTCATGCTTCAAGGGTGGGCAGTTTTATGTTATTCCCAGTTTTGATGATATGCCAGTTGGTACAGCTTGGTGCATTTTGGAGCACTGTAAAATTGGAGTTCATGGAACAACTGGCTTTGATTTCAGTCCCTCCTTTCTCATGGCCTTTTGCTTTCTCCTTGGTGTTCTGAAGTTCAATCTTTATGTTGAATTGTACTTCTGCCTTTTGTCATACTGCACACACACCATCACATAATCTCTCCATTAAAAATTGTTGATTTAAGGCCTCTGTTCCTTCTTGCTCTCCCTGGAGGAATCAATACCCGCTACTTTTCTGCCCTCTGCCTGCTTTGTTTCTTAATGTTGGAATCACAGAAGTGGTTTCCTGCTGCCCTGGAAGTAGGGGTTGCCATCTAAACAATTCAGGAAAGCTGACAGAAAAACAAAAATCATCTCCGGCTTGTGAGGACCATGTGTTTTCCCTAAAATGGTTTTTCAGGGTGTAAGCAAGAGAACTACCCTTCTGATATGAAGGGAAAATCTACCTTCGGTCTACCAAGGCTTTCTGTCCTGGTTTGAAGCCTCTCTGTGACCAGAGCATGATCCAGTCATGCTCGCTGGTACCAGTGATGTATTTGCACACTCGGGCAGCCATGCCACATTTCACAACCGTTGGTCTATGTTGTGTGTAGCACTTTGCAGTGCAACATAGAATATGCCTGTTCTGTGAGATCTGAGGTGCTCTTGCTGCACAGGCTGCTCAGGATGCAGGGAGGAGCAGGGATACCTCACCCATCTTCTTCACTGTCAGTCAGAAAGCAGTATCCAAGGGGTCTTTGCATCTTAAAAATATTGGGAGGAAGAATACAACTAAAGCCTGAGTGTCACACTCCTGTCACTTTTATCAGGGCAGGAAAAGTCTTACGGAAGTTCCTCATTTGAGTTATACTCAGGACCAGTAATTTTAAATCATAAAAGTTGATATTTTTATACACTGACTAGACTGGGTCTTATTTCATGCAATGCATTTTAGCTGAACCAGATTAATTTAACCCGTGTTTGTGGCTGGCCATATTTTAGACTGCCTTCAGGATGCTACTTTACCAGATTTAAGTCAGCAGTGAATCACAAGCAAACTTTGGTCTGGCATTACTTAGCTCGCCCTCAGGTTAGTAGCACAGCTTAGAAATGTGTCTTAAAGAAAACTTGCCTAAAATGCTAGTTTGAGCATTTTTAACTTCTCTTCTTTGTATAATAATGCTCTAGGCTCAAAGCAGTAATGACACAGAGTAGAAATACCTGCTCCCATGCTGCACATTTTGCGCATGTGTGCAACAGTGCAATCTCCGGGAATCTGCTTGGAATTTTGTACTTAATTATTTATTTGGAGGCACTTACCCCTATCACTTACAGTGTGTCCTCTCCTCTTCTAGCTTTTTAGTTCATTCTCCCTGTTCCCTTATGTCCCAGAAGTTTCTTGTGACCTCCTTTCCCTCTTCCTCTTTCCTTATCTGTTCTTTCTTTTCCTCCTTTGTTAAACCTTGTCTTTCTTTTCTCCTGTTACTTTCTCTGCTGCAAATTTTGGCCAGTATTGCTGTTGATATAAACCTGATGTTTCCAGAATGAAAAACTGTCAAGCAGAATGCCTCTTCCCCCATCTGTACTTCTATTAACTATGGAAATAGGAGAGGGAATTAGCTAGGCCACGAAATCTGAAGGCTATTTCAGAATAGTCTATATTTTTCCTTACCTAAACCAGAAGATGCTGCTGCTGTGGGAGAGAGACCACTGTGATTTTAGAATACAGTGAGTGTGATGATGACATAACATCTTTCCTAAGCTTTGCCAAACAATTCCTCATTACATTTTCCTCTCATTTGCCATGTTTATCGTGGCATGCAGAGCATGGTAGAGGATTTGCCTGATTTAACGTCAGCAAATCCACCGGGATCAAATACTGCTATCCAGTGTTTTGTTAGTTTCAAGTAGGTCATGGTGAGTTAAACCACCTGAGCAGTCTCTTCCCTCTCCTTGTTTTAGACTGTTCCCTGTAAAGGAAATCAAACATAGAATAGGCTTTGTTTAGCAAAATGTTTCAGAAACATCCTGGTTTTTGTACCTCAGCTGAGTTCATACTCACAAGGATATGTCAAGATCTGACTTTGCATTAATCCAATACTTTATTAAATAAAGAAAGAAAAAATATAATACCATATGCATAACACATAATTTTTATGCATTAAGATATACTACAGTCACAAAATCATGGAATCACAAGATAATTCAGCTTGGAAGAGACCTCAACAAGATCAACTATAATATCAGAGAAGATTGCTCCAGGCTTTATAGTAAAAATCCAAAAGGTGAAGACTACCAACTTGCTCCACTGTAAGAAAGTCTTGTCAAAAAATAAAATGCAGAAAAGATGAAAAAAATTTTCCTTATATCAACCCTGAAATTCTATTGTTCAGTTTATGTTCATTGTCTCCCTGCCTCATATCATGCCCTACTGTGAAAAGACTACTCCATCTTTCACCTTTTCTATAGATCTGCCTCCCAGCCCCAGCTTGGATAGGTACAAAGAGTTATTTCTTCCCAAAATCTCAGTTCCGTTTAATATCTTTAATATATTTATTAATTATCTGGATGAGGGGATTGAGTGCATGAAACCAAGTTTAGTGGGAGTTTTGACTAGCTTGAGGGTAGGATAGTTCTGCAGAGAGGTCTGGAGAGGCTGGACCAATGGACCAAGGCCAACAGTATGAGGTTCAACAAGGCCAAGTGCCAGGTCCTGTACTCGTGTCACAAGCTTGGGGAAAAGTGGCTGTGAAGTTGCCCTGAAGGAAAAGGATTTAGGAGTGTTGGTTAACAGTCAGCTGAATATGAGCCAGCAGTATGCCCAGGTGGACAAGAAGGCCAACAGGATCAGGCCTGTAACAGGAACTGTGTGGTGAGTAGGACTAGTGAAGCAATCATCCTCCTGTCCTCAGAACTGGTGAGGCCTCACCTTGACAGATGTTGAGGTGCTGAAGCAGGTCCAGAGAAGGGCAACAAAGCTGGTGAGGGGCAGGAGAATAAGTCTTATGAGGAGTGGCTGAGGAAGCTGGGGTTGTTTACCCTGAAGGAAAAGTGGCTGAGGGAAGACCTTTTCTCTCTCTACAACTACCTGAAAGGAAGTTGTAGTGAGGTGGGGATCAGTCTCTTCTCCCACATAACAAGTGATAGCATGAGGGGAATTGGTCTCAAGTTGCGCCAGGGAAGTTTAGATGGAATATTAGGAAAAATATCTTCACCAAAAGAGTTGTTGAGCATTGGAACAGATTGCCCAAGGAAATGGTGGAGTTTCCATCCCTGGAGATTTTAAAAGGCATGTAGATGTGGTGCTGAGGGACATGGTTTAGTGGTGGACTTGACAGTGCTATGTTAATAGTTGGAATAAACCTAAACTATTCTGTGATTCTAAATGCAGTTTTGCATTTTTTTTGGATCTTCTGTCGTGGAGATGACTATTTCTTATTACTCTCTTAAACAGAACCATAATATCTTCTGATGACTGTGCTTACCTTGTTGTTACCCTTTTTTCATCTGCTACTAGATTTTGCAAGAAATATCATGACTGATTACTGGAGTTCTTTGTGGTTCTCTCTCTGGGACTTTGCACAAACAAATCTGAATATTTCTCATGTGCATTCCTTTTTAATAAGTAAATTTTCTCTTTCATTTCTGCCATAGTACCATGGTCATTAATCTTTTTTGTGGGTTTCAGACTTCATTTTAAAATGTGCTGTTTTCTTCTCTTTCATGACCAGTCAAGTCTTCAAAGTCAACTCTTCTCACTTCAAAAATCTCTCATAGGGAAGGGGGGGAAAGTCATGTGACAACTTTTCTGACATTAACATTTTAAAAAAAAATAATTACTTTAAAGCTCCCTTCACCAATTGTCCTAGTTAATTTCCAAAGTCAGTCAAATTATATGGGAAAAAGTATCTCTGTTCCTTAAAATCTTTCTGTCAGCCTTGTCCTCCTCAAAATAACACAGGTAAAGAAGAACTGCTACAAAGTTTTCTTTCTTTTTTTTTTTTTTTTTTAATTGCCCATTCATAACTTTGGAAAAGATGATGGTCATTAACCTGGTGGCAAGGGTAAAAGCGTGTCCAAAGTGCTCTATAAGTGTTTGTCCTCTTTTTGCAACCATAATATACCGATTACACCACTGACATTCAGTAGAAGCAATAAATAATTATTTTTTATTTTTTTTTTTTCAATAATACTGTTCTCTGATCCATGCACACACAAAAAAAACAAAAAACAAACAAACAAAAAACCAAACCTCTTTGTTTCACCTCTTTGGTACACAACACTTTTGGTTTTGGTAACATTGCTCTTAGAAAAACAGTGGGGCTTCTACCAATGCTGATCCACAGATAAACAAAAAAGTCACCAGTTCTCATATACTTTCTATTTCTTCATACCAGGTTGATGCCTTTGTAGAGCATTGGCACTTTCACTTATCCAAAAAAAATATGTCACCAGAGTAAACCTCCTGTTCTTCAGTGATTTACATTTGACTCTGATTCAGATTTAGTTTGTGCCACTCCCATGATAATGTATTAATTTTTAATTATCGTCATTTCTGCTACCACCAGGTTTTACAAAGCTATATATACTTTTCTTGCTCTATTATCTAGAATATCTTTTGCACAGGAAGTATCTAGGGACTTCTCTTGAAGTGCTGCTTTCCAAAGGGCATTTGCCTTTACCCACTTCAGGCTGACAGGATACAGTGTGATATCAAATATCCTGAATAAGTCCTCTCACTAAGAACTCAGCTTGTCAAAATGAGGATGGCAACTTGATGTCTAATATAGTGTCTGTCTCACAGTCAAAGGGCAAAAAATATCCCACCATAATGCAGCTTTTCAGTGTTACCACCTTGGAATAAAAGCTTTTCTGAAATTCTCCAAATTTCTTGCCATTTCTATCACAAACATCAGCTGGTCCATTTATATGGTCCTACCAAGTCTTCAGTGATGTAGAGAGCCTTAGGCACTGGAAATCCTTTTTGAGTTCTAGTATTGCTATTTGGAGCAGTTTTCCCGGTGTTACCATTTTGCAATTAAATGAAAAGATTCTTTTTATATCCCACCAGTGTGACTGATACAGAAATGTTTCTGTGCTCTTAGTGTTATGCTTTAGTAAAAAGATTACTTTGTTCTGTCTGAAGGAAACAATTAAGGTGCGATACTGTGTCAATTTTGAATTTATGTACTTATGGTCCTTTCAAGATACACCTCATTACAGTCCTTCCCTCTTCTGAACTTCACTGGGAGAATTTAATCTTTCTCCACTGACATTTAAAGAGAACAACTTCTAGTTACGTGGAAGCTGTCCCAGCATACAAACCAATAGGTCACTGTCCTAGGAAACAGCAGATGAGGATTTGAACTGAACTTAAATGGCAACAGACCTACGACCACATTTCCAGTGCCTCTGTGATAATTTTCCTTGCAGCCTCCAAAGTGAGAGTAGTGCTATGATCCTGGTGTCAACCTGTTACTTTGGTGTCAGGAGGCAGAGGAGAAGGGGAAAACACAAAAGGAGGATATTTTTGCTCTGTAAGGAGTACTCTAAAAAAAAACCACAACCAAACACATAAAAGCTTAAGGCCCTATCCCAATCTGTAAAGGGTTCCCTGTGGATTTTCCCTGCTTGTGGTAAATTACATTATTATGTGGTTGAACCATAAAGGAGCAAAGGGGTGAAGACCAGTGATTGCTGCTCATTGTTTTGTCTCACTTTTCCTTGTATCACCAGCAAGAGTCAGAAGACAGGCTCTAAGATTCAAGAGAATAGCTAAATTATTGTATTGCCTGTAGAGTTTGTTTGCTGCACCAACTGATTTGTAGAATCAATGCTAATAAATAAAGCTCTGCTCCTTGATTACTCTAACCTATGTGAGAGTTCACTCTTAATTTAAAAGGAAATAAAGATGTGGTCATAGACAAAAAGGTCAGTCCACCAATTTTATATAAATTGTGCAATAAGGCTTTGCAACTAGGAGAACTGCTGCAAGACAGTAACAGACAATTACTTTGCCAAACAAAACAGAGGCAAGGAAGGAAGTCCAATTTGTTTACAAAGTGAGGGATGTGACCATCTTGTAATAAAGTTCTTTTTCAGCTATAGCTTAAAGTGATAAAGCTTTGAAACTGTGATAAAGTTTAGAATCATTGATAGCAGAAACAGAACAAATTAAATCCCAGCAATTTGTATTGAAATATTACTATATTTTTTTTAAATTTAAGTACCCAACTTCCTTGCCTTGTACTGTAAAAAAAGTCCAAAGGAAATAAAGACCTAGGCAAATAAAGATATTCCTCTTAACAAAAAACCAAAAACCAAAACAAAACAAATCCTCCAAAACAACACCAAAACCCACAAGAACAAACAATCAAGAATCAAACAGAGTGAACAGAATCTCCGCAGACAAAAAAACAAACCAAACAAAATCCAAAACCACCCTAAACCCACATAGTAGATAGCCAACATGTTTCTACAGATATTTACATTAGTAATTGTAGGAAGAGAGAAAAACAAATACAAAATCAAAATTCCCTGGTATGGGGGTTGTTTGCTGTTGACTATGTCACATTTATCCTTTCCT
>VZTM01042283.1:4691-40201 GCA_013400555.1 Jacana jacana
AACACTGCTGAGGCATTTCTGGCTTACTAACTAAATTACCTCTCTCCTGGTCTCATGACTTGCTCCAGGGGTTTACCTTACCTGGAATCATCCCTTCAAACATGCTGACATGGCTCAGCCAATTCCCCTGGTTTATATGTTTTTATATTATACTTATTGGCTGTGATAGGGACCAATACGAGACCATTTTCTCACTCCCAACCTCCTGCCTCCATGTAACTTGTAATTGGGTTGTGGTTGGGGAACATTAACTCTCCAAAGGTGTATGGAAATGTTTTCTCTGACTGGTGATCTGGGAGATTTTATTGTCATGATTACCATCTTGCTTTTCTATTCTTAGCTCCAGTTCTTGATTTTAGTGCCTGCCATATCTCAAGAGGTTTTACAGAGACAGAAGTAATTTTCTGGAGAATGTGAAAGTTTCCATGTGATACAAAGTATGAAAAGGGAGCATGGTCAAGTGAATAACAAATCAGGGTATGAATCAAAGACTGCTAAAACCAAGAGGAACATTATTATTAAGTGCCGGGGGGTTGGGTCCTGGGAGACCAGCCATATCTTATAAAGTCACTGCTCAGTGTAGGGGACAAAAATGTAAAAATATCACACTTGTTCGTGGAGAACTATGTTTAAGAATACGTGGGAGGGACTGCTGAGAGCAGGAGAGCAGCATATTTCTCAGTTCTTCTCTAACATGTTTGACTCTCTAGTTATACAGCATTTGGGGTTTTTTTTGGGGGGGGTTGAATACAATCTGTACATCCTTTGCTAGCAACACAGTCTGAGTCCAAACCAAACAACCTATAAATCAGTGGTAAGCCTTTATTTCTGGTCAAGTCAGGGATTAATGAAATCAGAAACCAGTGCCAGGATTGCCACTGTTGGCTGCATGTAAGGCAAAAGCTTTGCTCCCAAAATGAGCATCTGTGTTCTTGATTGGACGGATCAGACCACTAACGATACTATGACGAGCTTGGGGGAAATCCATGGGAGAGTGTGAAGAGGGAAAAAGTTTCAGTGCTGTGGACAGAGGGCTGGAAGGGAGAAACAGTGACTGTTAAATAACCCTTTTCCAGAAGGATGCCTTTACAAGCCTTTCCAAACCTCGTCACCATTTCAAACCTCACTGGGTCGTCTTCTAATCTCTTATCTTCTCTCACCATCCCTCTTCCGCAGTTTTACCTGTTTTTCTTAGAGGCCTGGCACCATTTCCACACCCTTCCCCTGGTATTCCACCAGCTCACACATACACATACAGTGCCTTTAAGGGCTAGAAATGAGAATGAGGATCCCAGGGGGTGTCAGGCAGGTATTCTGTCTTTTGGGGCCACCTCACAGCTATCTCTTTGCTACAACTGAGATGACAATGCACTTTCTGATTCAATTACAAACTTTAGTTTCCCCACAACAGAAAATTTGAGGAAAAAGAGAAAACTCCCACATATTGCTCAGCAGTGAGGCAGGTAAAATGAAACTATTTTATAGCCAGTGACTCACCAGTTGTGGAGAATAATAGTATACTATGGTGATATGAGGTTCAGTGTGGTATTTCAGTGCTTCAGTGCTGCCCTTCTGTCTTTGGAAACTGCCCTTGACCTTTAGAAGAAGGTAAAATTCAAGCTTTGATGGATTGTGTAGTTTAGACAAAGGCGAAATTTTTTACCTTAAATAGAAAGCTGGCAAATGTGAAGTGATCCTTCCTTTCACTACTATAGTTCTTCAACTTCTTATTCAAAAGGAATTTTGAAGATTTTTAGCCCGGGTACAGTACATAGATGTTGAAGAGTAGTTATTGACTATCAGGAAAGTACATCTCTGTTCTGTTTTAAAGCACAGATTGCTTGGTGTTATTTGCTGTGATTTCTTAGTAAAGTCAAGAATCGGGAACTAGCTTATACTCATATGAGGCCAAACTTGGCCCTCTTTACACCTGGGATCTAACTAGCTTGGAAGAACCAAACACACTAACAGAAGTACTAACACCAGTTTCCACTCTGAACTTTCTTTTATCTTGCTACAAACATGGAAAAAAACCTAAAGCTGTTTGTCTTTAATAGGTGTTTGTGGCATGTCAGTTCTTTTCAGCCACAGCTCAGTTTTCTCCACATAGATGTATCTGCCATCTGAGAGTTGTCCTACTAAGTCTTTTCATGCTAGAATTTTGTGACCATACCCTGTGGATATAACTTCTTTGACTTCATCCACTGCAAAGCTCTTTACAACAAAGTTTTCTGAATTTGAGTAATATATGCATAATACATGCATCCTCTAATTGCCTTAAGGAATGGAGAGTGAATTTTCTTCAGTCTTTGCATTGTTTTCCTTTGAGGACTGTAAATATTGCAAGAAGCTGGAAACATTTACAAAGGTTGCCTTCTGCCTTGCTTGGCTACCTCTGTGAAGTGTTTTATTTGGTCTTATGTCAAATGAAGATGCAGGCTCTGAAGGTTAGTACCGCTTAAAAGCACAGGAAAGATCAATATGGGATTTGGAAAAGTGGGAAGCAGCAGCCCTGATGACACTTTATAGCCCACCAGAGAGTGGTTTTGTATTGGAGCATTGTGGAGGGAAACTCAGCCCAGACTCACCCCACCTAACTGATCCTCTAAATTTTGAACACAGCAACCCTTGGGAAACATAATCATCTCTGGAGGGTAGTACAGCCTATCCCAGGATCTCTTTCCACTGACTGTAAAAGGAGCTGAAAGTGCCTCTGCTCCGTTTTTAGATGCTTAAAGTAAGACGAGGCAAACCTGGGCTCAGCAGCAAATCCAACTTACCTGTTAAGAAAACCAGCTCTAAAACCACCTTGTAGAGTGAAGAATTGCTGATTCTGTGATTTGAATATGCAGGACTAGATGATACTGGCACAGGCTTTCCAGCACTTAGCAATGCTGCTGAGCGTGTCAGAAACACCCCAGTGGAGACATAAAGCCAGGAAAGAAAAGGGAAAGGACAATGCAATCACAGACTTGTCTGAGGCTGTCAGAAGTGTGGGTCACCACTGCATGCTTCTGTGTTCTGCTAACTGCCTGCTTGCCATGCTTTACAAAAGCTTCCAGTACAGGGTTCTTTCTTTTGCTGGTGGTGTTTCTTTATTTATTGTGAAAACAAGCTGGCTACTCGGATGTTAGTACCACAGCTAGAAAGATGATTGCAGTAATCACTCCTGAGGTCCTTTTCTCAGCAAACACCTTTCATGCTCTCACATCCATGCATTCCCTTCAGCCAGCATCAGCTGGAGCAGGCAGTTCCCCTGTGCTCTCCACATCTCTACGTGAGGTTCCTCTCTCCTCCAGGGTTAATGTCCTGCAGTGATGTTACCGCACACAGTGTGAAGGTGCCCTATGCAGCCACACAACCCCTTTCACACTCCATAGTCTCTAAATCATGCACTCAAACACACCTCCCATCTATTCCCTCAGACACACGGTGCCTGAGCAGTTGCTATGGGGGATAACATGAGCTGACCTTATGTATGCACTGTCCCAACAGCTTTCCCTCAGGTCCTTCCTAAGCACATTTTTTCTTTGCATTCTCATGCCTACATCTTTCTCTTCAAGGAAATTTCTCATGCCTTCTCCACACATTGCCTTGCCCATTTTGTTATGCTCAGTGCACATCTCTTCTTCCTCTGATAGCAGTGTCTCACATAATGCCCACTTTTATCCAGTGTAGGTCTGCTGCAGAGTCTTTCATTCCTGTCTACAAGCTCTGTGAAGAAAGGAGGGAAAAGGAGGCTCCACCTTCTCCTGTCATGGACTTTTTAGCTTTTTTCCTAGGGAAAAAAAAGATCCATCACAGGGATTAGAGCCTACTGTACTGGTGCTATTCCTGAGTCGGGGGAGATTATGTAGGTTGTTGAGTAAAGCAACCAGGAAGAAGTTGCAACAAGAAAATTAAAAAGTCAAGCAAAACATTCTGAAAAGTGAGGAATTTTGTCAGGGAGATGGTGAGGGTCCCCTGCTGGAGGTGCTTGGAAAGAAAATTCTTTTTAATATGTAGACAAGTTAGGGGAAAGGAATTCCACCATTTAGTTGGCATTAAGGTGATGGTAGCAATCTCCCACACTCCTGACCTCCATCAAGCTATTTTAATCCTATTAAAACCTTCAGTGGAAAAAGGTTTCTTTTCCCTCTAAGATCACAAGAATTTTCAAGTGCAGACTTTAGTGATCCCAGTGACTTAGCTAAAATCCTGGAAATGCATGGTGTCAAGGTTTACAGCCTGCCATTCAGAATAGCCAATTGACCAATTTCAGTGGATTTGAAGTAAGAAGACAGCTGAAAGGGAAAGGGTGACTCAGGGTAATGTGATTGTGCATGATTCATGTCCAAAAAGCTACTCATTGCTGCCTGAAGGCTGTAACAGCTGGAAGGCTGGTATATTGAGGTGCAGTGAGGTGAAGAGACCTTTGTAAATCCAGACAGGAGATGGATGCAGGACTGGGATCTGGAACATCACATTATCAACCATGTACTCTAACAGTTCTCTGAGTTCACATTCAGCTTGGAAGCTGCATTTTTAAGAATGCAATGAAGATGGATGGCGTTTTGGGAACCTGGTTTTGTTCTGTGCTGTTTTCTGTTTCCTTGCATGTGTATTGGCATTGGACATAATTTCACTGGAACAAAGGTTACGCAGCAGCAATGATCTGTCTTCCATACTAAATGGTATATGATACTCTTAAAATGGACATTCAAGTCACCAACAGCATCCAACGACCAGAAATCCCTGATTTTTTATTGTGAAACTCTTGTTTTCTGCTATTATTGCATATAATCATCAACCAAATCACCACTCATCATCATATGTTTTATTCGTCTGCTTTCCATGGCAAGGTGAGCTGGAGTTGGTCCACTGTCTGAAGCAAATGATAAATTTTAGAATCTATAATATAAAGAAGAAGCCAATTAAACTACCTTATTACATTTTACTAAGCTGCTCCAGAACAATTATAACCATATTTCTTTGTGGTCTAATTAGGTTCAACTCAGTTCCACAGTGTGGAAGCCCATAATGAGTGAACACATGAGAAACACAGTTCAGACTCCATAGGAGGGATCATTAATATGCTCTGGGCTGTTGCTTTGGAAGACGCTGCACCTAATTACGTGGGTTAATGCACTTAAACTAAATGGATGAATTGCAGCCATTTTCAGTGTTTCTTAGACTGACAGACGTGTAGATTAATAAGTTGCTAGAGAGTGATCTGTTGACCTGCCCCATCCTTTTTCACTTTCACTCCATACGTTCTTAGAGGTATGAAATTCTAAAGTGTGGAAATGTGCCCATCACTGCCATTTCCTTCGTGTAGCTCTCTCTGGCACTTGCCTAAAAAATTATCAGAATCATTGAAGAGCAAAATATAACTTGGATATTTGGATCAAAATGCACCAGGTGCAGGAGATAACAGACACCTTGCCAGCACAAACCAGCTTAGATAACAGACTGAACTCCTTTTAGCCAGCAGTGGCTGTCTGAAAGGTATATAGTCTAAAGTTAGTGTTTGGGATATCCCTTTAGGTGACTGAAAGTATGTCATACAGACCAGGTAACTATCCAAGTGTAAATTCAAAGGCCGAGTCACTTGGGCTTATTCACACTGTCAAAGACACAACTTAGGGAGTACTTAGCAGAGGCTACAAAATCATGAGGGGATGGAAAAACTGCATTGAATCTGATTTTAAACCACCCTTTTTGACAAAAGAAAGAAAAAAGTAAAAAACATATCAAGTTACACCAGTAGGAGCCAAGTTTACCTTCCTGCCAAACAACAGGGGGTTTGTGTTTCATTTTCTGTTTTTTTTTTCTTATCTGGTAGGAGACATTTGAAGCTACTTTGCAAGCCACACAATGATGAGGAAATCCCCTTAAGGGAAAAATTAATAATGGAGACAGAGAGATTATTAAGTAGGAAGGCTCCTGGGTATTTTTTCTTTCCCCTCGGCCACTGTTGGAGACAGAATATCAGGTGATATGGACTGTTGAGATTAGTCAACAGAATGGTTTTATGTAGTGTCTTGCAGGGTTAAGGCTCCTCATGAGTTCCTTCTGGTTACATTACACAGCTGTCTTCCCAGCACAGTGGATTTATTTATCCTGTAAAAGTTTTCACATGTACCGTAAAAGGGGTCCAAGGGTCAAAAACATTGTTGGGCAGTAGATGGTAGGAACAACAGTTATCAGTTTTGACGCCTATATCCCGTTGTAGGCCTAGCTTTGGGGAACAGTCCTCATCTGCAAAGATCTCAGATCCGAGAAATTTCCCTGGATACTGAATGGCTTGTCTAAGTGACAAGAGACATGCCAAATAGGTTTGTTTCTCATTTTCACACTTGTCCTTAAGGCACTAGAAACAAAACCTGCTTGCTATTCCACTCCCGATTAAGAGGGCCTGACAACTTAATAATTGAATGGGGTACTTAGTTCACTACGTTTCTGATGTGCTGCTTTTAATTTATTTTGTCAGGATCTTTTAAACTTCTCTTCCACTGTTGCCTGATTGCTCCAGCTCCTCATAATACCCATAAAACCAGGATTTATTGGAATTTTCCCCTGTTGTAACCTGTTCTCATATTAGCCCTCTACCCCATGATGGCTTGTAGAATCTGCCCAAATTAAACTGCATACATTGGAAAGCTTTGAGCTCTGTGTCTCTGACTGAGGTATTTATAGAAGATAAAAAATATGCCAGTGCAAAGAAAATCTATGGCACCTGGAGTGGGGCACCACTGGTATCGATACAGGCTGGGCAGAGAATATATTGAGAGTACTATTGAGAATATATTGAGAGCAGCCCTGAGGAGAAGAACTTGGGGATGTTGGTGGATGAGAAGTTCAGCATGACCTGGCAATGTGGGCTTGCAGCCCAGAATACAAACCTCATCCTGGACTGCATCAAAAGCAGTTTGGTGGTGGTGGTGATTCTGCCCTTCTGCTTCATTCTAGTGAAATGCTACTTGGAGCACTGCAACCAGCTCTGGAGTTCCCAACACAGGAAGGACATGGACCTGTTGAAGTGGGTCCAGAGGAGGCCACAAAGATGCTCAGAGGGCTAGAGCACCTCTGCCATGAGGACAGGCTGAGAGAGTTGGTGTTGTTCAGCCTGGAGAAAACTTTGTGGAGAACTTATTTTGTTTTTTCAACATAGAAAGGGACCTTGTAGGAAAGACAGGGAGAAACTTCACCAGGGCTTGTACCAAAAAAACAACAGGGAGTTGTTTTAAATAGATTTAGATTGAACATACGGAATACATGTTTTGCAGTGAGGGTGATGAGATTCTTGAACAGGTTTGCCCAGAGAGGCTGGGGATGTCCCAACAGTGGTGGTGTTCAAGGTCAGGTTGGATATGCCTTCAGGCAACCTAGTCTAGTGAAGGACGTCCCTGCCCATGGCAGGGAGGTTGTACTAAATGATCCTCGACACTCCCTTCCAACCCAAACTACTCTCTGATTCTATGATTGAATAGGAGTATACTATTTTATAGCAACCTTAGTGAACAGTGGGTTTTTTGAGGTAGTATTTCCCATTATAACCAAGTTTATAATGCACAACGGGGGAGAAGTATGTCTGTGCTGCCACGTGGAGATTTCATGCTTGCTCTAAGCCAGGCAGCCTCTACAGTTTCAGCAGAGAAATGCTTCACCTGGGTCACCAGTGCCAAATCCATCTGCTGTGTCAGCTGGCTCATTGAAAGCTCCATCAGTCTGTATCTCTGCACTGCATCATACTAATGAGGTAATCACTGAGCTCCTAATGAACGGGATTAGCAAATGGGCAAGGATTGTTTGTTCTGGATCCCTCGTTCAAATGCAACTTGAGGCTCTCAAAATATTTCCTTGCAATCAGCCACGAGCTGGGTTGGTTTCAGCTCTTACTCACTAGATGAAAATCATTTTCATCACTCTAGGATTTGCCAAATTTGCTGATAGAGGCAGCCTGCAGTTAGTAGTGGCTATAAGGAGGCAGCTCTATTGCAGAAGTAAACTCTCTGTGCAGTAAGGTAAAGCAGTAGGTATCAGAATTTCTAATATCTAAAAACCTAATATCTAAACAAAAGCATCTTCTATAAATTAACTTTTCTTAATGGCAATGTTTGAATATTTAATATTATATACAATGATCCAGATATGTTAATTTTTTAGGGCAGATCTAGACAAAAACCACTAGAAACTCTGACTTTCGTTTCTTCAGCAAACTTAACTGCATTGATTTAAGAAGTTTTGGAGTTTTGACCCTGGAGGAGCTTAAGCACTTGCAGGATATCTGTGAGCATTTTCTGTGCTCAACCTTTACGGATGAAACATTGTGTCAGCTTTTTTGGAAAGGAAGCATGTAATTGAAATCAGTGCAGGTAAGAATTTAGTTTAGGATTTGTTATTCTTTTATAAACCTTCACAGTAACCAAAAATCCATAACATATAGAGGTAGCTGTTTTTTTGTTGTTGTTTGGTTTTTTCTTTTTTTTCCTGGTGAGAAACATTTTCGTCAAAAGATGTAACTTTTTATGAGGAACATTACTTTGTCAAATCATCTTCAATAATTCCTACGACATTTTAATTAAAACCATTTTTTAAGTGCTTTATTTACTGGAGGAAAACTGCATTTTATAGCACACGACACATTTAAAGAATAATTTAAATGGCATTTTCAATCACGTTTGCAGCAGAAAATATTGTGGGTGAAAATGGAACAAAATCCAAAATGCTGGTTGCATTGAAACCTATGAAATGACATCTAATGCAAAATTGACATTTTTCATGAGATGACTTCCTTGATGTTTTTTAACAGATTAAAGGTATTTTTTTATATATATCTTTTGATGTTTATTTGTCCTGCACTTTCAGGAGTGTTTCTCCTAAGTACATGTGGTGTTCAGTGCATACAATGGGATCAAATAAGCATCTAATTGACGCGTTTGCAAATGGCACAGGAAATTGTGGAAGTACTTAGCTCAGATCTGGCAGATCTGTGCACAGCATGAGAATCTGAGCTAGATTATTTTTAAAATGCACAAAAACAACAGCAAGCAAAAGAATCAAACACAACGTGCTGACGTTCATGGGTTTAAATGAACAGAGCTGGAGATAAAGGAGCATGTTAAAAACACAAACAATAAAGATGAATTAATAGCTACATATCTTACAGCACTGTATATTAAATCTGGAGGCAAAGAAATAGCATTCCCCAGATACACAGGGGATAAAATTAAACTCTGTAACGTCTGCAATGAAGGGGGAAAGAAAAAAAGAAAACAAACCCCAAAATAAAAATTAGTCATAATTATACTAACATACAGTATAAAACTTAGCTTTTCTGTCATACAAGTAGTGTTTGTTGGCTATAGCAGTTTTAATATGACATGACTGGTAAAGCAGACGTCAATGTTGGGCCTGAATGTGAAATGCTTCGAGAATCCATTCCACTTCCCAGGGTGATCGAAGGCTCTGCAAAAGCAAGAAGAATTGATAAGTATCCACAGGATTCCCAGAGACTTCATGATGGCAAGTTGTTAGTGACAGAGGGTGGTCCCAAAATGCGCAGTCAAAACCTGGAGGATGGTGCACCTTGTTTTAAAAATACATTTTCCTGCAAAGGGGACGAAGTATAGAAGCCAGAGTGTGACACTGATGCACTTTGAAGGAGAGAACAGATCTAGGAAATCTTAGTCTGTTTTCCTTCTTTCCATACAATGAAACCATTAGATGCTTCCTCTTGATAGGAAGGACTCGTTATAAAACACGTAGATCTCTAAACCATAAAAAGTTTACACTATTTATGTAGACAGACATGTTAATGGAAATAAAGAGGTAACTTTTAATGAAGGTGCACATTTCTCTACAATTACTGTAAGAGAAGACTCTTAGGAAAGGCATCAGCAGCAAGATTGACATCAGCACTATAGACCTCTGAGGTCAGACACATTGTGTTTTTCCACTCACCACCCCATGAAGCTGGTCTGTGTGTTTGTAGTAAACATCACTAAGAAAAATACAGACGGGCTTTTGTAGTGTTTGCGTTTGCTCCACCTCTACTTCCTTAGTGATTCTTGTTTGTACACAGACGCTACATAACAAAATCTTGTTAAACTTGGTATCAAGGGAAAGGAAAGAGATGCAAAAATAGTCTGCTGTTACTATTGTACCCAGAACTGAGAAAAAACCTTTTTTTTTCTCTATATTTTTTTTTTCTTTTTTATTTAAATACAGGTGAAGGCTTTAGAAACAGTCTTTGTTTTAATTATGCTTTACTGTTTACAAACAAGGTGTCAAAACAGACCAGAGATCAGATAACCCCCTTCCTCAAAGCAACAAAATACAAACCCACACACATGTTGTTATTTATGCCAGCTATTAAAATTGTTCAGAATAAGGTATCATTTAGATAATCTTGTGAAATCAGATGTCCATTGTGTGCTGTAGCGCGTATGCAAAGCAGAGAAGGCAGTTCCTGCCTAAAACACCACAAAAAGCTACTAGAAATGCTCTCCTTTAATGAGAAAGGGTATCCTTCTGAAGATGACATTCATCCCAGCTAATTTGAGGTGTAAGTATTGCCATCTGAGTATAATGGCTCCAAGGCTCCAGGCTCCTACTCCAGTAATTACAGATCTAATCAATAAGCCCATGGATTTTTAGGGTGGGGGTAATTTGAATAAAGACGTTGACTTCAGAATGACCTAAATTTCAGTGGCTGATATTGACTATCATTAACTTCGATGGGATCTTCATAATTACTTTCTCCAATGCCGAAATTCACGTTGGACACCTAAATTTAGTTGCACCAGTCCAGTAGAAGTCCTTTAAATATCACAAGAGGATTTGCTAGAGTTACTCAGACAAGTAGAAAGGTGCTGGAAAGGTGCTGGATGCTAGTAAACACATAACTCTTCCACACACTTTGGTATCAATCTCACTTCCTTGTTTACTTAACATTTCACTTTTTAATTTTTTTTTCCCCCAAAGGAAAATGCTGCAATCAGAAAACTACCTGGAATGGAGAGAACATTTCTACTGGTGCCAATCACCAATATGTTCACTGCCTCTGAATGTCATGGAATCACAAAATGGATGAGGTGGGAAGAGACAACTGGAGAAAACCTAGTCAACAACCACAACTCAACTTCATAGGGAAGGTGCTCTGATCATCTTCATGGCCTCCCCCATGCCTGCTCCAACAGGTCCACATACTTCTTGTGCTTAGGACTCTAAAGCTGGACACAGGACTCCAGGTTGGGACTCATGAGAGCAGAGGGGCAGAATCACCTAACTCACCCTCCTGGCCATGCTGTCTTTGATGGAGTCCAGGATGCATTTGGCTTTCTGGGCTGCAAGCTCACATTGCAAGTTCATGTTGAGCTTCTCATCCACCAATAACCACTTCCCTTAATCATTTTTGCAGCCCTTTGATGGCCATACTCCACCATGCCCTTGTTTCCCATTTGTCCTGGAGAGCTTACCACTGGACACAGCACCCCAGATGTTTCTCACCAGCACTGAGTAGAGGGGAAGAATCACCTCCATTGACCTGTTGGCAATGCCCTGTCTAAGCCATGTGTGTTAACCTCACAAAACCGCCAATTGGCTGTTTGGATTTTCTAGCAGCGTCCTCAGTGCCGTCTCATTCACGCCAAGCAATTAACGATGATGTGATGCAAAGGCAATCAATCAGTAAATAACTAATTCAAGTCAATCACTAGCAGATGCCGTCCTTAAATAAGCTGGCCATGCTCCTTTATGTTTAGTGTGTGGATGTGTGCACGTAAACGTGTATATACATATTCGTGTGTGAGTGAGTGAGAGAGCTTACATGTGAGCGCACAAGTGCGTGTGTTTAGAGGAGAAGGAACACAGTCCAATCGGATCCTGTGGACCTTGGACAGGCTTTTTCTCCAAGGACTAGGATGAAGGGCATCATATGTTTGACATGAAAGGGAACACTACTACCAGCACAAACCATTACTCTTGGCAGGCTCTGCAGCTACTGGGGATTAGGAATCTTGATTTGCAGGCAGGGAAAATATTCAACATTGCAAAAGCCATTTAAATTAGAAATAGGTAATCTACAGGCTTGGCTCTTGAGTGTAACAAGAGAGATTCTCCAGACACAATCAAACTACAAGATATATCGGGTCAGCAAACCACCAGACTTAATAAATGCTTCTGGTTTAGTTGAGGATAAAAATGAGTTATTTTTTCATTACTGAAAAGATTCTGAGTTCTGTTGTACTTTTAGGTTTTGATTAAAGAGAGTTTTTACTATTTGCTGTAGTAATAGTTATGCTGAGTTTAGCAGTTCTAGTTATGGGCTATACAGTTTTGTGTTAGCTACTATACAAATAAAGAATTAAAATACAATCTCTAGGGAAAAAAAAACCCAAACCTAAAAAAAATATGCTGGGGTAGATCTTTGGTGCTTCTATAGCTGGGGAACCAGCAGAAACCTGGGTGACTCGAGACTTTGCCCACCCATATTTCAGCAGGTCTTTTCCATTAGCTTTTTAATCGTTGTAAGGAAACAGGTATATTTATCTTGATATTTTTTTTCATGCATAAAAAAAGAAAGGGGCAAATGACAAGATTCAAAAACAGAAAAAAAAAAAAACCCAAACCAAACCATAACACCAAAAAAACCAATCCTGTTGGTATCAGGCTGAAAAATTGCTCTCCTGTGCAGGCTGCCAGACCTTTCTACTGTGAACTGCCAAAAACTGACTGTAAAGAGCTGCTCCAGTTTTGTGGTAGCTCTAAGTTACAACAGGGACCTGAGCTATGGATCCACCCTACAGCCCTCCTTGGCTTCAGAGAAGCAACTCTCACCCCTTCAGGGTTTACAGTGTAGACTCTGCTCATTTATTTAGTCTAGCCTGTTCTGCCTGTGATTTAAAGAGCTTATCTCATGGGAGATAAATTATCCAGAATCATAAACCAATTTGATCGTACCTGCTGTTGTTTTGAATCAAGAGAGACCTCATCTTTCCTCTAAGTAAATGTGATGACACACATCACACCGTGTAAGTGATTTCTGATGATACAACTGTTGACTTTTGCAAATTTACACAGATTTAAGGCTTTTTGATAGACATTAACCTCAATGAAATTCTCTGTTGGAGAAGGTTCATTCACATAAATTGTAGTCCATTATTAACAGTAGTTGACCATTATATATGAAAAGATTTTTGGCTAATTGAATGATTCCTTGAAAGTGTGAAACAAGGGTGTTCATTGCAAACTGACTGAGATGACTAAAGGATGCCTATGAAATTATCCAGTGGAAGCCTGCATCACTGAAAGAATATGCAACAGAATGAACAGATGGATTTTGGTACTGAGTACTGGAAACATGGACATGGAAACAGCTCTTCAGAATTATTCATGGCCACCTTCTCAACATGTCAAACTCATGCAGGAAGTGAGTCAGTGCAGGTAACCTCAGCTGCAGCCAACAAAAAGGAAATGTTAGGTCCTCGTTTCAACTTTGCTTTACTGAAGTTCATGTTCTAATGAACCTGTTTTCAAGGCACAAATGTCTTTTGATGCTTTTAGGCTGAAAACACATGCTAATCTACAGTGCTTAAGGTCATGTCCTGTCCCAATATACTGTATCGACAGGCGGCTGAACATGAGCCAGCAGTGTGCCCAGGTGGCCAAGAAGGCCAATGGCATCCTGGCTTGCATAAAGAATAGTGTGACCAGCAGAAGTAGGGAGGTGATTGCCCCCCCGTACTCAGCACTGGTGAGGCCACACCTTGAGTATCGTGTCCAGTTCTGGGCACCTCAACACAAGAGAGATATCGAGGTGCTGGAGCGAGTACAGAGGAGGGCAACGAAGCTTGTGAGAGGCCTGGAGAATAAGGCTTATGAGGATCGATTGAGGGAGTTGGGATTGTTTAGTTTGAGGATGAAGAGGCTGAGGGGAGACCTCATCACTCTCTACAACTGCTTGAAAGGGCATTGTAGGGAGGTTGCTGCTGGTCACTTCTCATGGGCAATTAGCGACAGGACAAGAGGGAATGGCTGCAAGCTGCAGCAGGGTAGGGTTAGGCTGGACATTAGGAAAAAGTTTTTCACAGAGAGAGTGGTCAGTCATTGGAATCAGCTGCCCATGGAGGTGGTGGAGTCACCATCCCTGACTGTGTTTAAGAGTATATTAGATGTGGTGTTGAGGGATCTGGTGTAGAGGAGAACTTGTAGAGTAGGGCTGATGGTTGGACTTGATGATCCTGGGGGTCTCTTCCAACCTAAATGATTCTATGATTCTACCTTCTTTCTCCTGAAACTATTGTAGACTCTGTTTCAGTTTCAAGTGTAAGTTAGAAAGTAGCTCCAAATATGACAGAGCTGAAATCTTACAACACTATCACATCAGTGATAGAGAACCTAAACTCATCTGCAAGTCTGACAATGAAATAGCTTCTTTTAACAAAAACATCTAAGTTTTCTGTTTCTGAAAGCCCCCAGTAGGTTGTTGAAGAGAAAGTAGGAAACCTCTATTTTTCTTTTACATTTTTTTACCTCCAGTCACTTGTAGATGCTACTATTCTTTTTTATCCTGATGTACCAGAGAATGAGATAAGCGTGCAGAGCACGGTGGTTTTGAGAGGTACAGAAATGTCTCAGATTTTCCAGATGCATGGTGGATTTGACCTCAGCTGGACGCCAGGTGCCCACCAAAGCCACTCTATCACTCTAGATACCTGCTCCACCACTGACCTCCATGGGTTGCTGGGGGAAAACCTGCTTCAACATGGTCTTCACCAAGTGCTGCAGGGGAATCTCTGCTCCAGCACCTAAACAACTCTTCTACCTCCTTCTTCATTGACCTTGGTGTCTGCAGAGTTGTTGCTCTCACATATTATCACTCCACTTTTCCTGCTATCACTATCATTGATGTTCTCAGCCCTGGCCAGTGATGGGTCCATCTTGGAGCCAGCATGCATTAGTTCTGTCAGACACAGGGGAAGCTTCTGGCATCTTCTCACAGAAGCTACCCCTGTAGCCTCCATGCTACCAAAACTTTGCCACACAATCCCAGTGCAACGTGGTAGATTTACTTTACTTTTGTATTCAGGATTTGACAGATTGCCATCACTACCAAATTTACCCCTACGTCAGATAAAAGTCAGAAAACAACTCATTTGAACTGAACCCCTTCCACCCCATAGGGGCCCCATGTTGGGGGGGAATGCCCTCTGAGGACTCATGTCTTCCCTCTTATCTTATCTCTTATCAAAAGTTAACCTTGCTGACGGTTTCAACCTGGGCCTGATACAATTACCCTGTTATATATATAAAATCGTAGTAACACATTTTTAGGATAGGACATAAAAAAGTCAAGGAAAAGAAGACAAAAGCCACCATACTAAGAAAACCTGTGGTGTTTCCTGCTTCTTTGATGCTGGAGCTCATCAGATATCAGATTAGTCTGGGAATTGCACTACTGACATTGTCAACCTTCCAGACCTAAGTCTTAATCTAGCCATTCTTCAAAGGGACTCTATGATGATGAGATCTTTGCCTTCAGAGAAGCCTGTTTTTTCATCAAAGTTATTCCTTCTTAAATAGCACTTCCTACTCATTTTCTAGGGAAATAAATGATACTCCCATTTCATGATAGAAATTTTAGACATTTCTCTAGTGCACAACTGCCCACAGCAGAAAAGCTCCTGTTCTTACTCAGTCACACTGGAATTGTAACAATATATTGGAATTGTAACAACAGCTTCTTAAAATAGGACAGACCTAATGACCTAAGAGTCTTCTGTCAGAAAAAAATGAGATAGCAGGGTGACAATATACCCCATGTAATATTGATTCATATTCACTTAGTAATTTATTTCTTCTGTGCATTTTCTTAACTGCATCAATGGGACCCAGAACAACCTTTGAGTCAACCTCACTGAAATAATTTCTTTATTAGTTTAGAAATATGCCCCACTAGAATTCGGATCCTTTGGAAGTGTTGAGGACTTCTGGCCCTGACATCAACAGCTTGTAATTTGGCAGATGCAGATGATCAGTAATACAGGAGTTTGGGAAGCAAGTATTAATGTAAGTACAGGGGCATCTTTTAGGAACCACCACAAGTACACAGGTGTGTCTTATGGATAATTACAGTTGATCCTATAGCAAAACTAAGTCAAGAATGAGATTTTACTGGGAATAAATCAAAACCAAAATAAAAATAATATAAAACCCCCAACAATAACAAATACCAAGGCCATACTACAGGTACTCTTTGATGGTCCAAGAACAATGCTGCCTCTGTAAGCCAGATCCTTGGGATTCATGACACTAAAAGACACCCCAGCCATCTTCCAACTTCCTGCTAAAATATCAGCATGTGCTTAGGAGGAATTTACCCTCATGCATTTCTGTGTCTGGGCTGTAAAGATTTGCCTTAGCAATGCATTCTCTATCTCTGTCACAGTATATATCAAAGACTCCCCTGGACCAGTACAGGTTGGGGCTGACCTGCTGGAGAACAGCTCTGAATAGAAAGACCTGGGAGTCCTGGTGTACAACAGGATGTGCATGGGCCAGCAATGTGCCCTTGTGGCCAAGAAGGCCAATGGGGTGCATCAGGAAGAGTGTGACCAGAAGGTCAAGGGAAGTCATCCTGCCCCTCTGCTCTGTCCTGGTGAGGCCCCATCTGGAGTACTGTGTCCATTGCTGGGCTCTTCAGTTCAAGAAGGATAGGGACCTGCTGGAGAGGGTACAGCAGAGGACCACCAAGGTGATCAGGGGCCTGGAGCATGTCTATTATGAGGAAATGGTGAGGGACTTTTTTTTTTTTCTGGAGAAGAGAACACTGAGAGGGAATCTGACCAACACCACTTACAGGGTGGGTGTCAAGAGGAAGGGGCCAGTCTTTTTTTTTTCAGTGGGGCCCAGTGACAGTACAAAAGGAAATGGGCACAAACGTGTACATAAGTAGTTCCATATAAACATGAGGAGGAACTTCTTTTCTTTGAGGGCAGAGCACTGGAAGAGGCTGCCCAGAGAGGTGTTGGAATCCCCTTCTCTGCAAACATTCCATACCCACCTGGACAAGTTCCTGTGCAACCAACTCTAGGAAGACCTGCTTTGGCAGAGGTGTTGGACTAGATGATCTCCAGAGGTCCCTTCCAACCCCATATTCTGTGATTCTGTGATTTTAAGAAACATGCAACTGATAAGGTCACATAGACCTATTAAAAAGGTCTGTAGCAGTGTCAGACTATGCACCTAGAAGCCAAGACTGCAGAGTATGACATAATTATAGCAAGACATACAATGGGTGATATCACATTTGAGAACTGAATATTGCTAGCTGAACTTTGGGCATCATGAGAAAAACCATTTCACAGATGTGGAATGTCCAGAGGTTGGGAGGTAATACATAATGAGTGAGATGGGAAGAGGGAGAGGGAAGCAGTAATTTTACCCAACCTCTTAAAAACAAGGGCTGCTACAGAAGTAGCAAGACTACATATAGAAGGATTTTTAAATTATCTGACACTGAATATGGGCAACAGCAGATAATGACATTGCATCTACTCTGATTAAATGTCAAGTGCACAGCAAATCTCAGCAGCATTGTCTCATCACAATAATGCAAGGGGAGAATTTCCTATGTATGAATCAACTGACCTCAATTCTTCTCCCCTTATGGGCACACTGTGCATGGGAAGAGTTGCGTATGATTTAAAAGTCATTACATAGTTCTTTAAGATGAAAATGTTTAATCCAAGAAACTGTTCCTTTTCAGCCTCCAATAACTTATTATTTGAGTCATGTAGTTGACATAAGATGCATTATTTTGAAGGTTGTGTGAAGTGCAAAAATTGGGTTCTGACAATTCTTGCAGAAATCTCCAGCACCAACCTGAAGCACGAATGTATAAACTAATGTTATTTTGCCCAACCTCTTAAAAACAAGGGCTGCTATAGAAGTGGCAAGACAACGTGTATAGGGATTTTTAAATTACCTGATATTGAATATGTGCAGCAAAAACCCAGTGACCTTTTCCTAGCTTTCTCTCTGGCCAGTTGTTTTAGTCCATAGAGCTTCAACACCTCCACCCATTTTTCTATACCACTTGCTTTTGACCATTGACTATTAATGCTGACCTCACAGCAAATCCTTCATCATCTCATCTATGGGTTACCCCGACATGTGTTGCTCCAGTCTAGAGTCCACCAAGACACCCACACAGTGCTTTGTCTTTTCAGAACACTTGCTGAAGAAAAGGTAGGAAAAACGAAGGCTCATAGAAATATGTAAAAAAAAAGTCCCATTTTGTGAACAATGTGAGGACTGTAGAACTCTTTCATGCCCATACTAAAGCAAGTCAGGACAAAGAAAGAGAAAAAAAACCAAAACACTTAAAAGTAAGGCGTTTCTTCTTCTCAAGGTCACAGCTCACACAAGATGCTTCCTCCAAAAAATGAGTACTAATTTTCACTTAATATTATCTTTCTTCTGGAAGCATTGTCATCCTGCTTCTCAAATAGAAGGTCACTGTCATTTCAGATCTCCTTCGTTACATTCCAATAACAAACTCTTCTGGAACCATCTTCTTCAGAAGAATGAAATGTGGAAGAGTAAAGCTCAAGGTGCAGAAGGGTTATGACTTCATTTTCTTGCCTTGAAAAAAGGTTAAAATTGCCAGCAATGCGTGATCTAAATCTAAGTGACATTAAACAGATGGCACTGAATGACCAAGAAAATAGCGTCGGTCTTTCTCCATCCGTGAGCTCACTTTGCACTTTAAGCTGCATTAACTTTGCTCAGCTACAAGATGCAGCCTTTTTGATGCCGTTCTCCCTTTATTTTTTTAAAGCAATTTGGAGAGCTTTGGGAACTGAGACATTGTTAGGTGAATAGTGAGAAAAACCTGTTTCTCATGAGGAGGATGAAAAGGAGAACACAGCACAGGGATGCTAGATTCACTGGCGTTTCAGGACAGGATGTTTCTTCCTGTTGCCACTCAGAAGTAAAAGGCAAATGATTTTCTTAACCCTTTTGAAGTTGGTGTGGTTGTCAGGCAGTGCCTGCTAGCAGAGACCAGAAGGGACAGTGCTCTCACCACAGGTCATTAATCATACTTCTACAGTAATGGAGGCAATTTGAAGACGTTATCTTAAAAGACAGGGAAACCACCACTTACACAGATGATTTTTCTCCCTCTTACCTCACCTTCAGAGTGCTCCAAGGCTATCTGAACATTTATTTTTTTATTTAATTAGCCTTAACCCTTGTTCTTTGGGTGCTAGTTAACCTTTGAGCCGGACAATACACATGGGATTATAGAGTGGTTTGGGTTCAAAGAGACCTTAAAGATTGAGTTCCAACCCCCCTGCCATGGGCAGGGAAACCTCCCACTAGAACAGGTTGCTCAAAACCCCATCCAGCCTGGCCTTGAATATTTCTAGGGAAGTGTGGGGCATCCACACCTTCTGTGGTCATCCTGGCCCAGGGTCAAGAATTTCTTCCTAGCATCTAATCTAGATGTCCCCTCTCGAAGTTTAAAACCACTAACCCTCCATTCCCCAAACTTCATAGACACTTCCTTTGGAAGAGGTTGAATCCCTCTTGGTCTGTGCAGTCACTGCCCATCTTTCCCTAGAAAGATAGGGCTCCCAGAATCATAATTGCCAGCTCCTGCTGTGTGGAGGGAGGAAAGAAGATGAGAGAAAACCAGCTTTATGAATATGCTGAATTATTTTGGGAAACACTCAGGATAACACCAAAATGAGAGACATAAAACACTGCCCAGATATCATGTGCCGGAGACTAATAGAGATTAGATAGCAGACCTGACGGGTCATCAGTTTACATGAACGTGGCAAATCTTAGGTTCCTCTGGGAACATGCAGAATTACTGGCATTTGACTTTCAGCTGGGATTAACTACCAGGAAGAAAAATGCTGAGTCGGATTTAAATATGTCTGGTTGCAGGAAAAGACAATCTCACGGAGATGGATGCTCAAACACCAGAGTGTGTAGCCAAGGCTGCCGAGCATGCAAATCACTCCGTACCCATTCAGCATATCATTATTATTTCACTATCCCTGAGAATCTGCCAAGAGCCACAGGGAAATACCAGGCTTTTACCTTGCAGCAGCGTTTAACTACAGAGCAAGCAAATCACAGCCATAAAAGGTGACAGAAACCCTTAAATTCTCATTCACGTGTTAGTGGAAATAGAGCTGATAAACCCTAAAAAAGTCCACAGAAGACAGACAGCATGGTTAGCGTTAAACTCCAGCTATTTCAGCTAAGGGAGCAGGAAGCGTACGCTCTGCGTTTCGCTAAAAGGGAACAGGTGGAAGAATAACAGAGTTTGTGCAGAACTAGAGAAAATCAGAGCTGAAAAGCTCATCTGTCAGGAAAGAAAACGAGCGGGAGGCCGTGTAGATTGCATAGCGATGCTGTCTTACGCACTAATGGATATTCCAGTGCTGCAAGTCCCGCGTACGTTGCATTTAATCTACCTCAGATTTATTTATGTATTTATTCATTTTAAAAAGACTGTTTAAGTATGAAGGAAACAGAAATTACTTTAGTCAATGAGGGCAGAGATGGACTGGATAAAACTCCTGGTACCAGAATTAGAACGGCAACTTATTATGTTTTCATTAAAAATCTCGCTGGAAATAAATTGCTGCAGAGAGAGCTAATTAAAAACAGAACGAATAAATTCCATAGATGTTAATATAATGCATGTTTTGCATCCATCTGAACACTAGCTGTTATTAACTCTGGGTGAGACTGGTTTTACATACATACAGATGGTGCCAGGACTGAAGCACTGAATGTTTCATATGTTTGCCTCACATTTTAGCAATAAGTACTAGATTAATGCAAAAATGAATCCCATCAGAAAGGAGATACTTTAGTAGACACCAAGGAGACTAAAGAATTTGGTGCCTGCATCAGAGCGAAGGCTTGTGGCAGAGATGCCAGGTTTCACCCTGCGATTTATAGATAACCCCAAAATGCCTTTTGGACACCTCCTCGCCTGGACCTCACTTGGCCATAAATATAAATTAAAAAATAAATGAGGGTAAGAATAACTGAGCTGACTTTCCCTTTGACCTCTCCCACCATCCTTCTAGAGAAGGCTGGTGGAATATCCCATCTATTACAGGTTTGTCCCTTTCTAGTGCCCCACACAAGAAAATATAGAGCACAATGGATGACATTCTTTTCCTCTGTGTACAAATGCTCCAGATCAACACAAGTCACCCTTATTTCCCTTTAGAAAATTCCTTCCCCACTTCTGGAGGACAGTTCAGCTCACTTTAAACTTGGAAAAACTACCATTAAAAAACTCGGAATAACTACCATCTAACATGTCTGTATCTGTCACTAATGGAAATTATTTGTTTAAACTTCAGTGAAATTAATACCACTCTGCTTGTTTTATATATTACTTCTGAAATAAAGATAATTTTATTATTATCTTACTATATTGCTGTGTAGATTTTCTGTATAAATAAATATTTATCAACCAGTGTTATAGCCACTAGTATAGTGGCAAGAAACCTATCTTCAAAAAAATGTGCCCTGGAAGTGATGAAGTCTGCTTGTTTTTTTTTTTTTTTTTTTTTTTAAAAAAAAGTACACACAAATTGTTCCCCATTTCTTATCCCAATTTCTTTGGGCAGTATTAATGGATATATGCATAAGTATGTATCTCATGCTAGATCCTACTGACTGCCATCTAACGAAAGCCTCATAAATTCTTTAGACACTGCATGGATGCGACTTCCATCTTGTTTTTCTTGTAATGATGGACTTTCCTCCAGCAATCATGGAATTGTCAAGAGTTGGAAGAGATCTCTAGAGATCATCTAGTCCCTAACTGAACAAATGAAAAAATAAAATGATATTAAAATAAAATCCATAGATTGAAGGAAAGATCTCTGAGTTACAAGGCAAACAATGGTGTTGGAAGTCCCAGAACAGGAAATAATCAGACTTGGACAGTGCCTGAAGGAATATCTGAAGTACCTCATTTGTTATTAGTCTTCCTTGGTGCCCACTTAAGGGTGCTATCTGAGGCAGCAAATGGGTGAAACATTCCTTTTGTACCAGCAAGGGAGGGGTGTCCTTACATCCCCAAATCAGCTCTGCCAGATTTATCAGGGTGCTGCATCTATTTGACTCCTCTCTTTTTATTGTCACTATCATGAAGCACATCACTAAAGGGTCTATATATGTTTCCAGAAGCAGTCTCCATTTTCGTTTGAAAAAAAACAAATTTGTTGGGGAGTGAGGATAATCATGAGTAGTCACTGAAGAGGTAGTTATACATGATATATTCTGCACTGTACCTCTGGTTCCATTTATGTGAATGGAAATGATTAACTTTTTACTTACTCTTTAGCATGTAGTACTATAAGGGATTAACAGACAAAAGAGGGGAGATGAAGTATTTAAGGGCTCCAGGAGACACAGAGAGAACTTTTACGTATCAGAAGCCTTTTTTTTACAGCTAAAGTCTGTTAAACAAAAGGCAGAGGAAGAAAAAAGGGATATCCATTTAGGTATTTGTAACTGATCTTGGATACCACAGTGACCGAGGTCTTTCACACGCTTAACATAAAAGTGAAAAACTAGTGTAGACAAAATACAAGAGCGTAAACTGCAGGGAATTGCGATGAATCCATGGGATGGCAACAGATTTTTGAGTTATCTTCATGTCTCTACAGTTATTTGAAAAGCAGAACAATTGTGGAAGTTACTTCACAGCCTTCTGCATCCAGCACAACTGGTTTCTCCTAGACAGTAAAATTTATCAATGAATTTTGGCAGTGCCCACTGTCTTTTCAGCATGATGGTACTTGACATCACAGTTAGTATGACTGGGCAGAAATCACACATCCCCACACGCACCAAGCAGGAGGAGATCCTCTGTCCTTGGATACTGAAATTCAGTCTTGAGAAGAAACATGGCAGCACTGAGAAAGGAAGCAAATAAGCAGAGAAATACCAAATCTTTAATATTTACTGTCAATTCTCTGCTCTTTTTTTAACCTGCAGTTGGGAGGATCAGAATAACCTCAAATCCCTCTTTGCCAAGTCTCTCTGGAGGTCCTCTGCCTTCATTTCACTGGATTCCTAGTTTGGTGGATTTTTGCAATGTGACACCCCAGTCCATCATGTTAAATGACACCTAAAAGCACAAAATTCCTCTAGTTCCTTCCTCCCCCCTGCCATTATTGCAGCTGCATCTTTAAGTGAACAACTCCTTCCTTCTCTGTAACAGATGGTGCTGTGTAGCCCAGAGTACACGGGCAGATCTGTAGCAGCAGTAATGAAGTGGGAAAGCTGGGGAGACCGGAGTGGGAAGGATCACGCACCCTCAGGAGACCACTCGGGCTGCTTATCCCAACAGCGAAGATGAAGGAGACGTGACTCATCATGAGAAGGACGGGAACGCTCATTGATACTTGTCAGGCTGCATTTTAGACCAGCTTCAGCTTCTCTTTTTTTGGTTTTTTGTTTCTTTTTTTTTTTTTTTTTGTCTGAGGAATAGTAAATATTTAAGGGAAAAGTGTGATGTTGCTTAAAAAGCACTTACCTAATTAAACCCCAAACGCAGAAATCGCTATTCACTCAGAGATGCACTCTGATGCTCACCACCTCAGGCTATACCTCAGCCATATGGCACTTTAATAGATAGTAGCAGAGGGAGTCCTTTTTATATTTTAACAGATGGGTGCGTGCTATATCCTGGGGTTGGAGCAGAGGGGAGAATGAAAGAAAATGCAGAGAAAGAGAACCAAGCAAGAAAGACAAAGTTCAAAGGATGAATTCTTACTGAACTCTTCCATTTCTGCTCAAAACCAGCTGGAGCTCTTGTTTCTTCCCTAGAAAGAACTTCTGTTGTTTCCAGACCCTTCGACTCAGACTCACTGATCACAAACCATTTCACAGCAGAGTCACCATGTCAGGGGTTGTCCTTCCAGCAGAAATAACACTACTGATTTCAGAGTTTTTTGGCCCAACCAAGAGTTGTATGAGTTTAGGAGTAGGATTCAAGTTTTTATGGTATTCCTTCTGCTATACTTTCCTCCTCCCCTCCAGGGTTATGCTCACAGCATATATTACAATCTCAAATAACTGGCTAGAGAACCTCAGAAGAGAAAGTTAGTGCCAGACCATATTCCAGAGGATGCACAGTAAATATAGATACCAAGTAGAGTCAGAAAAGGAAGGCTTATTTCAAAATAAGCCATTTAATGGAATATCTAACATTCGGATAGGTCCTGATCTGGTAAGACTGCAGTTTTAATGACATGTATTACGTTCCCCCAATAAGACCAACTGCCAGAGGGACCACAGGGCTAAGGAAATATGGTTCCGTTTATAAGATGGTTGTTACACAGTTCAGCGTTTTCCAAATCTGCTTGGATGGCTGCTGTTTCCTCTTCCACAGCAAGTGTTCAAGGATCTAAGATGACTCTGGCTTTGGTGCCTGAGCCAAAACATTACATTATACCCATCACTCCTTCCCATCTTTGCCTCACAGGACTCCTTTCCTTTGTAAACAGCATTCCTTTCACCATATGCATCACCATATCCCACTTCTCAGGGGAAAGTTTAGTTTGCCTCAAATTGCCTTTGGGAATGTGGTGGCAAACTTTCGTCCTCTGGGCATTGGCAGGGACCTCTTTCTAGGGCAATGTGAAAGCACAGTGTGCAGAGTCCCTGGGTTTTGAGTTGAATGGAGTCCCTTTGAGATTAGCAGCAGTGTGGCTGTACCGTCCAACGTGGACTCTCAATAATTTCCCCTGTGAAGATTACTGTACCTATTCTGGGATGTATCACCCAGAGTTCTATATCTACAGCAGTTCAGATATCTTTGCTGCAAGGACACAAACACATAAATTATGTCACAGGCATAATTTAAAAGGAAGAAATACAGTACTTATTATCTTGTTCTACAGAAACTGTGAATATGCAGGCTGTATTAAACATTTATTTAATCAGTGAATTTTTACTATTTGTTCCAACTTCAGATGTCCATCTGTGTACCATAAAAAACAATGTCCTGTGAATGTATTCTCAGAGCATTAATTCCTTTATTGAGAAACTCTCTTGTTATTTTAATCCTTCATCTGAATTTCTTAGGAAGAAAATTATAATTAATGCAAAGTTTTTTTTATTCATTATTATTCATTACTCTGCAATAGATCAGTATTTTAAAAAGGTAAAGCTGGATGTTTCCAACAAAACACAACTTCCATATTGGATTCTGCTGAATTTTAACTCCAAGTAATAATAAATAGAAATGTATTAAGATGTCTTGTTTATTTAAAATTTTATTTCCCAAACTATCTGTAGATCTATGTCCAATTTTCATACCTGTGTGGGCAAATAAGGTCTACCTGTGGTTGTCACCTTGCAAGAGCGTGTCGGTCTCTTCTCCCAAGTAACAGGACAAGAGAAAACAGCTTCACGTTGTGGTGGGGAGGTCTACATTGGATAGTTGGAAACCTTTCTTCACCGAAAGGGTTGGCAAATATTGGAACATGCTGCCCGGGGAAGCGGTGGAGTCACCATCCCTGGAGGTTTTTAAAAGATGTGTAGATGTGGTGCTGAGGGATACGGGTTAGTGGTAACTTGGCAGTGCTGGGTTAGAGGTTGGACTTGATGATCTTAAAGGTCCCTTCCAACCTAAATGATTCTATGATTTTATGATTCTAAGTCTTTTAATAAGGCCAGTAAGTCATGCTAGGGATGTTATTAAATGATATTTTTAGATCATTATCAATTCTTACATTAAGATTGCCTTCACTTAGAAGATTTTTGACTGGATCTACCAATTTTATTTGTTCTATTTTATTTGTAGATGCCTCATCCCTGGAAAGATTCCATGTCAATTGGACAGGGCCCTGAGCAACTTGGTCTAGTTGAAGATATCCCTGCCCATGGCAATGGAGATTGGACTAGATAGTAACCTATAAATGAACTTTCCAACCCAAACTATTCTGTGATTCTGTGATGATTCTATGATTGCAGGAAGCATTGTACCACCTTTGTGAGGTTGGCTGTAATTCTGCTGTAAATACAGAAGGTCTGGTTCTCGCACTAGAAACATTTTACGCTTAATGTAATTCAGTTTATGGCCCCAATGCACTACGAGAGTGGTGTAAAATGGCATTAAAGTTAATGAGAATCAGGTCTAGGGACTCTAATATTTGCTTTCTACTGTGCTTGAAATTACTTCTGTTGTTTTATAGCAATGTTTAAAAGTCAGCATAGAGGCATCATAAATAAAAAATCCTGGGTCACATCCTCCCATCCATCCATCTACGCATCCATCCAAGAGAAATGCAATGCAGCAGTTGTTACAGAGCCTAAGCCTTGACTGAATTACAAGTAGGATTAATTTGGCCTTTTAAATGTAGATGTTGATAAAGTACTTTCTCTAAATCCATGTCTTTCAACCATTTCAAATCAGCAACACTTTATTCAAAGGCAAAAGTTTTCGTGCCTCATTTTACATTTCTTCTGTGAGTAAAATATGAATCGAGGGTAACAATGATAAACTTAAATAATGCATCGTGAATATGTTTCAAAATGCTGACAGAAACTATTTGCCCCTGGATGGAAGAAATGCTTGAGGAAAACAGAAACAGAGATTTCCTTTACCTTCAACAGCAATAACCTTTTTAATGACTTGTGAGCCACCTGATTGTTTGTGATGAAAACTCCCTGTTTCTGCTTATGTAAGGACTTTATTTATTATTACGGTCGTATTTTGCTTTCTGTCTCCAAAATTGGTCAGAGGCCAAAGGAAAGTATTAAAAAAAAATTCCCAAATTTCTGATATTTCGTGTCATCGACAGTCACACTATAACAAATAGCCAGGTCTCTTCAGGTACTCTCAGAGCTGTATTTTGCAGAAGTACTATATTTCTATAAGGCTGGAGAGACACAGAACAGAAAGCTGGTAATACAAATGCATTGAGATCATCCTGCTACTTGGAGGAGTGAAAGTCTGTAGGTCTACAAAAGGGTAATTGCAAGGCATGCAGACATTCTTTGCATTTATTATTGCATTTTCTTACTAAATATAAACATTTTTACATAGATCAAAACAAAACAGGAAAATAATTCAAGTATATTTTCTACCATACATGTTTTGAAGGCAAAAGGGCAGCTAATAAACCTTCAGGAATCTGCTGGAAAGGACAGATCACAGGACCACAAAGATGATGAGGTGCTTGGAGCATCTCTCTTATGAGGAATGGCCTAAGGATTTGCATCTTTTCAGTTTGGGAAAGAGAAGACTGAGGAGGGATCTGATCAACACCTACAAATCCTTAAAGGGTGGGTGTCAAGAGGAAGGGGCCAGTCTTTTTTCAGTGGTGCCCAGTGATGGGACAAGAGGTAATGGGCACAGACTTGTATGTAAGAAGTTCCATCTAAACACGAGGAGGAACTTCTTTTCTTTGAGGGTGGCAGAGCTCTGGAACAGGCTGCCCAGAGAGGCAGCCGAGTCTCATCTCTGGAGACATTCAAAACCCACCTGGACATGTCCTTATGCAACCACCTCTGGGTGGACTTGCTTTGGCAGGGGGTGGGACTAGATGATCTCCAGAGGTCCCTTCCAACCCCTTGTGATTCTGTGATTCTGTGTGATTCTGTGATTCAAATAATGAAGATGTTTGGGATATTGCCTGCAAAATGTGTTGAATGTTTAGTGTTACCATCTCTGAAAAATATATAAGTCAATAGATTTGAATGACAGATTCCTGAAGCAAATTATCCCTTGAAGAACTCATAATGACATGGTCTACCCTCACCAACATCACCAGAACATCGCACTTTGACATATTCATGAAACATTATGCAACAGAAAAGCTAAATATTCCTCCACCAGCACACCCATCTCCTTCTGCCATATGCCATTTCTCTCATATTTGCATTTGAAAGCCTTCTACTGCATTGCCTTCATATCATATTTGAGTAAGAGACCTCAGAAGAGACAGCTTGAAAGAAAAACATCTGTCATGGGCTCCGGTGTAACATGCTAGAAGTGGCTTTGTGGAGTTAACAGTTCATTTGGAGATGACAGGCATTTTTTTTTACCTGCTACCACTCACTTTCCTGCACTGCTTTTGCTGTACAATGAAGCCTTGGATACCCCATGCATTTTTTAACTCATGGACACTAAGTATATACTAAGTTCTTCCGTTTATATCATAGAATCATAAAATGGTTACAGTTGGAAGGGACTTAAAAGATCATCAAGTTCCAACCCCCCTGCCATGGGCAAGGACACCTCCCACTAGACTGGGTTGCTCCAAGCCCCATCCAGCCTGGCTTTGAACACCTCCAGGGATGGGGCATTCAAGTTTCTCTAAGGAACCTGTTCCAGTGTCTCACCACCCTCACAGTGAAGAATTTCTTCCTCATATCTAATCTAAGTCTACCCTTTTTCAGTTTAAAAACATTACCCCTCATTCTATCTCTATACTACCTGATCGAGAGTCCCTCCCCATCTCTCCTGTAGGCCCCCTTTAGGGACTGGAAGGAGCTCCGTGGTCTCCCCAGAGCCTTCTCTTCTCCAGGCTGAAGTCTGGCTACTGCTATCTCTGAGGAATATAACTTCTGATCTACTACTCTTCTTTTAGGGCTGGTTTGGGATACCAAATGTATTATCTAGATGCAGAAGGACCACATGGAACCTGGAGTGACAAACTCGTAACTGGAGTGTCCAGGTCTCTGTTAAATGTGTTACAATAGGGCACACTTACAGTGACAGAAAGGTTTAAGTGACGTTCTGCCAAGAGTTACTGCCCCAAAAATTGATTTTGGGGAAATAGTGCATACCATTGCAGTCATTTCCAGATAATAATTTAAGCTAAACATGAGAAAATACTAAGCTGAGGACAGTAATGCAAAAACCATACAGGGGCAGAAATTTCCAGATGAAAAGTGGGGATGAAGAGCTGGAGTAATTACTTCTTAAACTTTTTGAAATAGATCCTCAAGCCCACGTTTCTTAGTACATTATTACAAGGACCTGAAAACCTCTCTTACCCTTCTGGCAAAACCTCCAAAATCCGTCCTGATGAGGGTATTGTGTTACTTCCAGGTTATACCTGAGAATGTTTATGCTTTTAAACATGCAAATTATGGAGTTCTTTCTTCTCCTTTTCATAAAACAATTGGAAGAAGGAGAGAATAGTGTTCCTGTTATCCCTTCTCCTTTAGCAGTGTCTTGTAAGATGTAGGCCTTAAGAACAAATAAGTAATAACTTTGAGCATTTTAATAATGTAATTATAAACCTGAGGATCTATGTGATATGTAAAATCTATATAATCTGAGTCCCAATTCACCCAGTTCTGCTGCTGTCATTGCTTTGTGTAGCTTCATGACAGCAGATGGCATGGTCTCTGGGACCTCTACCTTGGCACAGAGCAGCCAAGACTTACTTTGAATTTGACTCCTTTTGCAAAAATAAATGAAAACTCACTGGATTTTAATATTAAATCCCACTGGTTGGATTTGTGTTCAGTTCAGAGAAGGAAGTAATCTTTTTCAAAGTAAAAAAGAACAAATGCACCCAAAGCATTAATTACAGCTTGAAATGAAATGACTTGGGATAACTCTTTCAAATTCCCTTTTAGTTATTGAGTTGGTGAACTTGTAAAAATGTGGAAAATGCTGTGTTACAGATCTAGTGCCCTTTTAAGTCCTATTCTGGTAGCCAAAGGGACGGCAATCAGACTTAGTGGAGCACAGGAAAGACAGGGCTCTGTGGTTTGGTTTAGAAGTTTTAGAAGAAGCACAGAAGTTTGGCTTTCAATTTCAGCTCTGAAAAAGAAGGACTTGGGTTCACTGTCCCTGCAGCATCACATGGTCCTTGTGGTGCCAAACACCAACTAGCTGCAAAGTTAAGTAAAAAACAATATCCTATCATGACTGGTTAAATCAACTCCCAAGCTGAAACTAGCCAGCACTGGGACTATTTTTTTTTTTTTTAACAGTGAAACAAAAAAAAGACAGGAATTCAGTCAGATGAATATTTCATCACCTGGTTTACTCCTCCACTTTGAACACAAAATGTTGCTTAAGCAGGACTAGAAGGCAGACAGCCACCTACAGAACTTCTCCAGGCAGAAATCATATGTATTTTTTGAAGTTAAACAGAAATAACAGAGTGACATTTTTTTTTCCGTTTTGTTCCCTTAATTGCCAGACAAAGTGCAATTTTCTGTACTGTTTTATCAACCAGATGCCCTTGTCATCCACCACCTTACTACAGTAATGGAACTTGACGTTCTCTTTGTTGTTTCTCCCTGCATTTGTGTGACTCACTCTGCAAAATAAAAATGTGCTAAGAATAGCAGAGGTTGTGTTAATGGCAAAGCTATGAAATTTCCCTTCATCTAATTGCTTTCAGATTTTCTTTTTTCAGTGCTAAGACTCTTGAAGTTGTCTTGATATGCTATGAGCATTCAGCCATGAAGCTATGTACCAGCCAACTCATCGATTTCAGGAGAAATGCTGCTAAGGTGAAGTTTTTGAAGGTATTTTGGCACTTGAAGGAGTGGGTACAGACCTATGCAAACTTCCCAGAGATATGAAGGCTGCAGAATTGCTTTTGAATGCTTTGCTTTACACAACTGAAAAGCTGTCTAGAAATGACAAATGGCCACAAATTACTCCAGAGCATTACAAATCAGCTGAAGACTTGGTCCTGACCATTTGAGGCACTGGAGCACTGTAAAAGGTTAAAAGGAAAGGAAGTAACTATGTCGTTACTGTTGTTGAAGCTAAACTACACAGGTAAGTATGAGCAATGCCTTTCATCTGTTTAGAATTAAGAAAGAAAATCAGCCATTTAATGATTGCTTTGAACCTCTACATCAGTAAAAACCTCAAAACAACATTTATTTGTGAGGACAGACCAATACTGAGAGCAATTTTACTTAGTAAGATATGACATACTGAAAGAAGAGGAAGAGGAAGAGGAGAGATCAGTAGGAAGGGGCCTACAATGATCATCTAGCCCTAATGAAAGATATCATCTTTAAAGGTTCAGAAGATCACTTCTCTTTACACCAAAGTAGATGCACATATGTCACAGCAAGGACAAAAAATTGTATCATGTCTTTAATTTTCCCAGGTGACTTTGGAATAGGGTAGGAATTTCCAACACCTAGCAAAAGGAAAACTAGAGGTGGCAGGTCGATCATTCTGGGTGCAAAACAGAATGAGGTCAAGAGAGGTGTGGTAATGGAATGATTGCTAAGAGAAAATATTCTCTCAAACAAAACTGGGAGGTTTATTATGCAAATTCAGTAAAACTAGCATAGGGAAAAGCATGTAAAACAATCAAGTTTTAGCAAAATTAACTTATAACTCAGAATTATTTCAGCATTGAGTAGAAATACAAAGTAAGGATAAATTTTATTGTACTGAAAAGCTGTATTTGACATGACTGAGGAATCCCATGCAGCTGGACTGTGAAACCCACAGCCCTATAATGCTATTCAGATCTGGAAAGAGTAATTAGCGAGAAGAGCAGACTAGATATCAGAAAGAAATTTTTTTCCTGTGAGGCTGGTGAGACCCTGGAACAGGTTGCTCAAAGAAGCTGTAGCTGCCTCAACCCTGGAGGTGTTCAAGGCCAGGCTGGATAGGCCTTTGAGCAACCTGGTTTAGTGGGAGGTGTCCCTGCTCATTTCAAGGAGTGGGGAACTGAGTGAACATTAAGGTTCCTTCCAACCCAAACCATTCTATGATTCTATGATAATAATGCTTACTGCACAAACATTCAAAAGAAACTGGAAAGGATACCAAGCTCTCAGTGTTATTAGCTTTAAATCCCAATTTGGGGAATTAGAGATTAGTATAAAATCATAATTTGATCAGAGTGAGGAAGCATTTTCATCTTCTATTTAGAGCAGCCTGCATTTTATTCTGATTATCTGCATCACCACTCGGTGTTTCCAGTCCAACTTGAGTTAAGAAGGTTATAGGCTGAAGAGTAGGAACAAAAAGTGACAATTATATCAATAATGTTTTAGATGAGGGGAGAGGTGAAAATCCTGCAGCAAGATGTGGTTATAACAAAATTACACACTTCAGAATAGCACCTCAGTCGGATGGAATCTCTCTCCACAGCATCACATGGAATGACTGTACTGTGGCAGCTTGATGGCCTTATAGATCATACTCCACCTTCACATCTTGTGAAGTGAGGATACTTTCTTATTTAAAAGGATTTATTTTTTTTCTACTGTTTACCCTTACATGTTGTTGCTCTCACAAGATTTTATGCAGGCCTGAGCAAGTCAGATATTACACAACCTTTTTTGCTCTGAAATAGTGTTCAACCCAGAATAAGGAAAAATTCAGCTTAAGGAAAAGCTATAAATTTGGTTAATTTTTAGAGTCAAAGGAGTTTTCAAAGAAGAGGGAAATTTCTTAAAGCTAGAAATGATAGCCTCTGTTTCAATAGAGGCCAAAAGGTCTCCTCCACACTCCTGCTCCCACAATCAATGTCTGATGCCAGTGTTAATTAAAACTCTGCTTGAGCCAACAAGTGACATACCCAGGCTTTCATCTCAGCGGAATTCTGCTGTGTTTTGGGTTTCAGGTGGCTAATGTAAGAGACAGTTTAAGAGTCCTTGTAGGCTTTTTGGAGACAGCGAATTAAGCCATGAAAAGTTCAAATGGCTCTTGAAGAGCTACACAACAAGCAGATGACACAGAAGTGGATCACACAAAGCTCAAAATTCTGCTACAACTGTTGAAGACAGTGACCCATGTATTTTAGTACCATTTGTTTTGCATGTATTTATTCTATAATTAGACAGTGCGGTGTTCCCACATTTTATGCTGAAGCTGCCTACATTTATTTTAAGCTTGAGCTTCTGCTCACCATGGATTTATCTTTTTTGTCCCACAGTTTATCGTAGAAGTTTGATCACTGATTATCTCTCAAGACCAGGAGGAATGAATTGGCTTCCTCAAAATCTTGGCATTTTTTTAATTTCTTTTTTCTCTCTGTTTTGCTGACAAAATGTACTTTTTTTTTCCCCTTTTCTTCTTCTCCCAAGCTTGTATTGTGAATGTGCTGCTGTATCCGTTATTCTAAATAACCTTAGCTTTAATAGCCTCATTGATGATGCCATAAGGGTGCACATAACCATTTGAATGAGCTTACCCAGAATTACTAGCTGCCAGAAACGCTTGAAACATCACATGTATCTTTACCTGCCTTTCAATGAGGGTCATTCTTTGCTTGTTGATTGCCATAGATCACCTTATGGAGATGCAAGCTCAGTAAATTGATGAAACTTTACCTTTTACCCCCCAATATTAAAATATACTTAAAATGCTTTGCTGAGAAACTCTGAGCACTTTTCAAATAGGGAACTCATGCTGTCGATAGTATCAAGAATATGGCTTTTGTCATTCATCTGAAGAATACATTTTGCTGAGATGCAGGGCTATGTTTGCCTGTAATCACTGTCAGCATAAGGAAGTCCACTTCTAAATTCTTCAGGAATATAAAATTCCTTAGAAACGTCAACTGCATGAAGCATGATCCATTCAGTTGCTCCTGTCTTCATCCCACAAGCTCACAGAAAAGGTAGGCAAAGGGAATGCCTTTTCCATGCTTCCCTTACTTCCCACTCACAGAGCAAGCAACCATCCAAAGTTTCGGGTTTCTCCACAGTTTCTGGGCATGCACAACTGCTACTAAAATCTGTTTTGAACACACAGACTATCATCTGGTTACATTTGGTTGGACTTGATTACATTTGGTTGGACTTGATGATCCCAGGGGTCTCTTCCAACCTAAATGATTCTAAATGATTCTATGATCTAGCTCTCAAAAAAACACCCAACAGGCCATAAGCATGTACAATTTGGCATCCAAATGCCAGCACTCACTTTTGACAATAACATCTCTGGACTTAAGGTCCTTATTCATAAAATCCAAGCAAAATGCTTTCCCTCATAAAAGGGATGTTGGGGAGCTAAATTCAGATACGCTGTGGTTAAGCCGGACATGAAAGCTCACAATGAAGTAATTAATTTTACATTCCAAGCAGGATTTCACTGGTGTGCAGTAAATAAGACCTGTGAGCACAGGCTGGTGAAGGTGAGGACAAATTATTGTTCACAGACCACTCACCATCCTGTGCATTATGTCCCATGGATCAGATCACTGAAGTTTCTATCGTACCAAAATACATGCAGAACAAAACTGAAACAAGTTACATAAGCAATATTTATTGGGATGTTTGCTAACCAGTAACTAGTTTGATTTTTTTATTAACCTTATAGTTCTTTTGAAATTCTATTTCTTTGCGTGTATAGATTGTACCCACTTCACATACAACAACCCTGCATTGTCACCGAATCACATGAATATTTTTTCTTAACAAATGAAATTTAAGTTATATATATGTAGAAAAGTGCTGGCTTTTGCATAAATATTGATTCATTTTAAAGTACCCCTAGACTGCACTGAAAAAATTGTGAATGCATAATGCTTCATTCAGATGTGACAGCTGGTTTTGCCTTGTTATTACATGCTTTACACCACACTGCACGTTTTTGGGAATGGACTATTTAAATCCAAATAGCTCCTCTCTAGTTAGATTCCAACTTGGGAAAGGATCAGACCTGACTACACAGCTGGCTGTCCTTCCTTTATGAGGTTCATCTTGTTTTGCAGCCTAGTGCAGCTCATTGTTTCCCCCAGTGTGTTGGATATAACACGATGGGATGTGCCTTCAGGGGGTTCTTCTGCTTCATGTTGGTGGAATCAGTTGCCATTGGAGGTTAGCGAGTACAATATATTAGTTTTGTCAAGGCTGTTTTAAAAATAAACCAATTTGCCTGTTCTGTGGAGAAGCTGAGATACCTCTCACATCAGCGGTGACTTTCTTTTGACTTATGCAGAAGGTTTCCTGTGGTTTCACTATCACTGTTCATATTTCATTTAATCTAATTGCTTAACATAGGCTTCATTGGCTTGATGCTTCCCTGTCACCGATCTGACTTTTGCCTCCCTGGTGCTGCTGATCAGGGACAACAGGAGTGTTGTGAGGAGTAAGATGCCCATAGTGTCACTGATGGAAATCTAGAGGGGATTTTTCCTTCTATGCTCATGCTGACAAGGCTGGTCTTAACAAACACCCTTTTTCATTGTACACTGCAGAATATCCACAGACAAGACAAGTCCCCAAGTGCAGAGAGAGAAGCTGTGGCAGAGATGGAGTCATACAGAAAATGCTTAGGGAGTGTGACAAGTTTTGCAGTACATGAGAAAGAGGAAGAAAGAATAGGAAGACATGGTGGTGCAGTTGTGGTTTCAGCCAAATTTACCAAAACCAGACTGACAGATGTCCCTTCCTCCCTCAAAAAAGAAAGGAGAGGAAAAGATAAGGAGATTTACAAGTTTAGAATGAACTAAACTACTTTAATGAAGTATTAATACTAAAATGAAAATAAAAAGAAAATAGTGTAATAG
>VZTM01042283.1:52785-101016 GCA_013400555.1 Jacana jacana
CCAATACTCTTCTGCCCATTCTCCTCAAGGCTTTCTGGCCAAGAAAAGCAAGGAACAAAAAAATAAGCTCTAACCTGAGGCAGCATCGAGTAACTCCACAACTGTGTGCCTGAACCTAAGAAACCATCCCCTGAAGCCTTCTACATGACACTGAATAGATATTCACACATGAGAAAGGTTTGGGAAGGCATGGCAGAACTGAACAAGTTGTGGGTTTTGTATTCAGACTTACGTTTCTCCATCAGAAGATTCTGTGTGAGTGGAGTTGAACAAATGAGAGCCCTGAACAGATATTCTGGTTCAGTTATCTCCCCACTGCAGTCTCCTCTTCACTCAACAGCAGATTTTCTAATCTGTGTTTCAGCAGCATTAACCTCAAAGGAACGATGGGACGCTCAGTCAAGATTGCAAGGCAGCCTCTTCCTTTCTCTCCCTTTGACATTTAGAGATTTAATCCCTCACAATATTTGTGTGTCACACTGTCCACTACAAACTGGTTTAACCCTTTGCTAATCTCATACAGCTTTTTGAAACAGTAAAAAAACCCACAAAATGACAATTACAGGGACTGTTTGAACACAGATCCCAATTCACAGCCTGTCTTACGGTCTCGAACAAGCACATCAAAAGGAAAGGAGAAGAAATCATATACAAAGGAGCTCTTGCATTTGGGCAAATGCATTCATTTATCCACAATTATAGGAACTGAATCTGCACATCCTGGTCAGCTGGAAGCTCCCTTGGGAAGGAATCCATCTTCTCGATGGATATAGGGAGAATATTGTAGCCACTCCCAGATGTCCTTTTTTAAAATGAATCAACACACACGCTTTGTGGGATTTGTCACATTTCTTTGCACACAGGAACATGGAAGTGCTGAAAGAGAGGACTCAGTCATTTGTGAAATCAACGTTATCTTTAAATCAGACCAAGCACCCTAGCAAATCTTCACGGTCAAGTGGAGCTCCTCTACTGCTCCAGCTGCATTGTAGAAGAACCTCATTGGTCTCCTTTTGTAAGACAAGGTCTCCACTATCTTAATCCCCTTAGTAATCTGTTTCTACCCCTGCTCCACCTTCTCAGCTTGAGTTTATTTGTCTTAACTGTAGGTAAATGCTGTATTACAGAGGGAAATCCTGTCATCGCCTGTGCAATGTCAGTAGTGTGTGTGGAACTGAAAATGGATTAGTTGATAAACCCCTCTTGAGCACACCACATCAGTGCCTCACAGTTACCCTCCGATCAGCCGAGTCTCTGGATAATGTCATTTCTCTGAGTATCTTTGCATTTTACTGGCAAAAATCAGTTTCCTTTCTCTTAAGTAAAACTGTAAAGAAAATAAGATGAATTCTACTCCGCTTCCTATATAATGTACTATATACTTTGTCTGAGTATCTATGACAGGATGTACTATTAGTAATGATATATGATTCAGAAAAATAGGTGGATTGTCATACACCAGGCGTGATCTGGTCTGTATCAAATAACAAAACTTCCAGCTGACAGGCAGAAATGTCAGTTCATTTTGTAGGAGTGATTTTCTTTTCTCTTTCCAAGGGAGAATTTGCTATCTTTGGATTTCACGAGAGCGTGACGTTAAACCCATTGTAGCACTGAAGGAGCAACTGCTCTTGTGAGAAGGGATAGCAAGTGAAAATGTTAAATGACCATTAATCTTGATGTTCTGATAAAACTTTAACTAGGAGGACTATTTTTATTTTCCCTATTCTAAATAATCTCCTTTAACACTTAAATAGTGAAGTGGGAATCAGAGAGAGTACAGACCTGTTGTCTTTCTCTTCCAACAGCATCCTCTGACTTTATGTGAAGACAGAAAGATTGATAAGTACTTTCTAAAGGTAGGGGAGTTAAAAGGCACTATAGAATGCATATGTTGCACAGTCTCAAGTATTTTAGAGGACAAAGACAACCACGATGCAAAGAAATAGTGGTTTGAGATCCCAAAAAGCTAGAGGGAAGATACTAACGCAGTGTAAATTCATACTTTTACATTCCAAAAAACAGCAGCAAGATTTCACTAAATCAGAAGCAAGTCAGAAACTGGTTTCCTTTTTCACAGTAATACTAGAGAGATATTTATGAAGTTCTTAATTAAAAAGTACTACTGAATTTTCTTGGCCAAACATAAAGAAATAAAAAATTAAAAATCCTCATGCAAACATACTCAAAATTTATCTTTAATGTTCCAAGACCAAAATCCATAGTTTCTCCTGCAGGAGAAGGCAGCTCTGTGCCGATAAGTGACAGAACGGCGAGGACCAAAAGAAAAGACCAGATAATGTATCTGGACAAATGCTAAATGCTTAGCAATGTAGGAGCGAGGAATTATCTCTTAACAGAAACAGTGCAACCCTCTTTGTTTTGTTCCTATAGAACTGAACAGTAAAAACCTTATGTTTTTGAACCTCATTGAATGGATGTTCTTTTTGTACCTCTGATGCCTTTTCAAAACAGAGTAGATTGTAAGTAATTGAACATAGATTGTAAGTAATGGAACATCCAGTACAGTTCAAATATCTTCTATGGAAATGCATTTTTAAGAAGAATAAAACAGTATATAGTAGGATTATAGAAGTATTTAAGTTTACATAGTTATCGCTGTTTCTTAGTAAAAAAGAAAAAAAAGGCAACATTTCAGAAATACATAAAAGATTCTGTCCTCATCTCTTACCAAGCCAAATTTTTATCCCTTCAGAGTTTTATTTTCAACCCCTAAATTCCTATTTCTTTGATAACCCTGTTTAAGAGAGCCATTTCTCACAGTAATAAAAATTAATGACTGAATTTAAAAGCATTCCTGACTTCTACAGATTCGTAATTGAGAGGTGTATCCTCCCAATACTTGTGCTGGTGTGTCTCCCTCATTCCCAAATTACTGATTATTCTTTCAAGCTCCACAAAATATCCCAAATCCAAAAGTTCATAAAAAACCCACAAAAATCTGAGATAATTAGAATTTGTGGAAGTTGCAGAGTTATCTGAAGGAGAAGCCTGACTTCTAAGGAGTTAGTGGAGAGGAAAAGGCGATTACAGCAAATCTGAGCTCTTTGAGCCAACACATGTTGCTGGGCAAGAGGAATGAGGTAGAATCATTTTTGTGCATACGTTAATTTATTTAGATTATGCAGGCTGAAGGGCATTGAAAATGTTGTCCTGGTTTCCTGTTGGCAGGCAGAACCATCCCAACACAATTAACTCCAAAATCCATTTAATAAAACCACAAATCACTTTTAAAAGCAGCAGTAGGTCTCCTAGATACCCATGGAGCCAAATACAAAGCACAAAAACCAAACACAGCTACAGGAGTTTGGTAAAGGAAGACCCTGTCACTGTCACACTACCTACTTGCTAATGAAATCTGTGAGAAGCTGCGAACTGCTGTTTGAGGACGTTTGGCTTTTCTGGGCAACTGTGTGTCCAGTTTTCTTGCTCTAATTATTGGTATTTGGAGTCAGAGAATGGTTGAGCTTGAAAGGGATCTCTGGAGGTCAGGCTGGACAGGGCTTTGAGCAACGTGGTGTAGTGGAAGATGTCCCTGCCCATGTCAGGAGGGTTGGACTAGATGATCTTTAGAGGTCCCTTCCAACCTAAACCGTTCTATGATTCTGTGAGGTCATCTGGTCCAACACCCCTGTTCAAGCAAGGCCACCTACAGATGGTTTCCCAGGACCATGTCCAGAATGCATTGGAATATCTCCAAGGATGGAAACTTCATTACCTCCCTGGTCAACCTGTGCCAGTGCTCAGTCACCTTCACAGTAAAAAAGTGTCCTCAAGTTCAGAGGGAGTCTCCTGTGTTCCAGTTTGTTGCCCATTTGTTGCCTGTCACGGCACCACTGAAAAAAGCCTTGCTCTGTCTTCTTTGCTGTCTCCCTTCAGGTATTATATACATTAATAAGTTTTCCCCTCAGTCTTCTCCGGGCTGAATAGTCCCAGATATCTCAGCCTTTCCTCGTAGGAGAGATCCTCCAGAGCCATCATCATCTTTTGACCCCTTTCTGGAGTCTCTCTGGTATGGCCATATCTCTCTTGTATTGAGGAGTCCAGAAGTGGACACTGCACTCCCGGTGTGGCCTCTCCAGTGCTGAGAAGAGCGGAAAGATCACCTCTTTCAACCTGCTGGTAATTCTTTGTCTAATGCAGCTGAGGATTTGGCTGCCTTTACAGCAAGGTCCCACTGCAGACTCATGTTCAACATGGTGCCCACCAGAGCCCCTAGGCCCTTTTTCACCAAGCTGCTTTCCAGATAGCTTTTTCATTTAATGAGTAGTAGGGCTGGGTTTTCCTGAAAAGGCCAATGTTTCCTTTAACGGCATCCAGAGCTTGGTTAAAAAGTAAAGATGCATGCCTTGATTTCCAGGCTGGAAATAGACAGTAAGACAGCCAACATGTATAACCATGTGAGGATGTCAAGATGTATGGAATGCATCTGATGATTCTTAAACAAAGGTGGAAGGCAATTGTGTGACAATCAACAGGATAGTTGGCTTATGGACATGGATCACTCAAATCCAGAAAGTGAACATGTATTCACAAAATCACAGAATGGTTGGCGTTGGAAGGGACCTCTGGAAATCATCTGGTCCAACAGTCCTGCCAAGGCAGGGTCACCCAGAGCTGGCTACAATGGAACATGTCCAAATGGGTTTAGAATGTCGACAGAGACTCCACGACCTCTCTGGCTAGCCTGTTCCAGGGATCTGCCAGCCTCAAAAGAAAGAAGCTCCTTCTCACATTTAGTTGGAGCTTCTTATGTTCAAGGTTGTGCCCGTTACTTCTTGTCCTGTCACCAGGCATCACTGAAAAAAGGCTGGCCCCATCCTCCTGACACTCACCCTGTAAATATTTCTAGGCATTGATCAGATTCCCTTCTTGGACTCCTCCAGACTAAAAAGTACGCAAGTCCCTCAGCCCTTCCTTATAAGATAGGCTCCCAATCATCTTTGTAGCCCTGTGCTATTCTATCTCCAGCAGTTCCACATCATTCTTGAATCAGGGAACCCAGAATGGGACACAATACTCCAGATACCTTTGATTCACTACTTTAGGAAATGCATTTGACTAAGAATACCATACCTTCTTGCACCCACGGTGAAAAAATAACATTGTGCTTGTGATTATTCATACAGGGACCCCATTAATATTATATAAACTTTGATAAGTTTTAAACTATCTCTTTGTGGTCACAAGTTTCGGGGGTTTATTAGAGCATGAGCTGTCCCCACAAGCCATGTTAAACTGATAAAAATTTGTTTTTAACTCAAGTAGCGAGGTTTATACTCAAAATTTCATTGCTCTTAGTTTTAAGTACTGGCTGCTTTAGCACACAGGAGACAGCAAGTCTAGCTGCTGGATAAGGTACTCAGTCATTTGATGAAGATTATTAAACTATTTAGCCATTAGTGTTAATACAATTTACAATGCTATTATGCTCATAATTATCAGTATTTATGTTGCTCGTAGAAATTTAACCATGGAAAATGTTTCCACTAAGCTGGACTCTACCTGAAAACAAAACCTTTTCCTCCCATATGTTCCCCAAGCCCCATGGGACCACAGGGAACACAGTAGGCTTCCTCAACTCCCAGAACTATGCCTAGCCCTATTGTTCCCTGGGCCAGCTAGTGCTGCCTAGATGAATTCCTAACTACGGCTGGATGGTAGCAAGGAGCAAGGGCAATGGACCATTCCCTATGTGGATAAAGAAACTCCATGCCAGTTGATCCTTGACGTTGTTTGCTAGAACAGATGCCATAAAAGAGCTTTGCTTTTCCTAATCTAGGAGACAAAAGAGAAGAGTATGTGCAAGGAAAAACAGAGATTATTTATAATGTTGACTTCACCGCCACATGAAAGATACTGCTGATGGCAGGTATGGGTCTGTAGTATGTCACAGGACCTAATCGTAGTACTAATGCCAAAGAAAGAAAAAAAAAGTGTATGTTTGCATTGAGAGCAATGCCTACTGTCCTTTATTTTACCTTTTCCTTCCACTACCATAAATCCAGATTCCTTTAGCAAGCTGGGACTGCTAAGCAGGACTTGGCTGAATTCACCTGAGCTGGTTCAGGGCACTCATTCCACAAGCTGGCTGATCACAGCGAACTCATTGAGGGTGGCCCCTCAAGAGTTCCAGGGATACTTCAAAGGAAACACACTGAGATGGAGAAGGAGGATGGGAAGGCATTTGCATTTTAAATATGACACTTCCATGAGTGAATAATAAGGGATTTGTATGACTGGCCACTGAGAATTAGAAGGAAAAAAAAAAACAACAAACCTCTTCATTGGCACTATGGCTAATTCTTTGGGCCTGTTTTCCAGTGATATTAACACACAATTTCTTCCTGCAGAGGTTTTGTGCAACCAGAATGATTAAAGAGGTACATCAGTTAAATAGCACACTACGTGGGGGAAGGTGGAGCCAAGAACTTAGACACTTGGTGGCTGGACTGCCACGTGAGGTTTTCAGGCTTTCTTAGAAATGGACCGTACAGGTTAATATTATGAAATTGGGGCTATCTCAATGAACAGGCTGCAGTTTTCACAATATCACTTTAAAAATTAAGAGTTGGTGATTTTTGGTTTCTTTTGTGGGTTTTTGTCTTGTTAAAGTTTCAATACTCAATGTACATCAGATTAGGATACTCATCAAGAGTAACTCTGCAGGACCTCTGTGCTTGGGACCTACCATGTTGTGAGAGAAATAAGCAGAGTGGCACATTCACTGTGGAGCTGTGTATCCTTCATTAGTACTGCCTTCATTATTGTAGGCACTTTAATGACTTACAGGAGACAGAACCCTTTGCCATATATCATGTATAGCCCCTCAAATACTCACTGGCCTTCCAGCAAGCACCTCTCCTATCAGGTGCTCCTATCTCAGCCTGTGCTGAGATATCACAGTGATGAACATGGCACAGGAACCCCATCAGAAATTAAAACAAAAAATAGAGTTCTTGCTCAATTGAGTCTCATCTCTGAGTCTCAGGCAGCTCTTCCCCTCAGTGGCCAAACCATATCCTAAAACTACGTTCAATTGGAAAGAGAAAAGACTCAATCTCTCCTGTCATCACTGTACGAATAAATCACATCTAACCAAGGGCAATGGGGTGCAGGAAATTCAGCAAACACAGGATGGAAATGGTGGAGAGGTTACAAAAGAGCTAAAAACTTGAGAATAAAAGAGGAGGAGATGTCATCCTGTGCTTAATTTTAGTGTGATGTTTCACTGTGATAATGGGAAAAAAAAAATCACTTAACTATGCACTATGGTTCCTTCAGTCACTGAAGCACAGTTAATACCAGGCTCTTTCAAGAGTATTCAGAGATCTCCAGATGATAAATTGTGCTATAGAGGTAGTCAGAAAGCTACTTCTCTTTGTTATCATTATTAATGGGGAAAAAGCAAATTTGCTGATGACACCAAACTGGGAGAAGTGGCTGACATGCCAGAAGGCCACGCTGCCATTCAGTGGGACCTGGACAGGCTGGAGAGTTGGGCGGGGAGAAATTTAATGACATATAACAAAGACAAGTGTAGAGTCTTGCATCTGGGCAAGAACAACCCCAGGTACCAGTGTAGGGTGGGAAATGACCTGTTGGAGAGCAGCGTAGGGGAAAGGGACCTGGGGATCCTGGTGGACAGCAGGATGACCATGAGCCAGCACTGTGCCCTCATGGCCAAGAAGGTCAATGGCATCCTGGGGTGTATTAGAAGGGGGGTGGTTAGTAGGTTGCGAGAGGTTCTCCTCCCCCTCTACTCTGCCCTGGTGAGAACCCATCTGGAATATCGTGTCCAGTTCTGGGCCCCTCAGTTCAAGAANCCTGAGATTCTGTGAAAAAGGGGCAGAACTAGGATTGTCTCTTTCTAGGCAGATTTCAGAATCAAAAAAAAAAAAAAAAAAGGAGAAAAACATTTCTGGAACCATGGAAGGCATAAAATAAAAAAATAGCATAACTAGCACCTCACATGAGCATCAAAACTATTTGGAAATTTAGATTATTGAAAAAGAAAGAATTATCATCACACATAATACTCTGCTTCCAGAGTAGCTGGAAACAAGTTATATATGATGGCATTTAAGCTACATTTTCAAGCTAAAGTTCAAAGAAAGAGGATTGAAGCATAAATAAGAGTTTATTTTTGGACACCTTATTCTAGTATTTGCCTTATTTTTATACTTTTAATATAAGGGGGAATATAAACGCACTTTTCTGCAGAAGTGCCATTTGCTTCTTGTGAAGCTGGACTCCTCCTGTTCATTATACTGAGCAGATTGTTCGTAGCTGTGAATCACATTTGAATGAAAAAGACAGGAGTCTTCCAAGTACAGACTTCCCAAACAGGGAGCTGGATTCTGTAAAGTATTTAAACATTTAATTAAGGCATCTTGAGTTCCATTTAGGTACTTTATTATTGTCCCTACTCTGGTGTTTCAGCAAAGCCAAAAGGAAAGGAACACAAAGCAACTGGAAGAGTTTTAGCAAAGGTTTCAACAAATCTGAACGTCACACAGACATGTTACAGGTTTTTAAGGGCTATTTTACAATTAGTATTTTTTTATTTACCTGCTATCCTGACTATAGGACTACGGCTAAGGAAAATGATGGAACATTTGCAAATATCAATAAAATAGTAGTCCTTTTTATTATTCAATATCAAACTGTTCTCCAGTTTATATCCATGACCAATTTGTCCTGTTCCCTGTTTTGTCCTCAGTTTTACCACCTGCGTATTCCCAAAATCCCAGGAGGAGCTAAGGTGGCTTTATGTACTTCACCAACCCCACTGTTTAGTTAGGTCAGTTAGTGGCAGTCAACACAAAAAGCCCATGGTCCAAGTGCATCTTGTTTCAGATCTTGCAATGCTCTAATTTGGCTCTCTAAATGCTTTATGTGGTTTGAGGTTTTTTTTTTGGATTTTTTTTTTNATGATGTTTTTTTTGTTTTTTTTTTTTTTTTTTTTTTTTTTTTATTGTCTCATCCATTTTCTTCAACATCCCTCAATAGCTCCTATCAAAAATCAAGGTAGTGGGTTGAATGGGATTTTTACTTTCCCTCCTAAAGGAAAGTTATCCAGGCTTGATTACAGCCAGTAGAAAGGAGTGGGCAGATCCCAAAAGTATTTCATCCTCCAAGACAATATTAAAGGGAAGCAGGACTGCTCAGCCGCTGATGACATCTACAATTCTTGACTGCCTAAAGGGGAGTTCAGAGAGCTCACTTAGACTGTAAATCAAACTTTCAGATGGATAAGTTGAAGTAGATGAATCTGCCTTTCTTCATTTGACTTCAGTCAACTGCTTCTTTGGGAATCCTTCCAGCTGGCTCACACAGGGAAATTTTTCATGAAATGAGGTACAAGAAAATGTGTTGATATTCAACACCAGCATCTTCCTCACTGCAGGGTGAGTCACAATCAGTATTTGACCCAGACACAAGAGTGAAATTATGAACTGAGGTTGTTGGTGGGGGCTTGTGTTTTCACCTGACAATGAAAAGTGTAATGGAGTAGAAAATAATGACAAGCTACTAAACCCAAAAGAAATTATCCACACTAAGACAGACAATCTACTGGAATCCAATGGAACCACTACACAGCAGCCCCAAAGATGGGACTGGTGTGTTTTAAACACATGCAGTTGAGTTCCTGATACCTACCAAGAAATTAGCAGATAAAATTAATCCCCAAAGCACTTCTACGGAAATTGACAGATATATGCCATGGATATTTTTGCTTCACTTCTCTAAACACATACTTTGAAGAGAGTGAGGTACAAATAAAAGCTCTATGGGCTTGGGAGCAACTGACACAATTGTACTTCTCTAGTAGCCTCCAGCAAGTTACTTTACCCCTTTATATCTCAGTTTTGCTGCCTTTAAAACAAGGGCACTGATAGCTGTGCATGTCAGAGGGGTGCTCAGAGCGGTAAGTTAAGAACTGCTGGATGAAAGGCATGCAGGGCTTTATGAACATCTGTGTTATAACAGCTTCAGTTTGGCACACTGTCTTACCATCCATTATGAAAGGAATGTGAGGCACATAATAGTGTTTAACATCAAATGCTTCAATCTCTGCTCATTCTAATGAGAACGGTACCTGGGTTCATGTTGAGCTCCAGAACTGACAAGCATCACTTAATACCATCCTCCTTAATATGCCTTTTATAAATCCATTTTTAATTTATTTTGGTTTTTTTATACACTTGGCTACATGCAATTCTACTGTCTATAGCTTAGATTCAAGCCCTTGGTCGAAGGCTTTGTAAAACCTGATAGCATATTTCTCATTATGTCCATAGTAATTTCAATTATTTTCCTTTGTCTAAGACTTCTGTTACGCTTTGATGCCTGTGGACATTTTAAGTAACGACCTTTTTTATTAGCTGACTCAACACAAGACAGAAGATTATTCTGCCTGGTTCTCCTCCTAAGATTCTATTATAAGCCAAAGTCCTTATTTGCTCTCTCTTAATGTTACCATAGTATCTGTGGGGGTGGAAGCACTTAGTGAATTTGCCATCGAAACACACCTTTGGGTTAGAGAATATTTCCCATCCATTTTGTCAGGCAGAACCTGCCACTTTCCTTCCATTCCTTCGCCAGCACAACTTCAAGAAACTTTACCACAAAAAACCCACATCTAATTGCTATCTCTCTATGGATAACTCAAACATAGGAGGTTTTGGCACAGTCTACAAGAGCTATGCCAAAAGCATTAGTGAATGAACTTAAAAAGTCTTCACATCTTTTGTCGTAAGTTGTGTCATCCATCTTAGCTCAAGCTCTAGTTTTCCTTAACAAAGTGTAACAATGTGGATACTTCCAGACCCAAAACCACAGGCAAAAATGTATCATGTCTTATAATCACAAAAGACCCAAAGAAGACCCAAAGTCAAGTGATATGAGATGCTACTCTGCACCATGGGACTCTAGAGTGTGCTTAAGCAACGTGCACTTTTAACCTGCTTTGGCTAGAGAGAATATCTTGGTACTTTTAAAATAAGCAATATACCTGAGGCACCTGAAGGCCTTGCTTGAGCTAGAGCCAGAGGTGTGGATGGAAAGTACATGGGATTTAGATTCAAATACACTTCAGTCTGCTTTTCACTTGTATGGTAGACGATTTTCCTTTTGTATCACTATCGTGTCGTGTTTCACCTATTTTTCCTCCAAGAAAAGCAACAGCAAACAGAGTTTGTGTCTGAAGGAAAATCCTCATATGCATTTTGGAAGAAGTAGGGTATAATGTGACATTTCCAGGAGATGGTTCTCCCTCTGGAATTCATTTCTCCAGGAAATTAATTTCTCCAGTCAAAACATACAGGAAGAAACAACTCCAACAAGTAGCTCTTCCTTCAAAAGAAAAAAAAAAACCAAAAAAAAACCCACCCAAAAAAACCACATAAAAAAGAATCCCCAAGCCCTCCAGCAAACCACTGCAAAATATCAGTCTTCAATTCCTTCTGGAATAACATCCTTACCTGGAAAATGGGCTCAATGATAGAACTGTTTCTACAGTCCGAGTTCCCGGGTACGATGAGTTAAAAAAAAATAAAATAAAATAAAATGCTGAAAGTACTATTAAGTTCAGAACAAGGCTTAGTAATCTCACTAAATGCTAATAGAGTTTTAATGCTGTTTTCATTAACTTTGTGCCCTTTCATATAAAGCTGGGGGGCTACTCAATGATAAGAAAACCCCACCGATATACAGTCATATGAATGGATGCTAAATGCAAATTCTGGAAGTGCTGGGCAATGCTCACAGCAGGGTTTTGACAGGATAAAGATTTTATAGAGTGTCAGATCAGGACTTGTTGAGTAGGCTGAATGTCAAGAGTGAAAGCAACAGCATGAAAAAAATGAAAGCTAGAAGATTTCTGAAGTGATGCTGGTTTTTGGTGGAAACAGCAATTAAAAAAAAATTAACTTTCCCCAATAAGTAGCTAAAATCCCAATAGGAAGCTCATCAAAAGGAGATTTAAAGAAAATATTTTAAAAAATCTGACAGAGAGCAAAACCCTGCCTTTCACTGGAAAGCCAAAGACTGGCTGACAAAATATTTCTGTGAGGCCTAAAAACTTTTCAGACATATTCTAACAGGGGATTTAGTTATCTGAGTTGCAGTATCAAGCCTAATACTTTGGCTGTTGTTTGGTTTTGAGGGTGATGGTTGGGTTTTGAAGTGCTTCTCAGTAGGCTGGAGGCAGAAAGAACTCCCATGAACAAAATAACTTGACCAAACCACAATCTTGACAAAATCTCCATAAAGTCTGTCGCTTCATGGAAGAGCAGATACATGAGGGCAAGAACCTGATTTTTATTCCCAGTTCACCCACGGACTCACTCTGTGGTTCTGATTCACCAAAGTTCCTGCAGTGAAATGGGCCCCTGAATCTCAGGAGCAGTTTCACCAGCTCCTACAAGACAAGTTGGTTACACTTGTAAAGCATGTGCTCAAGGCTCTGCTTGGTTATTCTTCCTCTGAATGTTTTTTTGTTGTTGTTGTTGGGTTTTTTTTTCCTGTCTCTGAATACAGATGGGTCATTACACCCATTTCTGTATGTATTGCCCAACAACACACGAAAAGCTCTTTCACCAAGGCAGCATTACCCTCACTGATCTCACCAACTCTCTCTATACAGTGGGAAACAGAAGCAAAATGCAAGGAATAGAGAATCAAAGTAGGGATCTGAAGACATTTAATGCCCAACAAATGTTCATGCAGAGCTACGGGTGCATTTGAGCTCATGGGCTTTTGCTTAACCTTAGCTTTCAGTGCTGGGAGGAAGCAAACCAAACAGCCAGTCCTGGGATGAGCCATTCCAGGAAGGCCTAGCAAGGTAATGCTGGCTACTACTGGTGAGTCATGTGGTACCCATGGTGTGAGTTTCCACCATACTGAAATATTATGTTGCTTATGGGACAAAAAGAAAAAAACATAAAAATATTACTGAAACAACAGACCCACATACTCCAGATCTCTGGTGCAAGGAAAAAATAGTGCATCATGGCTGCCAGATGAGTTAACATCATATTAGATGCAGCACCAGTCTGTAAGCCCTGGAAGATAAAACAGTGGAAGTGGAAGATAAAATACCTTCCACTTTGGCTAAGCTCATCTGAAATGTTTCCAAACTCTTCCTCAGTATAACACTCTGGAGCCTGGAAGCAGCATGTTTTCCACAGAAGACTTGCAATTGGCAGGTGAAGCCCTTAGCAGTCCAGCCTATGCTCAGTCCAGCCCATGCCCAGTAACAGCAAACACCCAGAATAACATTTCCATGTACCTCTACCTCCAGATCAGCTTTCAGATAATTTTAATTTTGCTGAATCCAAATGACACTTCCACTTGTGACTGACAATTCGGATTGCAATTAAGGCACCTGTTTGAGGTCACAGCATGGTTCTGTCTCCATGGGTGTCCAAGGTCCACTTATAGCCACTGGATAAATAGACATTACAGTCCATGAAGCCCCACAGGTAATTTCTCCACAGCAGACCTGTAGGGTTCACTCGAGTTCCCTGCAGACAACCATCTCATGCCAATCTAAACTCGAAAGTGTGGGACTAGGTGCTATGACAAAGTAACATTTGTCACTCTTCTGGACTGACAGCTGTGATCCAGGTGACACAGCCTTAGGAAATTCAAATGACAACAGACATATGTGTGGACAAGTGGACTGATCCCTTTGAATTGAATACATGTAGAATCATAGAATGGTCTAGGTTGCATGGGACCTTTCAGATCATCTAGTTCAACCATCAATCTAACACTGACAAAAAACCCCATCCCTAAGCCAGGCTTTGTTACGCAGATCTCCACTAGCTTGAAGGGGAGATCGAAATACTTGGTCCTCATGGAGGTTCATTAGCACCCAAATACCTGTCTTAACCTTGAATTTCAGTTTCATAGAGAAGAAAAGAAAAGTAGTGGAGTGACTGGGAAGATGGAAATCTGCTTTCCTGGCTACTGAGGAGCTTTTCTGTACTGTCTCTGTACTCACCAAGACTTTACCAGGAAGAAAAAAAAAAGAAGGATTATTTTGGCTCTCAATAAGATTTTCTGTTCCTATGAAAGTAATATCATTAACTTCCTGGGTGTTTTGATACAAGCAACCCTCATTAAAATACTCATTAAAAATAATACAGGCCACTCATTAAAAATAATACAGGCACAAAGAATGGCAACCTCTTTGATCAACAAAAAATCTTTCCAATGAAAAGTGAAAGCATTCAGGGCTTAAGCACAACAAGAGAAAGTAATTTTTGAGCCCTTTTTTATTTTTATATTAAGCAATTGAAACCAATAGGATTCAATTTGCAAGATATTGCATAGCTAAACTAGGCTGTTTTCAACAGAGATACTGCACGTATGACCAGAAAAAAATGTTATGATGCACTTTGATTATATTAAACAATATGCACCAAAAGTTCTAGAATTTGTTTTAAGAAATTTAAATAAAATAAAAACTCCAAACCAAGAATGAAACTACCCACATTCCTTTTTACTCCCATGGTACAACTTTTTGTGTGGAAATCAAACCTATTCTGGTCTTCAAGCCACTCATTAAATCAAGTCATTGACATTTTGATCACGTCTACATTAAGAGGAATTCCTGCCCATAAAGCAAGGTGAATTTCCACTGGACTGGATCAAGCAATCAGAGATTGCACTAGTTGGTCCTTTTGAATGAGGAGAAACATAGAATAATAGAATCATTTTGGTTGGAAGAGACCGTTCAAGATCATCCAGTCCAACCGTTAACCCAGCACTGCCAAGTTACCACAAAATCATGTCCATCAGCACCGTGTCTACACGTTTTTCAAATACCTCCAGGGATGGTGGCTCAATGTAGCTGAGTTTGTGTCTGACTGAAGATCAGCATCTGCTACTGCCCAGCAAAACCATTCATTAAAAGCCATCACCGAGTAATTCACAGTAAACAGGGGCAAATTACGACCAAAGAATCAAGTCAGAAATTATTGATAGTGATAGATGGCAGAGAAATGTTAAAAAAACAAAGGCAAAAATGGCTATTAAAACATATTTTATACTTTTAAAATTAGCCTTAATATACCATAAAATAAATAAGCCTTAGTGAACTATAGTAGCCACGTACAATTATTTCTGTTCTAATAAACTTGGAGAGTATATTTTCCCCATAATGATCATTGACAATGTATCCTATAGTCAATAGTAGGATTAATAAGATATATAGGATTAATAACAAGACCCAGACAAGCAGAGCCACAGTAGAGCAAAAAATTAAAATACTCGGAATTACCCGAGAAAGCAGGAGAAGGACTGTTATTGCATCCCATCAGTCAAAGAATCCACTGCTAGAAATTATTCAGGGAGCACGGGGTGATCCTCAGCAGAGCTAAGTAACTGCTGTGATCATTGACTTGTGGAGTCAGGCTCTTCCTTGTGTTCCTTTCTTTGACCCATGAATATGATTTATTTTTTTCTGCAACAGTCACCGATCCCAGAGGTTCAATTGTCACCTCGGAGATGGGCTGTGTGGTTTCTTGGCTTAAAGCTAAGAAACCCTGGTGGTGTTCAAGAAGCATCTGGACGAGGTGCTACAAGACATTATTTAGTAGCTTAGTGTGTAGTATTAGTGATAGATATTTAGGCTGGATATTAGGAGAAAATTCTTCACAGAAAGAGTGATCAGTCACTGGAATGGGCTGCCCCCCCAGGACGGGGTCATTGAGTCCCCATCCCTGAATGGGTTTCAGCGTAGATTAGATGTGGTGTTGAGGGATAGGGTGTAGGAGAGAACTTTGTAGAGTAGGGCTGATGGTTGGCCTCGATGATCCCAAGGGTCTCTTCCAACCTAAATGATTCCATGATTATATTATTTAATACAGGAGAAGTTGCTACAAATTAAAGGCATTTTCCTGGAATGAGAAATTTCCTGGGTTTCTGTGTCTGTCACCCCACGGCAACATTTGAGTACCAATAAAAAAAAGTTTCCTAGATCCATAAACACATAAATTTCTTCATGCAAGCTGAAGTTCAGGTTTTACAGCTCCTCTCTCGCATTAAAATTCTGTTCTGTAGTCTTTTTAATGGCATGTTCTGGAGAAAAAAGTGAATAAATGTTGGTCATTGGGAACTGCCTTGCAAGGAACTCTTAATAGGAATCCTTAATTGCACATTGTAAACATAATACAAATGGGAGTTGTAAAACTAAGAACAATTTTGTTACAAAATAATCAACAGGACTATCTCTTCATACCACAAACTCTTACAAGGCACAGTACTAGACATGAAAAATACAATCCCTGCAGAAACTGAAATAAAGGAAATCCCACTTTTGTATAAGAAAGAAACTATTTTTCACTGTGAGGGTGGTCAAACACTGGAATAGGCTCCTCAGGGAGTTTATGGAATCCCCATCCTCAGAGGTGCTCAACATCAATTAGGGGAGAACTTGTAGAGTAGGGCTGATGGTTGGACTTGATGATCCCAGGGGTCTCTTCCAACCTAAATGATTCTATGATCTCATGAGACAATGCCCTGAGATGCTCTGGGTGACTGCACCAGATGACCTCTGGGAGGTCCTCTCCAACCTGAACCATGCTATGATTCTGCAAGGCATTCTTCCTCACTTTAGAAGTGTGTTTTTTATTTAGGTAAGGAGATGCACAACCAAGAAGCAAAGTGCAACATGGACAGTTATGATAAAAGGATTTGGTTGGAAGGGACCTTAAAGAACACCTAGTTCCAATATGCTGCCATGGGCAGGGACATCTCCCACCAAACCAGGTTGCTCAACACCCCATCCAACCTGGCCTTGAACACCTCCAGGGATGGGGCGTCCACAGCTTCTCCAGACAACCCATTCCAGTGCTCTCACAGTAATGAGCCTAGAATTGGGTGGGCTTTCTTCTACAGTCATTTCAAAAAATCCCTCCAATCCAAAGCTGTACAGAAAGTGCTCAAGACATTGCTGTTGCATCCCTCTTCTTCTGAAAGCACTCTAGAACTCTCCAACTTTATGAAGTAAAAGCAGATGCCTTGGAAATATTCCACAGATGATATGGCTTTTTTTATCTGAAGTCTAGGCAGACAATCAAAAGGCATCAAATTACCACTGTTTAATGAGTTACTGCTTGTCAGCCGAGAGGCAGCAATGGATGGGATGTTATTCTTGGCGTGTTTTGATGACATGACATCAAAACTAATGCATTTTACCCTGCACTCTCAGCAGGCTGTACATGGACAGCTACAGCAGTTCAGCTAACGAGGTAATTCAATCAGCCCCAGTAATGTGAAAATTGAAAAGATCTGCCTCCAACTCCGCCTCGCACACTGTTTCAGTGACAAGATACTTCACTGGACTTTGGAACTGGACTCTAAAGGTGGATTTGAGATGCACAGTTGTAAATATGGTGTCTCTTTGTACAAGCCCTCAACATAGTCATTCCTGATGACCTACTTGTGAGAGAAATTTAATGGTTTCTGCACTATACAGAAAAGTCATTCCAGACTGTAATGTAAAAAGCCCATTTCAGTGTTAAAATATGGCTATTAATTGGGGAATTAATAATCTGTCAAAGCTTAAGCAACTTCCTTACCAAACTCTGAAGTAAAAAAGCCATCTCTCCAGCAGTTTTTAGGAAATAAAGTTCTTTAATGACTACTAAAGTCAAAAAGCTTCTTTTCCAGATACTTCTAAAACAGCCATTTTGAGAGCTGAAACTCGTTCTGTAAATGAAAGGTTGTTGTGAAGCAGATTCCAACTCCTATTAAAGCCTAATGAAACTACAAGGGACATTTCAGAAAATACACTGAGAACGGTGGAATTACAATTCTCTTTTTAAAGATGGTTTGAGCATCTCACATCATAGAGAGAAAGGCAATTAGAGTTTATTATATATGTACTGAACAGACTATATATTATCAAAATGTGGATATTTCTGAGATCTACCCAAGGAGGTGGATAGCTAATAAAGACATGGTCAGCGCTACATTATAATCCAGCCAGGTCTGAAGTTCTGTTGGATCTTTAGACTTTTTTTTTTTTAATTTCCATGTTAATGGAGGTCTAGGAAGAAAAGGAGGCCACAGAAACAGCCTTGAATGAGTCCGCTACCCTCTGTCTGATTTCACTCTCGGGTTTAAAGAATATCTCCTAGATCATTACAGTGGCTTGGAGAGAGCAACCTGCTTGCCAAGGAGAACATTACAATCTACAGCATATCATGGGAGGAGGTCACCTTCAAACTAGGCTGACCACCGCCAGCACTTCAGTGGAAGTTGCTGTGATAAAGCACAGCACTTCTGTGAGCATAATGTATTATAGAATCATAGCATGATTAGAGTTGGAAGGACCCTTAAAGATCACTGAGTTCCAACCTATCTGTCATGGGCAGGGACACCTCCCACCAGACCAGGTTGCTCAAAACCCCATCCAGCCTGGCCTCGAGCACCTCCAGGGATGGGGCAGCCACAGCTTCTCTGGGCAACCTGGCCCAGCATCTCACCACCCTGGCAGTAAAGAATTTCTTCCTAATATCTAATCTAAATCTCCACTCTTCCAGTTTGAAGCCATTACCCTTCATCTTATCACTCCACTCCCTGATAAAGAGTCCTTCCCCATCTCTCCTGTAGCCCCCTTTAGATACTGGAAGGGGCTCTAAGCTCTCCCAGGAGCTTTCCTTTCTCCAGGCTGAACAAATCCAACTCTCTCAGCCTGTCCTTGTAGAAGAGGTGCTCCAGCCCCCATATCATCTTTGTGGCCCTCTGCTGGACCCCTTCCATCTGGTCCATGTCACTCCTATTCTTATAATGAATTTCCTACAATGCTGAAATGCTAACCAACCTGTTGGACATCAAGTCATTTAGGCTGCAGTTCCCCAGGACGGAACTTGTCTTATTGGCACTGAAGAGCAGAACAATTTTCCCCGTCTACAACACTGCATGTGGCCCCTCTGAGAGGCACTACAAACACACTGACATAAAGCACACTGCCCTTTTTAAACACATCTTTCTTCATAATGTGATAGTCACTGATGCACTGCTCTTCTAAGTGTCCTTCCTTCTGGGACAGCAGTTTCTCTGGCTAAACTGCCAAAATATTTCTTCTTTAACGGGCTGTTACCAAAGAAATCTTCCTGTGCTGGTTTTTAGGTTTTCTTCCAGAGAACACTCATCAAAAGTTACTTTGCTTTGACACCACCACCAAGAATAATACTCATATAACACTTCCAAGCAGCTTGTATACCAATGGGAATCATAACCTGCCAGTTAGTGAAAGGCACCAGTTAACTATGTCCTGCCCTATTCCCATGAAAACCTGAGTCTCCTTTCCTCTTAGTAGGCTTTTTTTTCTTCTTGCCATATTTCTGTCTCAAAAACACAGATAGGTAGAAGGCATCACTGTGTCAAAACCTGGTGTTTTCAGAGCTTCTATGCATTGCTGCTCTGTGCCTGTCCACAGAAGTGGAAAAGCAAAATACAGATTATGTCCTCGCTATTGATTTTGGAGATTCAACATTGCCATAACTCCACGGCCTGCTTTGTCTCAATAGCAAACCAAGTCTGTAAAGATTGGATTTCTAAGTTACTTAGGAAGAAAAGACAAAAAACAGTAACAGCACATCAACATTATGAGTAGGGAAAGCAACGATCTGTTTACTATTTGCCAGCAAGAAAGACCTCTTTTTCAGTATTCTTCTTTCACATACAAAAGATTTAAAATATCAGAGAATCTGCTGAGACTGAAAAGCTGATGAGACATACGGAACTCATGGCTTTTGTTGGATCAACATGTGCTAGCTCAGACCTGGCCACTCAGCATCTCCTGGTGCTCCACAGACCAAGCTCTGCACTCAGGTGGCAGCAACCTTGCCTGTCTTCCCACCATCCCAAGGTCAAGAGGAATTGCTCTCCAGAGAGAAATAAGATTATTTCATCCAAATAAATACCAAAAAAACCTCCACACACCTTCCCAAAATGAATTCACTGGAAGTCCACACACCCCAGAGCCACAGGGCACCAGGATGAAGGATGGTCTCCCCTAGACTCTGCTCTTGTCCCTTGCACAATGCCAAGATCTCACTTGGGGCTCAATGAGAGAGGTAATTCAAGCATTGCCAAGTGAAAATGTCAGCTAATGGAATGACATGAGAACAGTTTATAAATCTGTGTCACTCTTGTAAAAAGCCTAATCCTCCCTTCTGGTGGCTACTGATTTATACCTCAGAGAACCCTCCTGAGCCATTAATCGTACTGCAATCACTACCCGTTCTCTCCAAAGGGACATCACTGCTCCCGAGGAAACAAGGCCATCCATAGAAAAGGGGACACTTGTCACCGACTCCTCCAAAGGTTTTAGACATGCACTTATGACAGTCTTTTCCAAGTTGGAACCTAAATTTTAGGCACCTTAAGCCATATTTAGGTAGTTAAAGGAATGACCGCTGCTGAACACAATTCTACCTGATATTTTTTCTTCTTGTCACATGGTCTTTCCAAAGGACTTGTGAAAGACATGAGATATCAACGGTCTGAATCACTTTGGCCACTTTTATGTTGTTTCTAGCAATTCAAATTGAATGCACTGAAGACCAGCCTCTTTCTGTTAGGTCTTTAGAGGTGGGTCGACATGGTCAAAGCCTAAAGGCATTGAAAAGTGTAAATAAGGAATGTTTCCAGATTGCTTTGAGAAGCTCAGATCAAAGACTTGTCATCCACCTGAAGGGTCAGCGATGTGTACTGCCACTCAGCGGAGTTCTCTGTTTTCCTACCCATTGCAGAGAAACAGCATGGAAACCCGAGACGAGATGAAGAAAGATGCTGATTGCTCAAAAACCCCAGTGACTTTGGATTCCAATCAATAAATTCAAGTTACTACTTGTTAATTAAGCTGCAGGAACCATCTACGTACAGACTCCAAAGCTAAGGCAAAGGCAACATAATACATCCTCCCTTAGTTCTCTTTTTGCAGCAGAATTAATGACTTGGCATTATGTGATACTTTGGTGAAGATCACATACATGCAGATGGACAACAATCAAGGTCAACCTGAAGTGCATTCAGCCACAGCAGCCTGTGCTGTCCCATCGAAACATTCCTCTGTTAGAAGGTTTGGAAGAGGCATGTATAATTGATGAAAACTGAGAAAACTTCCTAGAAATAAATCTACTTTTTTACTGGCCCTTCTGCCTTTCTTGCCTTATTATTTTTTTTTGCATAGAGCTGACTCTTTTCTCTTAAAATTTAATTTTTTATTACTAATCATTTTTCTCTTCTACCTGTCTGTATCTCAAATTTTAACTGGCTGTCAAGGAAATAATCTAACTAAGAGAAGAACTGATGTGTCTGTTGGAACCAGGAAAGTCTTCTAGAATGTAAATTCTAGCTTAATTTAACAAATTGGGTGAAATCTTAAACCCAGACTCGTTATATATTAACCGTTGAAAATTCAGATTTCATTTTTGTCTCATTTACATTTGAAGTGCAAAAAGTTACTGCAGAGATAGGATGTACCTCGGTCTTCCTGCCAGAGCCAAAACTAAGCAAGGATGCCAGGATCTGAGCAATTTGTTACAGACTAAAAGACAAGGATCAAACTCACAAGATTTGACATCTAACTATACACGTAGGAACCTTTTCAAATTTCAAATTAATAGGAAACAGTGGAGGGGGCGGGGGGGGAGGGAAGATATTGCAGAGTTATTGATACATGATTGTGCTGCGGAGCAAACACGGGAGCAATGCCACAGCCAGAGCAGAGGGGCGAGTTATTTTAGAATGTGAATGACAGCTGTCAAAAATATTATGACCCTTTCAGGGCTTGAGAGATTGAAACAAGCTTGAAAATTGAGCCACTCACATAGTTTTTAAGTTTTTTAGATGTGTGTTAAAAACGGAGACACTAAGTAAAGGCAACCCTGTGGTATGAATTCAAAAGGCAAAAGCAATACCATGAACCAAACCTCTCTGTGTTTTGCCCTTATTTACAATATTCGTTAGGTTGAATTATTTCTCTATTCAACACTGAGTAGGAACTGCTCTGCCCTCGCAACCTGACATTGCCATGCAAGAGATGCACCGGGCAAATGTCAGAATTTCTACGGCACGTGTCAGAAGGTGATGGCCAGACGTGCCTCCTGCTGGGAGGGAATGACAGATCTGTAAATGCCAAGTACCACAAAGCCCCTTGTCAATCTTTCCTTCTCCGTTTCCTACAGCCCTCTTGACCCCAAAGAGATATGGGTTCTGATTGAATTTGTTGGTGGGTTATTGATGTGCCCTGCCTTGAAGAACTTCCTCTTGTCTCCACATGGTACCTTATGCCCTACCTCGTTGACTGCTGCTATGAGGGAAAGGAGCAACACTAAGGACATCAGAAGGGTCTAAGGCTGACCTAGCAAATTCCCATTTTGCAGAAAGCTCTTCTGCTATCCTGTTTTCAAATTCTGAGATGAAGATGCTCTTTACTCCCCCAGGTCAGACTCCATGAAGGGGCATTCCTCTGCTCCTCCAAATACACGTGGTGACAAGTGCGGTTTATATGAGTCCCACTGCATTGCAAAGAAGCAGAGATACAGCATACAGGGACACTGTCGTGCATGAGGTACTAAAAATAATAATAAAAAATAATAAAAAAACAAATCTCAAACCCCACACAACCCAATAAAACTTAAGGTCTGAAAGGGAAACAAAAAACAAGCTGTATAAAATCATCTGTCTGAACCTCATCCTCATTGATCAGATTACAGAAGACGTTAAACCACATAATAAGCCTGTAAATTAATTAGTCAGGGAAAACTGTGATTGCAAAGGAGGGAAAAAATAATCCAAATTAAAACAATATTGTCTAGTTTTCTATTATAATTAATTCAATTTAAATTCAAAACAAGTGAGACGCATATTTAAGAAACAGATACCTGGAGCCTGATTATTGCTTTTCCACATGGACTACAGCCCTACCCTGGAGATACCGGCCAATACGGATCTTTAGTTGTACATTAAAGTTTACACATGGATTGTAATTAAAGTAGCACTCCTTGCTAAGGGTATTTCATGTTTTTAAAGTTTATGATGGTTCAAAGTGCACCTGCCCAAATTTACAAGGAATGCCTCAATGGCTGTTAAAGATTAACGAGCTGCTTCTAGGATCAGGAAGCCTTTGAGCTTCAGGTCACTGAGAGCTGGGAGAATACTTTGCTGAATGATAGCTTGTACACTTTCCTGTTCTACTTTCCATTGCTGAGCATTGCTGCCAATCATTGCTACCGAGGAGGGAAAGGCTGTTTTGCTGCTCCGGGCTCTCACCTCTTTATTCATGACAGATGCTAAGGCTGGAAAGGACAGTAAGTCCACAAGGTGTAAGGACCCATACAACAAAGTCCATGTACTCTGTCCAGTAACCTGTCTGACAGAAGTATGTCTTGTAAATGAGGAAGGCAGCTTCTGCTGCCATGACTTCTTCCAAGAAAAGGGCACAGAGCAGTCAAATCAGCTTTCATTCTCTTTTACTTTGGCTAAACAGATTAAGATGATTAAGTTGCTGTTGGAAAGCACATTTTTCCAAACGTCAAATAGCATCTTTGCCATTTGACGTAGCATCTTTCTCAAAGTTTGTCACCTCTTTTTTCCTACAAAGAGTGCTTAAGACTTCAGATTCCAACAGCCTTTATTGTCACATTGGGTAATTGTGCACTCATCCATATGACTCAAAAGAAGGACACAGGAGGTCTATCTAGGCTAAGAAATCCTGACACAAGAAAGGAGGGACTTCTTTCAGACTGCTGCTGTTGCCATACTGTTCTTTTAAGATGTTTACTGATGCTGTGCCATAATAGCGAAAAGAGCAGCTGCAGTGTTGCTTCAATACAAGCAATGTGACCTAAAAGTTCCTAGGCTAATTTCCTGAGGTGTCAGCAAACAAACGTACAGACATAAGGCCCCGGGAGGTTCTCTGCGTCCTCCGTAGATGCTCTTCTCTCTCACTGCCAGACAAAACTGCCCCAAGGGACAAGTGACACACTTATGGCAGGGGCCTCAACTTGAAGAAGTCAGGGCTCAAAGCTCTCCTGAACAGCTGGTCCCTCTACACGCACCGAGTGAGGACGCCACCACTGCTTGAGAAACTCACAGGGGAATAGATAAATAAATAAATAAGCCTTTTCACTTTTCAACATGCATAAGGTGATCTTTCCTGTGAAAGGACTGGTCTTCTCTGTGAAAGCCATGTCTGATTTGGAGGGGGGGGATGTACCTTTTTGAGGGGGACTTTTGATTTGGTATCATTATTGCAAAGGTAGAAACAGGAACAATAAGACAGACAAACAAAAAAGGAAGACTTTATATGTGAATGACCATAATGGACATTACAGATACTAATGGCATCATTTATTTAACTTGCTGAATAGTGACCTTCAGATTCCTCACAGAAATCACAGGATTTATCAGAGTTGGAATGGACCTCCAGTGATCACCCAGTCCAACTCCCCAGCTAAAGCATTATTGCCCAGAGCACATCACTCAGGACTGCATTCAGGAGGGGCTTGAAGGTCTCCAGAGAAGGGAACTCCTCCCTGGGCAGCCTCTTCCAGGGCTCTGTCACCCTCACCAGAAAGTTTTTCCTCATATTCAAATGGAACTGCCTATGTTCCAGCTTGTACCCATTGCCCCTTGTCCTGTCATTGGGAATCACTTTTTTTTGGAAACCATTTTTTTAGGAAAAAAAATTTCCCATAAAGATTGGTCAGAAACAGGAACCAGCTGCCCAGGGAGGTGGTGGAGTCATCATCCCTGACTGTGTTTAAGAGTAGATTAGATGTGGTGTTGAGGGATCTGGTGTAGGGGAGAACTTTGTAGAGTAGGGCTGATGTTGGACTTGATGATCCCAAGGGTCTCTTCCAATCAAAATGAATGTATGATTCTATGAAAAGAGTCCAGCTCCATCCTCCTTCAACCCTCCTTCTCTGCAGAAGTGCTTTCCAGCAGGTCCGCCCCTAACCCATGTTGGTGCCTGGAATTCTTCCTCCCCAGGTGCAGAACCTTACATTTGCTCTTTTGGTCCTCATTAGGTTCTTCTCTGTCCAGCTCTCTAGCCTGTCCAGGTCATGCTTGATGGTGGCACAGCCACCCTCCTAGTCTGGTATCATCAGCAAACTTTGGTCCCCTCATCCAGGTCATTGATGAATATGTTGAACAAGATTGGACTGAGTATTGACCCTTGGGGGACACCGCTGGTTACAGGCCTCAAACTTGACCCCAGTCCATTAATTACAAATTCTGTCACACAGCCAGTTCTCAATCCACTTTATTTAATCCCCCTCATCTGGCTGCATGCGTGACAGCTATAGAAGTCTACCTTGAATGTCATGCAACTGGGATTTAAACCACTTGAATGGGGTGGCTGGTGGTTTTTTTTTGCTTCTGACTGATCCAGCACAGAGCAAACTCTTTGATGAGATGTTAAATGGAAGTTTTAGTCAGTCGTTACTAAACTTGGGATTTTATTCAGTTGTGTCCTGTGCCAGAGTATTTTGTAACTCATTCCCAAGCTTGCTTTCTTCCCTTTATTTACTCCAGTCATGTAGAGTTGTTATAAGTGAAAACCCAGCTGTTCTCTGTCTCTTTAAAGGATGTAAGATAGTTGTATATGAAACAGCTCGAGGTAGCTGAAACTAAAATCCACTAATATTTTAAAATCCCTTTGCACTGCAATACAGAATAGAAAAAAAAAATTAAAATATTTACTATAGACATGGAAATTCTAAAAAAAAATCTGTTTTTGAAGTCTTCAAAATAGAAACGTAAAATCTGCTGCACACCACTTGGGGTCAATCTAGGTTAAGAACAGTTTATAATGATCAGAAAGCATACTTGTTCCAATATAACTCAATGCAGGTTTTGCCAACATTTGTACTGCTGGAGAGTAACTCATGTTTTAGAAGTTTAATAATTAGTTTCACAACTGATGATGAAAAGTAGAGCATTATATTTTTCCTAGGGCTTTCATTAGTATCTGTAGGTTCACTTCCCTCCAGACATGGATCTCTTAACAGAAGATTAACTCTAGGTTTCCAATGGAGTTTTCCTGTATGAATATTTTTGTTCTCTGACTTTCTCCACTTAAGGGATTTAGATTAAAAAGTGTCAAGATTTAGTTAACTGTTGATAAGATTTGTTATATCTAGTAGATAGGAACAGTTAACTATATATAAAAGAAATTTCATTATATTATACATTACCAGGATAGATCACATTTTCAAACCAGAGTAATGCAGAGTAAAATAAGATTAATGCAAAATTGTTGTAGTTGCTCTAGATCTAAATCAGCAGGACAGATTATTCTCTTTGCCCATAAGCAGTGTCTCATGTTAAAAAGAGATAAAAAAATATGTGTGTGTGTATATATATATAAGAACATCCATATTTGATCAATCTAGAGGTCTATCTCACTGATATTGTCCTCACTTCATTGCTGGCCAAACGCCTACATAAGCACACATGTGTAGAAAAGTAGTTACAGCTATTTCTCATAGCATTCAATAACGTAGAGCTCATGATTGTCCTCATCCCAAACCAGTGACATGGTACTTTATGACCTTTAATAGATTTTTTTTCTTTCATGGATTTGTTCAATTTTTTCTTGTACCCAAATTTTGGCATCCGTGATCCCATGCCAGAAAGAGTTCCAAAGCTTCTCCTTGTGAGGAGAATCATCTTTCTGGCGTTGTTTTGAACCAACCCCTGCTAGTTTCAGTTGTGAGCCAAGCCTGATGTGGAAAGAAGGCACTTCGGAGGGTAATGACTTTATCTTCAGGTAGGACAGCATTGTGAAATAACACTGAACTCACATAAAATAAAACAGCAGACCAAATCTATCCATCCTTCATGCTGTCTCTGGTAGTTTCAGAGTATAGTTCAGCCTAAGAAATCTCTGCTTAAATTATTGTAAAGGACCCCAGTGAGCCTCAGTATAACGGAGCATCTAGTAAGTACAGGAGTTATACCACAAGATTTCATAGACATAGACCTTATCAAAGTCTCTATGGGACATGAGATGTCTCTTGACCAAGAGTTGTCACCTCCCTCCATTATTTTCTGCCTCAGGCCGCCTACTTGTGGTCTGCAGGAAAGATTCCATTGACACTCTTGGGTTTTGATTTTCCCAACCAGAACCCCTGCCACAGCCCCAGGCACACAGACCTGGAATGCCAGAGCCCTTGGTATGGTAAAAATTCTACAAATCTAGTGTCTCCTTGAATAATGGCCCAGGGACCATCTAAAGAAGCAGACACTCAGAAAGCTTTGTACAAACAGAGATTATCAGACATAATTTATGAGTAATTTTCCTAACATAATAAGGAAAAAAAAAAGGAAAAGAAAAAAAATTTGTGCCTTATGCTTTACTTTTAAAAGCACATTCTTTACCAAGAAACACACTATAGCTTAAGCCTCTCCAGTGGGATGAAGTTGCTTTGATTTCTCACCTATCTCAGTAAGGTTATAGACCAGTCTCCCTGCCACAGACCAGTACCTCTTTTATGAGTGGATCCAGGGCAAATATCACAAGAAACATATTTTTATTTTTGTCTATACCACAATTTCCAGTTGTTTGCCTTTCTCCTCCTCAGGAGGGCTTATCTCAAAGGTCTCTCTGGAACATCTCAGCAAGTAGGTGCATTTTGGAACATCTCAGCATACCTGTGAGATGCCAGATTGCCCCAACCCTGCTTCAGTAGGGGGTCTTCAACACCACTTCTGCATCTCTGATTCACATATATTTAGTTAGCATTGCTATGAGATCCATATAAAAATCAAAACCATTACAAAACAGCAGAAAAAAAAAGGTAGTAAGATGTTTTATTTGAATACCACCTTGGTTTAAATTTAAGGATCCGCTAAGAATGTTATTGCTGAGCTCAAATACCCTTTAAAGGAAAAATTTTTTCATGGGCCACATCTAAATGCGCAAGGTAAGATAAAAATTTTCTTACCATTATCAAACCAGGACAGCTTCCTAAACTGTCTCCCAACCATCTCACAGAGTATGATAAGAGACTCAGATAATGGCTTTTACCTGTGGAAACCGTAGCCAGATCAGCGCTTGACAGAGACTGCGATGATTATGACAATGAACAGCAGAACGGCCAAGGCGACAGAGAGAAGGCAGCACTTCATCTTCCTGGCTCGTAGCTAAAAGAGGAGAAAGACAATGAAATAAATTCATGGATGTTAAAGGAGAAGATGGAGGGTAAATTTGCAAAGAAAGGTTGCTAGTTTTCCATTGGTAGGATGAATTTAGACAAGCAAATAAAACTTGGAAAATGTATCTGTTTTTTCAGATTCACCCTTCTGGACAACCCAGATTCTTCTTTTTCAGTGAAAATCCCCCTGCAATACAATCACCTTCTCTACAGTACTTTATTTTTACATAGCTAAACTATCTTTGCATTGCACTAAATTTCTGGACGCTGCTTTAAAGGGCTGGGGAAAAGTTTTTCAGCATGGTCTTGGTCCGGGGGTGTCAAATCTGCTTTCTGGCTGCCAGAAGAAGACTGTCTCCTTCAAGATAAAGAGGTCTCTCTCCACGCTGCTGTGCAAAGAAAACTAGCCAAGCAATAAGGCAGACTCTTTATAGGGTAGGCAAATGTAACCACCAGCATTAATCCCCTGATTTCACTCAAATTAAGATATGATAAAATAAATTCTACAGGGGTTTATTTTTTTTTAATGTCTGTTTCTACCTAAGCCCATCAGCCCTCCCAAGTGACCTTCATAGACATAATGTTGTTTGTTCCCTTTTAAAATCTTTTACAGATAGTTCAATTCCCCTTCCTCCCTTTTGGATAGATTAGAAGAATGGTGTTTACATGATCCCTGCACATTCAGTAATCAACTTACCCAACACATAAGTAATTTTAATGAGACACAAAGCCAACGTAGACATTTCCCTTGAGACCAGGTCAACCAGTTCTCCACCCACCAGGCTTGATAATGCCATCTTGACTTGATAAACCAATTGCTTTTCACCAGAGTTCTTGAGCTTTCTTACAACTAGAGCAGTACTCTCATGGAAACTATGTTATCCATGTTGTTATCCATTCTTCCTTCCATTCTTCCCCCAACTGCTGCTACCAGCCTTCCCACTCTGCCTCAAACTCTTTGCTAACTATTTTACACCACTCTGCACCCCATTGCATTTCCCTTAGAGTGATAGTTCCCCAACTATTTTATTCTACAGATGTTTTGACCTCTTACACCCCAAGTGACAGGGGACATCTCATCCATTGATGCTCCGACACCTAGTGCTTCATTCCTCCCAACCCTTGCGCCACCATCTGTTTTGCTGTTCAGAGCTGGAGAAGCTCTCCCAGTGGCAGTGGGGAACTGTGATGCATGACCTGTCCTTTCCTCCAGAATCAATCACCAACCAGAACAGTGGGCTGGTTTTTTGTTGTTTGGGGCTTTTTTTTGTGAAAGTGTGGACTTCCAAATCATTCTTTTTTAACATATTCAAATGCTGTGTTCTCCTACCTCCACAGCATATAACCAGTGATTCATCTTGCTCTCCATTTACTTTTCACTTACACAAAGATGTTTTCTTTGGGTTGGGGGGTCTAAAAAATAGATGCTTTAAATAACTAATGCCACATGCAGGTGTTAAGGTCAAGCTTTAATCAGCTGTGCTAGGAAGAAGTGTGTGTGGGACACACTATTTTCCCCATCCTCCAAAACTCTACTTGGGCACACCCATTTGCTGATATTCTTCAGCTGGTTTAGTGTTACCCTTAGGAAAGAATTCAGATGGACTAGGGCTATGTCTCTCTCTAATGAATTTTCTTTCACCCGTGAAGTGATATTTCTTCACGGTGGCTCTGTACTCATGGCCCTCATTTCTGGAGGGGTAACTCAAATGCACTCTGAAAGCTGAGTGCATGAGACAGACATGCTACTGCTTCATCTTTTCTTTTAACCTTGATTAATTCCAAGTCAAAACAGGAAACCTTTGCTTCAATCTGTGCCTTGATGTCCTTGTCCACTTGTAAAACTCTGGAGCCTTTGTTCAGTCAGCAGAGGATGCTAATGAGTCATTTAGCTTCAAGCAGAGTTCTCAAATATTCCTAATGAGTTTCAAAAGCCCTTCAGTTATCACTTCAGATGCCTTTTCCATCAGTCCTTTTGCAGAGAGATTCCCTTGTTTCACGCTTTCTAGGATTGCAAAGTTATATTCACTCTTATTTTGCACTTTATGTAGTCTCTTCCCCTCACTTTTTCTTGTTTTTAGCCAACATAAAGCAAGCATAAACCTCAACCATAAAGAGACTAATGAGAGGGTAGGTGAGATGCAGCCAAGCCTGGATGCTGGTATTTGGTTCCCTTTTTATGACCTTGTCCTGGCTGTTAGGTCAGGATAACGATTCCTGCTCTGTTTACAACATCTTTTAGTGGATTTAGTTTTACTGTCCTCCACAGCCATATAACCTGTTACAGGACTCTACTGTTAATTCCTAGTTCTTTCTTCACTTTCTATTTCAATAAGGAAAACGTTCAATTCTTCAAGTCCCTTTAGTCTCTAGTTATAAATTTGTACATGCTGGAAGAGCAGAGGAAATGCAGTTTCTGAGACTTGCCTGGTCACACAACCTTTCTACATACATCAAGGAAGAGTGGCCATACACCCCAGCTTCTTTTTCATAGAATAAGAATGGTCTGGGTTGGAAGGGATCTCAGAGATCACCAAGTTCTACCTGCCCTACCAAAGGCAGGGACATCTTTCATCAGACCAGGTTGCTTAGAGCCTCACTTAGGTGAGAAAAAGGCAGCAGTTCCCCTCCAAGTAAAGATGATCCTGACCCTCTACTAGTACAGCATACGGCGTTGGAGCCCTCAGCACAGAAAGAACATGGACCTGTTGGAACAGCTCCAGAAGAGCCCACAATGATGATTTGAGGGTTGGAACACCTTTCCTATGAAGACAGGCTGAAAGAGTTTGGCTTGTTCATCCTGGAGAAGAGAAGGATCCAGGGAGACTTTATTGTGGCCTTCCAGGAGGCCTATCAGAAAGCTGGAGAGGGACTTTTAACATGTAGTGATAGGACAAGAGGTACTGGCTTCAAACTGGAAGAGAATAGGTTAGACATTAGGAAGAAATTTTTCACTATGAGGGTAGTGAGGCATTGGAACAGGTTGTCTGGGACGGTGTGGCTGCTCCATCATCCTAGGAAGTGTTCAAGGCCAGGCTGGATGGGGCTTTGAGCAACCTGGTCTGGTGGGAAGTGTCCCTGCCCACAGCACGGGGGTAGGAACTGGGTGATCTTTAAGGTCCCTTCCAATGCAAACTGTTCTATGATTCCATGACCCTTTCACATAGGATTTGACACCCCATGCAATTCAGCAACCCTGTCCTGTGAAGAGGACAAGCCTCATGAATAATGACAGGACCAGAGGAAATGGTCTGAAGATGCAGCTGGGGAGGTTTAGACTGAATATTAGGAAAAATTACTTTACTGAAAGAATGTCAGGCACTGGGAGTCACCATCCCTGGAGGTATTTAAGACATGTGTAGATGTGGCACTTCAGGATATGCTCTAGTGGCCGAGATTGGTGTGTGTGTGTTGTGGTTTTGTGTATGGTTGCACTCTGATCTCAGAGGTTCTTTCTAACAGTGACAATTACGTGATTCTGTATTTTAGTCAGCTCTTGTGTCCTATTCCCTGCCATTATCAGAGGAGAAAGATATTAGCACAGAGCAGGTTGGACAGATTATTTTGTTCACCAGATAGATTTTGCAAATCATGGTATGAGCACCCTCACCTGAGTATTACATAAAATACACTAATAAACAGCATACATAATAATATTACGTATAATGAACTCTGGTTACCATCCCGGGTTTAAGAATCAGAATCTCATTACCAAACTGAGATTATAAATGGTGTCTCAGTGCCACCGCTGTTATTCTTGAGGGAAGCTGGGAGCAAAAAGGAAGCACATCTCTATACCTTTAATAACTCCAAGACACCTATGCACACTGCAAGCATGGCATTAGAAAAGTAAACATCTAATGGCTGTGCATGAGTTTAGGTTTTCCTTGTATGCATACACAGGAGGTATTCTACTCCCCACCTTCCCCTCAAGCAGGATCTCTGCTCTGCTCAGTAAATGGGTAATGATTATTGACCCTTCATCATTTATGTTTATAAATTTTACTTATTTACTCAAGTTTTCTTGGGATGTCCAGCCAAAGCCATGTTCACATAAGTCCAAGCAAACCTTTCATGTAACATCAAGATTCTATTTTTTTCACGAATTTCATGACAGCAAAATCACATAATTAAAGTTTTCCATCCCAAACATCAATACAGTGATGGATTTATGTCCATTTTCAGCCAAGGAGTAGGAGACATACGCCATGGGTGGAAGTACAGGATCTAAAAAGAATTAAAATTCTCCAAAGGTTTAAAAAAAAGGAAAAAAAGAAAAAAGGAAGTGATTCATAATGCCATCCATTGAATCAAGATTAACTTATGCTTACATGGAAATGGTAAACCATTTCCAAACCTCTAATGGGATCATTTCTCCTGAGGGCAAGTTCCTTACTGTCCTGAAACAGGTATTAGTAGGTTTTTGCCTCAAAATTTGTAGTCTCAGAACAGCAGAGCCACAGCAAGCTTAAGGAGAATAAAAAAAGCCAACAAAAAAATCAAGCCACCTGTAAAATGAATCATTTATTTTATGACATAATTCTTCAGGGAGCTTTGCATTTTTATAACATATCCCACGCATCAAACTAATCTGCAGTTGATATCACTCATCATTTTCCAGCTTTTTCTCCCCTCAACGGTCAAAGATCTTTCTTTCACACTGTGCATTAATGCCATTCCCTATTCTCTTTGACTTTCCTGGGGTCCAACACAGGAAGCTCTGAGGGCATGGGCAACATTACCTTCTCTTAGCTCATAGGGTCACAGAATGATATGGGGTTGGGAGGGACCTCTGGAGATCATCTAGTCCAACCACCTTGCCAAAGCAGGTCCACCCAGAGAAGGTGGCAAAGGAATTTGTCCAGGTGGGTTTTGAACATCTCCAGAAAAGGAGACTCCACCACCTCTCTGGGCAGCTCTGCCACCCTCAAAGTGAGGAGGTTCCTCCTCATGTTTAGATGGAGCTTTCTGTGCTCAAGTTTGTGGCTGCTACCTCTTGTCCCATCACTGGGCACCCCTGAAAAAGGGCTGGGCCCATCTTCTTGACACCCACCCTTTAAGTATTTATAGGTGTTGGTCAGATCCCCATCTTGGTCTTCTCCTCTGCATCCATGATTTCTTGCAAGAGCAACTGTAAGAAAATTTTGCCTAGCAGCTTTCGCTTGCACCTGCAGCATACTTATACCAAAGAAAAGACATATCTAGGACTATTGGCACAGCAGAGGTATCAAAAGCTGAAGTACACACTTGGTACAAAGTCCATCTTGAGAAAGTTCTCCCCAACTTCAAAGAAGTATCAAGGAAAACTGAGGGAATATGGTTCTCCTGTTTTTTGTTTGTTGTTTTTTTTTTTTCCAGAGACTTGAAGGTTTCACCAAACACTCCTACAGCTGACAAAAGGTATGGCTGCTTTCTCCCATTTTTTTTTTTTCTTAATAAATCACAAAGCTCTATTCACACATAGAAAACATTAGAATTTAACAAAACCTCCTGAAAAAAACACATTCCTTCCAGGGATACATGTTTCCTAGAACTCCATTTTGGAAACCGCTGACTTGCTTTTAGCTACCAATTAAAAAGTGTATTCAAAAAGAGATATAAAAATCATTGCAACAAACAAAATTTCAGGCTGAATTTGGGAAGAGATTAAAGCTACCAGGAAGTATTCTTTTCTGCTAGAAAATGCATGAGAAATAATTATGACTGGTACTATCTGATTTCATTTTAATTACGTTAGCTTACTCTGAACCCCATATGGTATGCTCTGGTTTTATAACTCTGTCCCAACCTGTTGTAAGCCCATTTCCCCAAACAGCTAGAATTTGTTGATTAAATTTGAGCTAACCTATTTTCATTGTAGACATTTTCCCAAGCTGAAAAGAATGCAGCATGGGATAAAAAGCAAAACATAACAAAACCAGACCCAACCCTATTCATGAAGTAAGATATAATGGCTTTTTACAGTTATTTTTGCTAGGCTCTCAGGGTTTTTTAGTAAACTGGCAGAGGTAAAGTTATATCTTAATCCTGAGAGAGGTTCTTTGAACACACATATGAAACAGGAGCAGAAAGCAGAGAAGGAATGAGCAAGGCTATTTAGGGACACAGCTGAGAAGCTCTTTATATTGACAGGCACACTGGATGTGACTGAGCCTAGAAGAAGCCTTTCCCTCATTGTTTCATAAAAATAAGCTGCAAGTCACATTTTACAGCCTAGAAGATATTTCTTTCTCGGGGGTGAAGTGTGAAATGTTGAAGGACATTTTAATTATGTCACAACAGATAGTTAAGTAATTAAAAACTATTAAAGCCCATTACGGCCCCAGGCCCAGAAATGCAAGTTTCATCTTGAAAATTCCTAAGCAAATGCCATTACAAAGAGGAAAGATATCTTTGCTTGCTAAGAATTCAAAAGCTATCTGGGACAAAGCACAAATAATCAGAGAGTTCAGCAGATTTTTTTTATTTCCCTTTATTTATATAGAAGAGAAGAAAAATTAGTCAAAACAGTAAGCATTTGATTCACATATGGAAAAAGCATTCTCTACCCTCTCTTGATTGGTTAAGTCCATACACCAAAAGGCAGGAAAGGCAAGATTTCACAACTAGCGCTACTAAGGAGGTAAAAAGCCCTAAAAAGAGGCATTTGGTCCAGGAAGGGATTTGTACTAGAACAGCTGGTCTATTCTGAGAACCTCCAAGCCTATGCCACTGCTTCAGGATAGAGACGTACCCTGCAACTCCATGGCTGTGGCATTTTCCAGGTCTTATGCAGGACAAAAGCATTGGGCAGGTTGCTCTCATCAGCTAAATTAATCTCACCAACATCCAACATCTCCCTCTCCTGAGCCTTTGAACTAGGAGAAGGATGATGATAGCAGAGAAAGAACATCAGCCAGGATGGTTAACCCCAGATTGTGTGTCTCTGTTGCTCCTTCCTGCAATATTGGCAATTGAAATACTATTTGTGGGGTGTTTTTTTTCAGTCAGGTTGGATGGGCAAGAACCTGTCTTCTAGGGGAGGGCTTGCATTTGTCAGTCACTTTCTTGTACAGGTTATTATGATAAGCAAAAAACCAACCCCGCTTCCCTATACTCAAAAGACTCAGTAAGACTATCAATTTTTTAAATGTATAGAAATGCTTCTGTGTATTTTAAACACGATTTTAAAATAATGAACAAATAATGCTGCATTTTTCCAAGAGATCCAGGATTACTAGAACTTCTGAAAGCACAGTTGTACTTCTCAAGGAAAGAAGCCATTGAAGATTTGTCTGCTGTGGAGATCTATTTCCTGCAAACCCACCCAGCAAATAAAACCCCAAAACTTTTGAATTTAGAAACCACACAATACCAGCCTCTGGTTATCAGGTGAGGTCCTTTTAAGAGCCCCTGTTGAGCAATGAAAACCCACCTTGATTAATTTTCAAGTACCATTTCCCTCATTGTAAGATTAACAAGTCTGTTTGACATAAAGTGGTATACTTTATATGCAAATATCTGTAGAGAGAGTTTTGTGACATTAAAGAGGTTCATACAATTTTGTTCACCCTGCCCTCAGAGGTCATTTGGAATTGCACAAAAGCATTTGTCTGTGCCCTTAACACACATTTTTGAAAGCTAATTTGAGGTCTGCTGGATTGGGAGCCCTGATCCTTAATTATGTTTGGATGTGTTTATACAGAGATACTATGAACCTGAAACTACTGTTCCAATGCACCAGCAGAAACTCTGCTGAAGGCTGTGGAGTTCTCATGGGGGGGAAAGAAAAAGAAGGAAATACTGGAGTAAGACAGCAAGAAAACAGACCTTGTAGATGTGTGTTTACCTCCAAGCATTATGTAAACACGGGGTGGGGAGGAGGAATCCCCTTATGGTTGCACCAGTGTTTTATTCGTTATTATTTGTGTTTTATATTCCATTTACATTGATAAGATCCCTTAGCTGCAGTCATACACAATCATCTCTGATAAGAGAGTAAACACACTGTGTTATTGCAATGGAAGTGAGGAATATGACCTTTAACGGGTGTACAAATTAAAATGCACTGACCAAATTTGGTGACCTTTATGGTAAAGCTTCCTTATAGAGTAACAATGAATTTGCTATTAAATATCACTGCTTCTGCCGACAGGCTAGAAAAGGCCAGTAATATTATTAAGCACTTTCCGTGTTTTTAAATGAGAACAAAGCAGTCAAGTTGCATATGAATAAAACCCACAAGACACCACAGCAACAGGAAAAGGCCAGCCCACACCAGGGACGAAACATCACTTTGCTTTGACACATTGTTCTTGTGCCTTTATTTCCACTTTCCCTTACAACACTGTGCCTGCATAATTGCCACTTGCCACTAAATCTGCTCAGTCTTCCCATTTCCCATCAGTCTCTTCGTCATTGCCTTCTTATTAATTTATCTTCTTTGCACATACCCCAGGTGAAAGCAAGTGTCACCTATTGGAATGGTTCCTCAGCATATACTGTTTTTAGTTTAGTCAGTGCTAACCATTCAGGACTAAATTTTCCATGCCTGCAATATACCTCAAGCTCTTTCATTTAAATGAAAATACGATAGCCAAATCAAGGATGAAAACTACTGAAAATGTCCAAGTGTCCCACCCTACACAAGGTCATGCAAAGCTTTTCTCTAGTGCCTCCACAATTCAGAGAATTATCATAGAACAGTCTGCATTGGAAGAGATCTTAAAGATCATGGAGAGGTTCTTCAGTCCCCTGATCATCCTCACAGTCCCCTGTTGGACTTGCTCCAACAGGTCCATGATTTCCTCTGCTGAGGACTCCAGAGTTGAACACTGTAATGGGGAATGTGAGGAAGAACAGGGAGAAATGAGTTTGCCCCATCAGTGAGGGAGTGCTTTTTAGTGTTTCTAGGAAATTTGACTCAACTTGGGACAGGTATGACTTCTCTAGAGCCCTAGGTCAGGGGTTTAAAATCTGAGATAGAAGACTTGCAGATGGTGAAAAATATCAGGACCAGGACCAGAGCACAGTGTTTGCTGTGCTATTTTCCCTAAAAGCAGTCTGGGGCTGATGTTAAGCCTGTACACACAAATTTAATTGCTACTTTAATTCTAACTTCTGAATGCTTGAATTAGCAATCTTAATATTCCCTTAATACACTTGGTTTTTTAATGGCTGAGACATCATTCGTAATAACGCATGATAATGGCTTACATTTCTATCATGTCTTGCAAGGCAGCAGGCCTCCAATGTGACTTACAAATTCACTACAAAGAGGATTATTGTGGTGATTTTAGGGGTTTTTGTTTGTTTTGGTGGTTTGCTTTGTTTTGGGGTTTTTGGTTGTTTCCCCCCCACAGCACTGGAATGAAGCCACCTACCTCTAGCAGCTGTTTAAATTCTACATAGCAAATCCAGCCAGAAGTTTAAAGCAGGTAATGACTATTGTCTGTAGCCAAAACACCAGAGAGACTGCATTTTTTCCCCAAAACCAGAATTTGCCCATAGGAGCAAAGCACGTGCCATTACACTTTTGCAGAAACCACCCTGTGATACCCAACAACCCCATGCAGACAGACTCAGGGAGACCTTACTTCCCCCAACATTTCAAACCCAAACCCGACAGTCGCAAGGGAGCAGAGATTAGAGTGATTTGAGCCCACTGAAGCGGTGTGGTGCTGTGCTCAGAGAAAACCTTCATGCTGAGCAGTGTTTATTAGATTATACTGTTGTACGAATAAGTGTGCTTGGCTGGACTGGAAGTGGCAATCTTTGGGTGGCTCTGCTGCTGCGCTCAACCCTTTTTGCCCAGCCAGCTTTCCACCCAACCCCACTTATCCAGTCTGTACGTCATCAGCTTTTTATGAGGGAGGTACAGGAGCCAGCACATAATGTCTTAATTGCGACTCAGAGCAAAGATTTGACTCACTCTCTATCCTGAAAAAATGCCCGGGCTCCAAGTTTGGTCCTGATGCCAATAACATCCTGATCAAACTTTGCACAAGCTTATGAAGACCAGAGTCAAAGAAAGTATATGGTCATGGTCTGGCTCAACTCTGTTGGTGTTAATGACACTACTCCAGTGTACCCTTATGAGATATTGGTCCAAATAATTTAATAATTTCTCCTTAGTATCATATGCATCGCTATCTGCCACGTGTTTATTTGACAATTCTAATGAAAATAAAATTCTTTGTAAAGGGTGGAGCATCAGCCCTGAATGATCTTCAGACTGTCTTCATACAAATGCGAGAGTCAAATAAAGAAAACAAAGTCACTTCTGGAAGTAGAGGAGAAAATTCATATAGCATTATTTTTCACATTGGACTGCAAGAAAGGATTTTCTGTCTTCAAAGCGCAGTGTTCTTGAACCAAAACTTGCCTTCAAATCTCAGCAGTAATTAAGACAAATTACCCTCGGTCTTCAGGCACCAAAGTACAAAGTAACGGTATAAGCTGGTCTGATTCTGTCACCAGAAGGCAGCTGTACATATAAACACCAGTCAGTACATTACAGCAAGAGAGGCACAAAAAAAACCTCCTCCCAGTCCTAGGAATTTAAGTAAAACCAAATTTTGGAAGGGGTGGCAGGAAATACTGTGCCATCAGCGCCTTGGAAAATCAGAGTTAGGACCCAATGAATCTCCAGAGTAAAACCATCATGGAACTATAACAGGCAGCATTCTGTGTTTGTACATTCAATAGACCAATCAATATGACTGAAAACCAACCCAAAAAGCAGGACACACTTGTGCTACTTGTTTCAAAGCCTGGTTTGTTTTTTGGTTTTGTGTTTTGTTTTTCTTTACCGTGTCTGTTGATTTAATATAGGACGTTACTTCTTACAAACTTTGCTCACCACCATCTCTGGACCATCACTAATATCACTCCTACTCTAGTAGTATCTCTATGACTGCTAAAACTACCATCATTAGCACATGAACCAGTGGTTGATGGTCAGAAGCCATCATGCATTACTTCATAGTGTTGCAGAATAGCGCCGACTTCTGCAGCACTAAACTTTCAATAGATCTTTAAACATGACAAATACAGAGTTTTTTTCTAGTACTGAAGTCCAGAGAGTGTAAAGAAAAAAAAAAAAATGTTTCAACAAAAAAATTAAGAGCATGTTCCTTTAAAATAAGAAACCCACCAAGAAAAACACTAGGTTCTGCAACGAAGAATATTATTAAAGCTCAAGACTGATTTTTCCTTCCAGGCATGCTATTTTTCCACCAGTTTACAAGCATTTCCCATGTCAGTGCTGCTCCTTTGCAGTATGCAGTCTATTTGGGAGCAAAGTGCTAAGTAACAGCAAGTGAATTATACTGAGGCCAGGCATGAAAGTATTATTTGTGAAAAGCAACAAATTCTGTGCTAGGAACTCAAGGAGGGCACACCTCCATGCTTCGCCTACCACAGCAGAGACCTACAGGCAGACTTAAAGTCATTTCACAGCTTCCTAACCCTGCAAATAAATACATGTGGGTCTTCACCTATTCAAAGTAAACCCCGCAGAGGCAAGCTGAGCATCTTAAATAATTGCCAAATGAGCATCACTAAAGGACAAAAGGATATTTCCTTTCTACTGCCTACTAATATGTACCACAAGGGATGGGTGAAGTCACATTCAGCGTAACAACAGTAAAACTAAGAATAAATACCAGTGCTTCCGTACCTTTTTATTGGGTGGGAGAGAATTAAATTTGAGGCAGCATGCTTTTCTCTAGAAGCCATGGAGAATTGGGTAGGCTATCAAAATTCTCGATCTGAGCTTTTGTTTAAACCCAAACAAGCTCTTCAAGGTTCATATAGTATTTTCATCTCTGTTATTTTTCCTTTTTCACACTGGCCTGTGAGCTTTTGGTTTTCTGATGGATTAAATGCGCAAATGCCAGGAGGTAGCCTGGGTTGATACCGCACTTCTGCCTCAATGAGAAAGAATGAAGTATTGGAAAATTTTGTGCGAGATGGTATTCTCCTGAGGTTTTCTGCTCGGTTTTGCAAGTAGAGATGCAGGGAAAGTCAAACAAAGAACAGAGTTCAGGACTTGCAAGAACAGCATTCAAATGGAAAGAACAAAAGAATATCTCAAAATAGTGGGCAATGCAGAGAACTGTACAGGCAGATACAGCACCTGGGCCTACTTTCCTCATTAAATTGTTAGTTGATCTTTCATAAGCTATTTAACATCTTCCTTTCTTAGTTTCCCCTTTTATAAGATTAGGGTTGTTACTTCATTAACTAGAGCATAAGTATGGGGTGTCTGTAACACTAGATCTCATTGTGTGTTGCTAAGATCAACACACAAACGCTGTTGTTTGGTGTTTTTTTTTTTTTAATCTCCAGATTGTATAGGGATGGGTTTTCATTTGTTTTAGATAAATGAGTTCAGTAGCTTATGTAGTGACACAGTAATTATGGGCGTAGCACTAGAGCCCATATTGCAGAGTAATATAACATAGTCCTTTCCTGCAGCTCTCATAGAATCATAGAATCATTTAGGTTGGAAGAGACCCCTGGGATCATCAAGTCCAACCATCAGCCCTACTCTACAAGTTCTCCCCTACACCACATCCCTCAACACCACATCTAATCTGCTCTTAAACACAGTCAGGGAGGGTGACTCCACCACCTCCCTGGGCAGCTGATTCCACTGACTGACCACTCTCTCCGTGAAAAATTTTTTCCTGATGNTGTACTCGCTCCAGCACCTCGATATCTCTCTTGTGCTGAGGTGCCCAGAACTGGACACAATACTCAAGGTGTGGCCTAACCAGTGCTGAGTACAGGGGGACAATCACCTCCCTACTTCTGCTGGTCACACTATTCTTTATGCAAGCCAGGATGCCATTGGCCTTCTTGGCCACCTGGGCACACTGCTGGCTCATGTTCAGCCTCCTGTCGACCAGCACCCCCAGGTCCTTTTCTGCCAGGCAGCTCTCCAGCCACACTGCCCCAAGCCTGTAGCGATGCATGGGGTTGTTGTGGCCCAAGTGCAGGACCCGGCACTTGGCCTCGTTGAAGGCCATGCCATTAACATTGGCCCATCTATCCAGTCTATCCAAGTCCCTCTCAAACTACTATTTGAAGCCCTCTGCAGCAGCATCCTTAAATACATGTCCTAAACTGTATTTTACTCTGAAGTAAAGCTAAAGTGAACGATGTCTGATATGAAAGCTGGAAATGATCACAGTTTTAGTGGACATCAGTTCCCGGCAATAAGACAGTATTGCATTATTCCCTGCCATCAAAGCTGTGCTCTTCCCTTATCTATGTCAAAAACCCTGTGTATTTACAAATTGTAATGGATTCTGAATAAAAGACTTTATTACAATGGAATATCAGAATTGGTTCACAAATGACTTTGGACCCTGAACCTGTTGGTCAAAAATCATAAACCCAAGTCTAGGAGCAGCCCGGTCAGTGCTGCCAACACAGAGGACCTTTTATGTGCAGTGCACGGTAGTAATTTGACTGTGACAGACAACATAATAGAGCTCTGTGAATGTCACAAAGCCCAGTGCCAACAGTGTCTCCTGCAGAGCACATCCATTACTAGCAGCAACGACAGGACAATCTGAAACGGAAAGACTAAATGAAATAGAGTCCTTAAGGGCAAAGGAGAAAATAGCTTTCGTGTTTGAATTTTATCTCATTGCAAGGACGGAAGTGGGCAGAAAGCACTGGTACGTATGGAACACACCATGTCTGTATGTTTGTGCATGATTTGTGTCAGGGTGTTAGAAAGCATGTGTACTCCATCCTTTTATGCTAAGGAAAACAAAAACAACCCACAAACGTTTTCTCCAATGAACAAGACAGAAGAGATATGATTTTCCAGCGTAATAAAAACAGGGGCGTTTAGCCAGAAGACAACACGTCACTCAATTATAACTTTTAGCCAAGAGAATGAAATTACAATTACATGCCATCCAAAGAAATCTTTGTGGGGTTTCACAGTGAATAAATTAATAAACCATCAACTAGGCTGAGTTTAAAGAAGTTTTTAATGTAGTTCAGTTTGTTGTGACATGAACGTCTTAAGACTATATAAGGTGGTTCTCCTAGGCTGCTGAGAAGATGAGGATATTCATCAGTTTCCAGGATAAGGCTTATCTGCAAATCCTCCTAAACTCCTGGAAACTGAAGTGAGTGACGGGTTTGAAGGTCTGAGAAAGTTTTGAAAGTAGTTCTGAATATACTTCCACCTAAACCAAAACCTCCATGGGAGGTTATACACTGGTGTTATTTGGAGAACATTTCAAAGGCCGATATCTCCAGAGAGGTCCCGCCTGTTGGAAGTTTTTGAAGTTGGCATTCAAGCAACCAGATATTTTTGAAGACTCTGGAGAAGTGAAAGGAACCTCTGAACTTGTTCAGTGCCCCAGCTTTTCTTTTTTACATGCAGCTGATCAAAGCTTTTAACTCTCCATTCCTTTTCTCCCAGCATCTATGACAAGAGCTTAAATAGTTGAGCTCCACATGGAGAAAAAAGCCATATAGATATCTGTACAGGGGCATGTGTATTTTCCCCTTTCTGCTTGTCAAAGCCTCTGTACTTAACATATTAATTTACTGAGTTTAACTTTTTAATGCTAGCTCCTTTAAGTCATTAGAGCTCCTTTCTTCATTATAATCTTCTTATTTGGTAATCAGTCTGAGTCTGCCTGTATTTTTTAAGAGTATTTTAAAGTTTCTGGTGGAGATCAAGGAAAGTTTTCTCTTGATCTACTTCATAAACTCCAACTTAATACTAGTCAGTTGCTTGTTGTGACACTTAGGGCTAGAGTCAGTTTTTTTGTACTTCTTTATTGCTTTCTATGAGGGGAGATGTTAGTTTTCTTGTGTTAACATGCTCTGGCTGTTGAAAGTCAAACAGCCAAGAGCTAGAGTAATTCAATATCTACTGTAACGTGCTTCAACTGGAAGAACCACCAACAGACCTTTTTCTTCAGCAAGTCATTCCTAAAACTGGTCATAACACACATTATTTGACATTTGAGGCTGTCTTTACACAAGGCAATTGAGAATATGAACACATCTCAAGACACCAGGCAGATTCTACGTCATGAGCAACAAACTTCCAGGCCTTTCTGACTCAAGTTTCTATTTCTAAAAATAAATAAATCCACCCCCCTACCATTACCAGCCATTGTACTCTTTGCTCTATAGACTTTAAAAGGCAGAGAAATCATTAATGCCCAACATCATACCTCTGCTTGAACGCACAGAAGAAGATCTCGCAATCCCTTTGCATCTCAGTTACGAGCCAGAGTAGAAGAAACTCACCAAAGCAACAGGCAACAACAGACTCCTAACAGAAGTTTAACAGCTCTACCATTCCCTCTGTGATCTTTCAAACCCTATTTAAAGGCTGAAATTCATTTACCCACTTAAGTAAAAAACTGTGGACAGCAAACTGCTTACCCTTCTTTCTCAAATCTAATGTGCAGGTGGGGAGGAGAAAGGGAAAAATAACCCCAAAAAACAACAAAGAAAAGAAGCCAGCATAAGGGCAGTCCCACATCAACTAATCTCTGCAGCAAATTAATTAAACAATTATATTAACCAAGCCTTCACTTCTGACACGGCACAGCTGACGTTAATTGGGCCACAATCAAGATAGTAATTCAGGTTAATTGGATTTCCACTGTCAGCAGCTATCAGCTTGCTTCAATATGCTGCTGTCATTTAAGAATAATTAATCATGGATGACTTTATTGGATGGCACCAGTTGACAGCCAATGGTGTGGTGACGCTTGAAGAAGTTGGTGATTGCTGCAGGCCTCTTGTGCTGGTTTCTTTTGTAGAAATTACTCTACCACCAAGGCATGTTGAGATCCAAAATTTGCTACTTTAAGTGTCAAGACAGAGGTATTTCCTGATGCTTGCCCATGTGCAGAGAGAAAATAGAGTGGGAGGGAGAACGATCGAATCCACTCCCCCTGAAACAGGGTTGCGAAAGGTCAGAGGGATGTGCATGTTCCACCGCAGGCTTCGGGAACACAGTTATTGTTTGGCTATTGCTACAGCAACAGAGAATTCAATAATACAACAGTTCACATGCTGTAAGAGCTGAAATGCCAAGCCTGATCTAGTGTTATTTGCTTTTCTCCATTCATAATAGGCCATTACTTTGGTTAACATCTGATAATATAATTTATTCAATCTGTTGCCAGAATGTCTGCAAAAATGTCAAGGAACTTATGAAGCTGAGGCTTTATTTATTAATAACTTGGAAAAAAAAAAAAAAAAGCTGATGGAACTGTTGTGGGGAAGTGGGGGAAAAAGCTAAAAATTAAAGTATAAGATGAAAATAATTTAGAGTGTTCCATAAGGAGTAGTAGGAATACATTATGTTTCTGAAAAAAAAAAAAAAAGGCAATTTAAACTTCAGGAAAGAAAAAGCCTTAACACCAAGTTGTATTAGACTATGTAATTATTCCCCGAGGGGAAAATATACATATATATTTAAAATTAAAGTACAATTTTAGATTATTCATGACAGAGTGCTAAAAAAATCATATCAGAACTAGCAACACTACTTTGATAGCTGGACAGAGAAAACTTTCTATCAGGAATATGATGAATTTATTGTGTAACTACCCAGAAACCAGTTCTAGGTGGATGGAGTACATGGAATCAAATTTCTAAAGGAAAATCAGTCACTATGTAACTGATGAATGTGGCTCCCTATTTAGCAAAATACTGGACAGCAGACTGTGAACTGTAGTTCAGGCATGTGAACTACTCAAAGAACAGAAAAATTCCCAGTTAGAAGATATTTTCTTGCTGTCAGAGAAGCCTGATTAGGCAGAAGCACCCATTAATCAAAATGGGATAGAGGAAGCCACTTCTTACGTCATCTCTTCAGCATAGGTCTGACAGTGCTGTAGATACAAGTGAGCAACACACATGAACTTCTTGCTCTGGAGAAATTTGAATGGAAAGGAGCTTCTCCAAGTGGCCACCAATGACAAGCGGAGTTCCTCAGGCGTTGGTATTGGGACTGGTGCTGTTTAACATCTTTACAGGTGACATGGGCAGTGGGATAGAGTGCACCCTCACCAAGCTTGCTGATGACATCAAGCTATGAGGTGCAGTCAACATTCTGGAGGGAAGGCATGCCATCTAGAGGAACCTGGACAGGCTTGAGAGTTAGACCTGTGAACCTCATGAAGTTCAACAAGGCCAATGACAAGCTCCTGTAGGTCAGGACAATCTGAAGCACAAATACAGGCTGCCAAGAAGGACCTTGGGGTGTCAAGTAGCTCAAGATGGCCTAGCAATGTGCACTTGTAGCCCTGTAACCCAACCATATCCTGGGCTGCATCAAAAGAAGTGTTGCCAACAAGTCAAGGGCAGTGATTCTTCCCTTCTAATGCACTCTTGTGAGAACCCACATGGAGTGCTGTGCCCAGCTCTGGGATCACCAACATGAGAAGGATGTGGACCTGTTGGAGTGAGCCAAGCAAGGACCACAAACATGATCCAAGGGGTGAAGCCCCTCTGCTGTAAGGACAGGCTGAGATAGTTGGGGTTGTTCAGCCTGGAGAAGAGAAGACTCCAGGGAGACCTTCCTGCTGCTTTCCAGTACCTAAAGGGGGCTACAGGAGAGATGGGGAGGGACTCCTTATTAGGCAGTGTAGCCATAAGATGAAGGATAATTATCTTAAACTGAAAGAGGGGAGATTTAGGTCAGATATTGGGGAGAAATTCTTTACTGTGATGATGATGACACACTGGACCAGGTTGCCCAGAGAAGCTGTGGGTGCATCATCCCTGGAAGAGTTCAAGGTCAGGCTGGATGGGGCTTTGAACTATCTGATCTAGTGGGAGGCATCTCACTAGATGGTCTTCAAGGTCCTTTCCAACTCTAACCATTCTATGATACCATGATTCTATGATTCTCCAGCTTTTTAGTCTCAATTAAAGCCAAGACCTGTTTGACTCCTTTGTCTTATTTTCTTGGGAAATTCTGCTTTTAGAACACTCTTCTCTGTTAGGATGCAAATAAAGCACAATCTATTTGAAAGCCAAAGAATTCTTGCCGAAATCCAACTTAATCTGAGTGATAGGCATAGTCATCTGAATGCATTGGTTTTATTGCTTTTATTGTCTCTGATTCAAACTGAGTCCAACCATGCAGTAGGTGGCTGCTATTTAAAAGAGGACTGATACAGAATGTCAGTGCACGGTTTAGTTTTGTTTTGTTTGCTTTTTTTTTTTTATTTTAATCCACAATGCTGCTAAATCTTATCATACGCTTTATTAAATTGTGGGTGTAAATTAGTTCTGTAGCCAAGGAGTCCCCAAATAAATAGCCAAAACGCTGCTCTACAGATGTACACTACAAACAGTCCATGCATATCAGATTATCCCTGTGATCATTGCTGACAGATAAAAATTGAATCCCAAAGTACTTTTTTTAACAAAATCTTTTTTCCTTCTAAACATATCCTCTTAAAGTAGGATTGATGTGCTCCGTAATTTGCAAGGAAGCGGTTATTCTCTTTGTCAGTCCCTTTCCTTGCTCCCAAGAGCGCAGGACTTCTTTGCCAAATTCAATCACATCTGAGAGAAGAGCAGAAGCCTTTTGTTCTCAGGATACTTAGTGCCTTGTAGAGAAAACACTTGTTTTTTTGGGTCGGCAGCAGTTACCAGTTCAAACAGCAAATACTGCAGCTTCTGGAAAAAAAACATGGTGGTTTTTGGTTTTTAATGTATAGTGGGGCTTTAAGCAAAGGGGGGAGATGTGAGAAAATGTAAAATTTCAGGTGACAATGGTCATAACCGATAGCCAATAAGGTATCATTAATTCTGCTGCTTGCAGAAAAACTTAATTTTCAGGCCAAGAGTTTCAGAAAGTGCTTCTGTAATAGAGTGAAATGTATTTGCCCATTACCCACGAAAACTACTGCCTGGCCAAAAAGCTCAGTGGGTTGCAATGGCAATATTTGAGGAAGAACTTGTAGCAGGCAGAGATATGACAGAATGATAATAATTAATTTGTCACTCTCCTGTTCTCTTTATAATGCAAAGGTCCCTTTAGGATCTGGTCTCAGAGACCTTCTCTAACCAGGAAATATGTGACAAAACAGAAAATAGTAGCCATGACTCTTCATCAAGCAGACAAAGCTCTACAGAAGACATTTGTTCCATAGATTGTGAATTACTTTCAGTAGAAACATAGAATCATTTAGGTNTAGATCCTAATATTGGTTCTGTCTTGTTGGGTCCCATCTGAACATGAAAGGTACATACATAAATGGTGCTGGACAATTTAAGTGCTAGAAAACCTATCTAAAAGATCCAGTCAGAAAACAAAGCAAAAGAACCCAAACCAAATCCCAGCACAAGTCAGATGTTCACACAGCAAAGCTGCTACCAGCAGTTTAGCAGTCAGGAGGCCAAATCCAGAACTGACCATGAGTTTTAATTAAACTATCCTCCCATCTCCAGACATTAATTAGAAAAATGAAAGACAATGAAAGCAGGTGTCACAGGAAAGATTTCTGCACTGCAGGGTTTGTGCTTGAACAGAGAATTTGCTTTTCCATGCTCCTGGTTCAACATGTAACCAGGTGGACCCCGGTCAACCACGGGTCCAGAAGCTCTCAAGTTAGTAAATACATTTAAAAAATAGGAGGAAAAGGCTAAAGAAATCAGTGAGTTAAATTTTGTGAACCACAGAAGTCTCACACCAGAGCAAAGTTAATGATGAGTGGACCTCAAGTACACTCAGCGGGGTGGTAAAGTTTTGGACTGCTGTTGACTTTGAACTGGCTGCTAACGATCTGATCTCTCGCGCTTTGAGGAACTTGTAGGTCATGCCAACGTTACAAAGGGCTGCTGCCTGTAAACCCTTGGACCATTCATCGGCACTGGTGCCAAGAGGCTGGAAAAAGGAATACCCAGTGAAGTTGAAGCTGTCCTGGGCATTAACCCGTACATGTTGATCCTTGCCAAAATTTGTTTTATTTCTTCTCACTGTTTTCATGCAAAGATATTGGAGCTGCTTTCTTTTTCTTTT
>VZTM01042283.1:109813-140303 GCA_013400555.1 Jacana jacana
AAAAAAAAAAGAAAGAATTATCTACAAAAAGGACAGACATACTCTCTGAATTAAGAAGCTTTCTGATAAGTTTGCCACTCTAGGATTGACAATGAGCAAGGAGAATTCAGTTCATTTCAATGAGGATATGGAGCTGTGTAACAAAAGCCACAAAACATCCAACAAAGACTCTGCTACCCACTGTTGCTACAGCAGCTAGTGGCCAGGCTGGTCCAGCCCAGAAAATAGCAGGGAAAAAAAAACAACCAACCAAAAAAAAAAGATGGATGAGGAAATCAGCAACAACAACTTGCAAACAACTTGACAAACAAATAAGCCATCTGAATTTCTCTTCCTGTGAAAGTACGTCAGGAGATGAACAGTCATTGCTTGCCCTCCAAAAGACTGTCGTAAATGTCAGCCCATGGGCATGTTTTTCAGTTGCTGTTCCATTCCCTGCTCTGAGAAAGAATAGCACGATTTCTTTTTCACTCATTTTAATGTCACCTGCAGCAACTCAAGTGGGATGCAGGGAGAAAAACAGGCCTGTTTTTTCCTTCCTTTTCCCCTTATTCAGTAATCACTTGGAGCCAAGAAGGCACCTATTTACTCCAGAGCTGGTGGCAAACTCACAACAGTGATCTGTGCTCTAAGTCGCTCCCAACATTACCACCAGGAACCCGTATTGCTCTGGAAGGCAGCTGGAATCTGCCCACATCTATATCCCATCTGCTCACGTAGACAGCTTCACGTGTTTGTAAGACTACCTATTGTGAAAGCCTGGCATTTTGCAAGTACTGTGTCCTACATGATATAATTGAGAGGGGCTGGGGGGAAGGCAAACCTCATGAAGTTGGAGAAGGCCAAGGCCAGGTTCTGCTCCTGGGTCCAGCCAATCCCCAATTTCAATACAGACTGAGGGGTGAACAGATTGAGAGCAGCTCTGCTAAGAAGGACTTGGGGGTGTTGGTGGATGAGAAGCTCAACATGAACTGGCAATGTGTGCTCACAGCCCAGAAAACCACTCGCATCCTGGGCTGCATCCCCAGCAATGTGGCCAGCAGGGCAAGGGAGAGGATTGTGGCCCTCTGCTATGGGGAGAACCCACCTGGAGCACTGCATCCAGCTCTTGGGCCCCAACGCAGGAGAGACATGAACCTGTTGGAGTGGATCCTGAGGAGACCACAAAAATGATCAGGGGAGTGGAGCACCTCCCCTATGAAGACAGGCTGAGACTTGGGGTTGTTCATCCTGGACCAGAGAAGGCTTTGGGAAGATCTTACAGTGGCCTTTCAGCATCTAAAGGAGGTTTATAGATGGAGAAAGGCATTTTACCACAGCCTTAAGTGATATGGCAAGGGCCAGTGGTTTTAAACCAGAAGAGGGTAGATTTAGATTGGATATAAAGAGATTATTTTTCTTTGCAATGAGGGTGGTGAGACAATGGAACAAATTGCCCAGAGAAGTTTGGGATGCACCATCCATGGAAACATTCAATGTCAGGATGGATGGGACTTTGAGCAACCTGATCTAGTGAATGATGTTCTGTACAAGGCAGGGGAGTTGGAACTAGATGATCTTTAAAGCCACTTCCAGCCTAAACCATGATTCTATGATGTCTGACCATGGTGTCCCTGGCAATATTGATCACACGATTCAACAGTCAGTTTCAGTCACTGAAGGCTTCTGAAGAAAGGGTTCTGCAATTTTGCTCCATCAGCCATTTCAAGTTCTTGCCTCCTCAAGAAAAAATCCAGGGTAATAATGGAATCAGAATGGTTAGATTTGGAAGGGATCTTAAAGATCATCGAGTTCCAACACCCTGCTGTGGGCAGGGACACCTCCTACTAGACCAGGTTGCTCAAAGCCCCATCTAGCCTGGCCATGTATACTCCCAGGGATGGAGCAGCCACAACTTCTCTGGGCAACCTGTTCCAGTGTCTCATCACCCTCACAGGAAAGAATTTCTTTCTAGTATATAATCTAGATCTCCCCTCTTTCAATTTAAAGCCATTACCCCTTGTCCCATCACTACACTCCCTGACAAAGAGTCCAACACCAGCTCTCTCAGCCTGTCTTCCTAGAAGAGGTTCTCCAGCCCTCTGATCATGTTCATGGCCCTCCGCTGGACCCGTTCCAACATGTCCATGTCCTTTCTACGTTGAGAACTCCAAAGCTGGACACAGGTACTCTTCACATGCAGGTAACGGACCCATTTCATCACCGATGCACAAATGAGGTATTTTGTTTATCCATGCTGCAACACAGAAAAAGGTTTTGAGAGAAAGACCACAAACTTAAGTCTCCACTAATTTGGGCAGGGCAGAAGTGCTGACAAATTCCGTATTTTGTTTGAAAACAACTGAAGCGCATAAATGGTGCAAGTGAAATGGAGGAATACTTTGGTATCTGAAAAATCAGTCTACTTTTCAGTTTACTTTTGTGCCTCCAGAACAGTTAAGCAGGAGAAGTAAGACAGAACAACTGGCCTTTTCCAGGTGGCATGGTCCTTTCCTAAAAGGGTAGTGTCCCTCATTTTAAATTGAGCCTGTGCTGTGGACGGTGTTACTACATAATTTTCCACTCCGCTATTCCGAAACAGCAAGAGTAATCAATCATTTACTTATCACAGGAGCAAAACAGACTTTTCTTGGAGGGAGTGTAAAAAGTGCTACAATAAAGTAATTTTGCCAATTTGAGTGTTCCACTTGACAACTATTTGCATAATAAGGTTTTGCCAAGATAAGAAGATTGGTAATTTTCAGCAGCATGGAGGGGATTGAAGTTTTTAAGCTTTTTTTGCCCACTATCTACACACTCGCAGACCTCCGCTCTTGATGTATGGTTCTTTTTAAAGTCCTCCATCTGTCTCCGTTGTGTAATGAATTCTGTCACTCTCAATTGTGCTCCTGAACAGTGAGCAGTGGAGGGGAGTTTGCATTTTGATTATAAAAAGGTACCGTCAGCTCTTATTACAATGGAAAACCCATCTCCATGTGAAATTTTAAGGCACTTATAAGCTTAGTCTCCCTCTCAGAGGCCACCTCTAGATCATTCTGTCACTGTTTGACAGGGTGGGCAAGAGAGCAGAGGGCTGGGGCAGCGCTGCCAGAAGAGGAGTTCAGAGAAATGGAAGTAAACCCAGTTTCCTCCCTAAGAAGCTCACAGGAGGGATATAGAAGTGCAAACGTCCTTATGTAAAAGTTTTTCCCATGTGCGGCTTGTGCTGGAGCTCTGAAGGGCTGTCTGGAGGAAAAGGATGGCAGGAGGAGATCATGGCTGTCAGCTTAAGTCTCTTTCCTTCTCCTCACCCTCCTCAGCCAGTTTATCTCATCCTGACACTTGTCAGCAATTTTCTGTTTGGGACAGTGGGAGGGGAGGAGGAAGATAAGCAGAGCTGTTACAGGTTAAGTATTAGCATACTTTTAGGGGCTTTGATAGCAAAGTGCTCTAGAAGGATTAGGATGTTACAGAAAATGTAGAACGCACCTACACTGTGCTGTAGAAAGCACTGCCAGAGATCCTGGGCTGGAGAGGATAAACCTGCTCACTGCGATGTTGCGTCAGCACACTCCGAGAGTTATAGACACTCCTGCATAGTGCAATCACAGAATCATAGAATGGTCAGAGTTGGAAAAGACCTGAAAGATCATAGAGTTCCAACCCCCCCTGCCACGGGCAGGGGCACCTCCCACCAGACCAGGTTGCTCAAAGCCCCATCCAACCTGGCCTTGAACACCTCCACAGATGGGGCAGCCACAGATTCCCTGGGCAACCTGTTCCAGTGTCTCACCACTCTCAAAGGAAAGAATTCCTTCCTAATTTCTAATCTAAATCCTGTCTCTTTCAATTTAAAACCATTACCCCTCATCCTATCACTCTGCTCCCTGATAAAGAGTCCCTCCCCATCTCTCCTGAGGAGGAGGCTGAACTAGAGACCAGCTAGGGTCACTTCCAGACGGAACTATCATATGACCATATCTCATTCCCCTGGTAAAGAATTTCACCTCCAAAATCCAATTTAAGAGCTAAATCTTGAAAATTAAGACATCCCTTTATTTGTAGCTCAAGATTTATGTGTTCTGGTTTACAGTCCTGCATCTGGGGAGGAACAACCACGCCTACCAGTATGGACTGGGCTGACTGACTGCAAAGCAGCTCTGAAGAGAAGGACTTGTGAGTCCTGGTGGGCACGTAGTTGCACATGAAGCAGCAATGTTCATTAACACAGAGAGTGCAACAACCTACATTAAGAATATAACCACTGCCAGCAGGTCAAGGGAGGTGATCCCTTCCCTGTACTCAGCCCTGGCGAGTCTCATCTGGAGTGCTGTGTCCAGTTCTGGGCTCCCAAGGGAGGGGAGGGAGGGAAGGGAACAGGAAGGACAGGGAACTGCTGGAAAGGGTACAGCAAAGGGCTACAAAGATGATGAGGGGAGTAGAATACATCTCTAATGAGAAAAGGCTGAGGGACTTGGGTCTTTTTAATTTGGAGAAGACTAATTTGGAGAACTAATTTGGAGAAGTACAAATTCTTAAAGGATGGGTGTCAAGAGGATGGGGACAGTCTTGTTTTCAGTGGTGAGGAGGAACTTCTTGGCTTTGAAGGTGGCAGAGCCCTGGCACAGGCTGCCCAGAGAGGTAGTGGGGTCTCCATCTCTGGAGACATTCAAAACCCACCTGGTCAAATTCCTGTGCAACCTGCTCTGGGTGGATGAGTTCCAGCAGAGGCGTTGGACTAGATGATCTGCAGAGGTCCCTTCTAACCCCGTATCATTCTGTGATTATGGGAGTGGACTTTCTCATACAAGGAGAGGCTGAGAGAGCTGGGACTGTTCAGCCTGGAAAAGGAAAGCCTCAGGGGTCCTTTATCCATGCGTACAAATACCTGAATGGAGGAACTACGAAAGATGGAGCGAACCTTTTCTCAGTTGTGCCCAGGGACAGAACAAGAGGTAATGGGCACAGATTGAAATGGAAGAAATTCCATTTAGACACAAGAAATAACACTGCCATTGCTGTTACTGTTGTTGCGTTTGTTTGTTTTTGTAAAGGTGCTCAAACAGCGGAACAGGCTGCCCAGAGAGGTTGTGATGTCTCCATCCTTGCAGATACTCAAACCCCAGCTGAGCATCATCCTGAGCAACCTGCTCAAGCTGACCCTGATTTGAGCAGAGGGATGGACTATACAATCTCCAGAGATGCCACTAGCACCATTACTCTTTTACCTTGTCAATAAAACCTCTGGATGTACATCCCTACCCAGCTCCCAGATGTATATGAGCTTCATAGTCTAGACCCTATGATGTGTTTATCTTTGTCATCCCTCTGTCCTCTTATGAGTGGCCCAGAGAGGGCCCTTAATTGATGCAGCAGAGCAGTATGTAGAGCACTGCATAAAGAGTAGTTGTGCCCAACCAGCAGGCAGTGCAAGGTCACAGAGCAGAAGTACCACAACACCAGCTGGAGGCTACAAATGCTGCTGTTCACTCTTCTCCAATCTGGACTACCAGCTGCCACATTAAGATGGGAACTGGCATCCTTACAGTGTTAAAACTTCCTGTTAAAACTCTGTGCTTCCTAACCATTCCTCCACCCCCTCCCTTTTAAATCCCTTTGTAAAACCCACTTTGTGGATGACAGCCTCTTATACACTTAGCAATAAAGAGGTTTAAAAGAAATAATCACAATAACTAACTAATAAACATTATTCATTATTTGGAAGATGATAATAATCCCTAGCACTTGCATTGCACTTTACATATTCAAGCACTTTATAATCATTAACTAATTAGTCCTTGCAAAGCTCATCCAAATATTATTATCCTGTTAATACAGAAAGAGAAGCCGTAAGAGAGAAGGTAGAGAATTTACCTAAAGGCATACATCAAGCCATTTGCTGAGACAAGATTGGAACTCAGCTCTTCAGCATCCTAATCCTTGGCTTTTGCTGTCTCTGATAACACCGGCTAAATTATACGATAGTAGGATAATTTTCTTTAATATTCATCCCCAAATGCATGACATTGAATATTACATTTAATTTCTCTGTTGTCCTCAGGATCACTTATTTCTTTCTCCCTCTGCCTCTGCACTGATGTTACCTCCTGCCTTTCTATCAAGAGCAAACATTAGTAGTACCCAGCGGCTGGTCTAGCTCCCACTTATGCAACAGCACGGGGATAATCAGCCTGGGCCAAGTTATCCAATGATTACACAGTGCAAAATTCAGATACGCACCTTTGAACAGGGATAGGAAACTCCCTGTCTCAAGGGAATGTCCTCAATCAATGGGTGACCAACAGAAACAGCATTGTTACTCTCTTTTAGGCGCCTCAGCTTTACAAGGAAAGGTGATTTATCCCAATACCGTTTATTCCTCAGAATTATTGTGTGGATCAGCTGTCTTCCATGTTCCTTTCAGATAAACTGGGGAGGGAAGTGATGTTGCTGGAGATTTTGGTGTGGATTTTTTGTTTATTTTGGTCTTTTTTGCCCACCCATTGATCATTGATACAAGAATGTGAGACCATCACATGGAAGTACCACATGGTAAATCCAAAGGAAGGATATTTTTCTGTCATGTGAATCCAAACTGTGGAAATCATTACCATAGAAGAGAGCGGATGCTCAATGTCTACAAGCATACAAAATGTGAGCAGAAAAATCAGGGGGAAAAAAAACCAACCCCCAAAGTATATTTCCAGAATATTTCCATCAAAGAGTATTAAGCACATGGATAAAATCTTTAGTTTAGAAAGTACCTGAGACAGGGAACACTGAGTACTGGGAAAGTTATGTTAGGGATGTATCATTACATTTGTGTTCCTGCTCTTGTGCTCCAGTAACATTAAAATATCATGAAAGTCAAGTCAGTCTTCAAACCCATACATAGTAAAACCTGTGCAGAAACCCTACACAAATCCACCAAATTTGAGACAATTCCTCAACTACTACTGTACTCCATCAGCACATCCTCACCTTTGTTTTATTTCCTGTAGCTGTCATCCTAATTCTCTAAAGTCATTTTGGTTAATTGAAAAGGAACGATTGCCTTTGAAGGCACTTTTCCTACTGAGGTAAATAATGTTTTTCACTTTACCTTAATATGTCATTGGATTTTGTTAAAAGCATTGAGTTAATTTTAATGATTTACCTTTTGAATTTGAAAAATAAAAAATTAAAGCATTATTTTCCACACCTGTAGCGACAATTATCCCAAAGAAATTTAGGATCTGAGGCCCAGCAGCTGCCAGGAGCATGTGAGTGTCTGGCGTCCTGAAGCTGGTTTGTGCCTGTGACTGCTCTTCCTTCCACCCTTACCTTCAGGAATGTGCTTTTTAGCCTTCCAGTGCAGTCCCCTTTTGCCACTGATGGGGAAGGAAAGATGAGGCTACGACCCTACAGTCCTCAAGACTAGATGTGAATGACCAAATCACTAGCCATTGAGCAAGTTTGAATGTGCCATCACATTTCTGTTGAATTATTCAATGAAAGAGAGTTTCTGCTACCTCCATGTGGGATCTGCTTTAACAGAAACTTAAAATAACAGGGCTGTACGACTCCTGGCTGGCATACAGTTTGTCGTGGCAAAGTTACTCCAGCCAATATTTGAAGGAGTTTTAACCAGGTGATTGTCTTTAGACAACCAGTACCCTGCCTTGTACTGATGCAGCTTTTACAATATAGTATTAATAGTTCAAAATACAAATTTGAGATGCCCAGCTTGGACTTTTCTGAAGTTACTGTATACCTTTCTGTGAAGCTCACGTGTAGGTTCATTTTACTTCTAATCACTCACTGCAAATAATGACAGCAGCAGTTAATTCCCAGGTAAGCTTTTCCCAGTTTAGTTACAGTATTTCCATGGTGTGTATTTAAATCCAGAATGTGTCCAACAGAGTTAGCCTGATATTCTCCATCAACTCTGTGAACCAGTGCCTTCAAATGCCACAGCTACCATGTGAGCATCCATTAAGGAACAGCTATATTTGTGGTTAGATACTCACTTTTCACAGAAATCAGGGAGTTTATTGTTCCTTGGGTCCCACTTAGTGCCTCCTCAGCTAAGATGCTGTCCCTGTTATTCTTCATGCTGGAACAAATGTGGAAGGCCAATGTGTTCATTTATAGCATCTTGTCTGAGAAGTGTTAATTGGAAGCTGAGGAGTGGCAGCTTTTTTTCAGCTGCTCTAACCCAACTGCAAGACTGTATTAAACAAGTGTTCCCACCAGCAATCGAGAACCCTTGAACGATGCATTGCATAGGACTTAAAACTTCTATGAGGGTTCCTAAAACTCAAGGTCACACCAGTCAACTCCAAACAAATTACAAAAACTAAATCTGTGGTGAGAAACAGTAGGTAAATTTTTAAAATAAGATTATTTTGATTTTGGTGTGCATGCTTCCTGTAATAATTGCCTTGTAATGTTTAAATACATTATGTTATCTAAAATCCATACCACTTTGGAGAAACTGTCCATCCCAGTTCCATATCATGCATCCTTCAATGGTGGTTGTGCTCCACAGTGATGTTCATACCACCCCGGAAATTATACAAAGCCCACGTGGTTCAGCTTTGAAGAGGTTTTTGGTTGTTTTTATTTTAGTGAAAGACTGTGATAGATGAGGGAAGCATAAGCCCACAGAAAGCTGCAGTAGCCACTGCAGAAATTATTAATAGACACAAGCCACAGAGGCTTCTGCCTGCAGATGGAACAAATTTCTTTCCTGAGTTTCTAAACTATAATAATTTAATCTTTTTGGTGATGTAGAACCTTTTTTCCTGGCCTCATCATATCTCTTAGGGTAGCCCAGTTGCCACGTGTGGTACCTTGCACATTCTGCATCAAGAACCAGTCTCAAACATCACAGGATGAGACAAATCCCTAATCAGAGGAGTCTTTCTCTTCCCTCTGGAAGCCTCGAAGACATAGTTTAAACAAGATATATCCTATTTCAATGTTTAAGGTTAGCTACAGGAAATCCTACTGCTTTTTTTATAGAAAATTCATAAGCTGTTTGTTAGAGAAGTGACTCCACATACTTCTAGCCTGCATGAAGACTTTGAATGTGTCTTTGCACGTGGTTTGACCAAACCTGCCTCCCTTAAGGATGTTCACCTTCAGGTGGCAACAATGATGACAAGCCATTTCCCTCCCAGATTTTGGAGGGAGAGATTTTATGCCCCGTTTGTTCTGCTCTGTTTTCAAAGAGCAGATTTAAAGATGAGTATTTTTCCAAGTGGGCTCATTACAGATCAGCTCTTTAATTACACCGACTAAAGAAGTAATGCATAGTGATATCCTGAATTTGTCCCTAATTAAAAATACTGTACTTATAGCTTGCATGATTCCCTTCTGCTGAAATCTTTAATCAGGAGATGAATAAGGCTCTGGAGCCTTGATTAATAATAGGACCAAGTGCTCTGCGGCTGAAAATGCCAGGGTATTAAATTTCCTCAAGTCACCTGGTGTCCCCATCTAATCCTGGCAATGTTACCTATGCAATAGTACAGAATAATTAAGGCATCAAGTTACAGGTCCCAAATGAGACAAATGATACTAATTCTCCTGAAGACAAGTATGACATGGATGTGGGCCCTAACATAATAAACAAGATACCTTTGTAATTGCATCATTAAATAAAAGAAATGGCCGCCTTCTAGGTATTACCCATAAAATCTAATGCAGAGGTAAGATGCACTGAAATCCCAACAAATCAAAGACCATGGGAGCTTGGGAAAACACACAGAAACAACAACAACAACAAAAAAACAAACCCCAAATCACCCACACATGATAGTCTTGAAAGTTAGGTGAATTTTAAAAGTAACAAGTCACGCAAAGAAGAAAAAAGCATCAGATTATTTTACTAAAAGCACTGGTTTAGTATCACACAAGGAAACAAACCAAGCATAAGTCAAAGCTCACAGTATATGAGCCACCTTTTCTCCAGGGCTGCTTTGAGAATAGCCGGTGGTGGAGCCAAGGGTTGTAGTTGTGAACATTTCAAACTACAATATTAGGAAGAAGGAACCTTACTGATTATTTTTTTTTCTTTTTCTTTTGGACAATTGCCCATTTTGGAAAGGAGTCGTGTGGCCTAATGATACTTGTTGGCTATTTTATTGCACTTCACATAATCAGACATCATTACCTCAAATGCTTTAAGGAATGAAAGTGATGAGAAATAATTCCACAACAGATTGCGGGTACCACAAAAACTACATGAGAACTCCCTGTCACAGGAGGACCCCAGAGTCCAGCAGAGTTAAGAACCAGAGAGTGTAGGTTGAGTTACTTTTCTGGAGGAGTATTTGTTACTATGATTTATTTAGGAGCACATACTAAAAGGGACATCTGCATTGGTGCCCTGTCCCCTGCTATTGCCAGCCACCACATCCTAATCCCTGCTTGCTGGCTGATCGGGCTCCACCTGAACCCTTGTCAGATGGTCTCCCTTGGACAGTCCTAATCCAAGTTTAGCATGAATTTATTCATGAGCGTGTCACAACCGTTTGCTCGTAAAATATTATTGATAGTAGGGATTCTCCTGGTTTTAGGTAAAATGAACCAATTTTATGTTTTGTAATTTTAATTTTTTAACGGGGCCTTTTCTAACTTGCTAAAGCCTGAAATTAACAGCAGATCATCCAGACACTGTTCACCCTCACAGCGGTAGGACCTGATCACACCAAGGGATGGTGCAGAGAAGCCCTTGCTTATACTTACTGCTAGAACAACCAAGAGCAGGGAATTCCATTATTTGCCCCGTTGGAGGGTTGGAAGCAGAAAAACATAGAAGATTCACACCTGTAGGATGGAACAGACAGGACAAGCGACCCCAAACTGATCAACTGGGGTATTCCATCCCATCCACATCATGCTCAGTATAAAAGCTGAGGGATCAAAGGGACAGCTCTCTTCGATGGCCAACCTCTGGGGAGGACCCTGTCTGTTCGTCTGCCCTTGATCCCAATCCAAGCATTCCTGACTCCAGATCTGGAATCCAGATCCTGTCAGTCACTGAGTCCAGTCCAGAACTTTTCTTGATGCCCACTGGCAATGTGATTGTCATCCTGGGAGCTTGATATAGTTTTGTATATATTGTTTAAATCTTTTCTATTTCCATTTTTTAAATTTTCTTTTTTATTATTTATTTCTATATTATTAATTGTAATTTTATTAAAGCACTTTTGGCTTTTTTTCCTAAACTCCTAAGTGTCTTTAATTTCTTCCTCTCCTCTCTTTTTCTTGGAGGGGGGAGGGAGGGGTCATTACCTGTTTTTCTGATTGCTCAAAACCTAAACAGGGATAAACCAGCCCTTATTTTCCTAAGATGACATGCCATGTAGAGACAACCGTAGCTATTACTGACCCTGCTGAAGTGCCAGGTGTAAGAGCTCTGGCTTTGGCATTTTCCTCTGGAAAGCAACCAGATGAACTTCCATGCTGGAATTTTATCCGTGCATTGTATTTCCACTATCGGAGCTAGCCCATAAGAAGCCAGACAGCACGTTTCAGTGCTAAATTACACATTGCAGTGGGTGTAAACGCCTGCCTTTGGGTAACATCTCCCCTCTCAGTAGCACTGTTGAGCTCTGCTCTTACCTGAGCTCACTTGTGCTGTGCAGAATGACATACAACACTCTCAGGTCCCCACCGTATCCGATACAAGGGCAACAGTCTCTCCTCAGCAGCAGAACTATCTTGCCTACTGCTCCCTGTGGCCACACGCATCTTCTCATGACCCTGCACGTTAATAATTTAAACTTGCCCTGGTATGCACAGGCTTTCTTCTTTCTCACTCTCCGACAACGAGATATCATTGTACAGGGGAAATTATTAGTCCCTAAGTGCATAAACCTGGTACTTTCTGTTAGGAAATGTATTTGCTGCTTCACTAACATCTTCCTCAGTGATATCCTTTTCCTCCTCTGAAGTCCCAATGCCTCCTGACTGTGCGCCAAGGTAAAACAACACATTATGAAAATGCTAAATAAGATTAGTCCCAGTTTGTGCTGCCAATTCAAATCCAGCAGCTACTGATCATATCTCAGCCTCTCCCCTTAAATCAGTGCCTCACCCACTTTTAAGTCTCTTCTGTAATCTCTAGTTTTTACAAATTAAGTATTCGCTTTCCATGTGATACTATATCAAAGAGCTTACTGATTTTTATGTGCATCCCATCAGTTTAATTTCCTTATCTGAAAACTCTTGAGTGTTATCAGAAAAACATTTTTGTAGCTGACCTAGCAATTGGATATTGGTCTCCAAAAATAGATCATGAAGAAAAAGACAGATAACATGCCGCCACATGATTTTGACCTATAGTTTCTGGTGGGTAATTTCAATATGGAATGGTATGTGAATGAAAAGCTTGTGGTTTTCACCCCAGAAGTGGCTGCATATCACTAGCAAGGGGTGCAATCCTTACAAATACAGTCCAAATATGATTCCTGGGAAGAGAGACGAGTGAAAAATTGTAGTTGCAGCCAAATAAAAGGATCCCTTGTGGCTCCATCTGCAGAAAATAAAGAGTTATTGAAAAATAAAATCCCTTCTTTTTTTTTTTTTTTTTTTTTTTTTGTGTTGCAGTGTAATAATTCTCATGTTGTTTTGGCTTAGGTGGAATTTTAGTTGAAATGCGTGTTTTAAAGACCATGGATTTGTAGAAGCCTCATAAAATGCATAATATAGTGTGCACTTATAATAAATATTGTTAATCATGCTTATGGAAGTACTTAGAAGCCAGGAAGAAGGGGGTTGGAATCGCAGGCACTGTACAAATGCTGCCAGCCCTTTATTTACTCAAGGGTAGGAGCTGAAGCACTTGGTTCATGCCACAGAGATAGAATCCAAAGAGTGGGAAAGGTCAGGTCGGTGAATGGGACAACTAAGAGCACCGTCGTCTCCTTCCCCATTTACTGGTAGAAGCCATAAAGCCATGTCGGAGAATAAGGCAAGCACTGGGGATCCCTTTGATGCACTCAGGCAGGTCTCAGACCTGTGGTGGGACATGAAGACCTACATCTCATAACATGCCCACCCGTTTTCTGCCATCTCCGCCTGCCAGGCTGCTAAGGCTCCAGTGATTAGGACTTATAAGCTGTCCCTCTTACGCAAGGAAGAAATAAACAAAGAAGAGGAATTGCATAAATGTTTCTTCTGGACCTTGCTAATCATTTTTAATAAGAAGTGAGTTTTATTTAAGCAAATTCATTTGTATTTCTTCACTTAGATTGTCACTGTGGGGCTTAAATCAATGTCAGATTAAGGGCTGAAAATATTCCATTCAATAGTTATTAGATTTATTCTTTCTCCTTTTTCTTTTTTAAGCAGTCATCTTAAATACATAAATCAATGAGGAATTTGGCCAGTATTTAAGACATTAAAGTGCCTAGAAAGCAGAATAATTCTGAAAATGGATGTGATGGAAAATTAACATCAGAAGCCCATTTATTAAAAAAAAACAAACCACAACCAAAACTCAAAATAGATCTGGTCAATCTGCGAGAAAAAGAATGTCTAGCAAACAACCTCTGATCTTCATCTCAGAAAAGGACAACCATCGTTGGGAAATATTTTGCTGCAAAATCCTCTGCTCCTTAATTATAACAGCCTGGCCTAAATTTTTCACTTTAAACAAGGAAAAAAAAAATGTTGATGACTTCAGGGAGAGAATTGCTCAAGTAAGAGCTCAATCATGCTATGAAGGTGTGAATCTACACCAGTACAGACCATAGACAAGTAAGAAATGGCCAGAACAAGAGGGAGGTTTTCCTCACTGCCTCCAGCTTTTAGGTTGAGATCCACTGTGGTACCTTATGGATGCGCCTCGTCTTTAATTTTCTCCTTTGACTCAAGCAAAGTTTACTTACTGATCCCCACTGACCATGACTGAAGTTTGTATTCCTAAATCACTGGGATATTTCTTCAGAGAAGGGTGATGTGATGCAGGGATACAAAGGTGAGTGAGCACTCCTGCACCAGAGAATCATATAATAGTTTGGGTTGGAAGGAACCTTAAAGACCACTGAGTTTCAACAGCCCTGCCATGTGCTGGTACACCTCCCACTAGAGCAAACTGCTCAAAGCCCCATCCAGCCTGGCCTTGAACATCTCCAGGGATAAAGCAGCCGCAATTTCTGGCAACCTGTTCCAGTGCTTCACCACCCTCAGAGTGAAAAACTCTTGCCCAAATTTTCTCAAGTAGCTCTGCGTAGCAGAAAATTGTAGGTCCAGATGTTTCCTTAGAAGAACTGCCAGAGTTTCCAAAACCTTTCTGTATTATAAACTGTGGCTCCCAAATCCCAGAAAAACTCATGAAAATGTATGCCCATAAAGGCAAAGTTCTGGCATCACCTAGACAGTATTTTGTATCCTTCTTATTTTCAATTTATAATAATGCTTTCATCTTTTGCTTGCCCAAACTATGCCTGGTCTCAAGACCAGAAGCAGGCGTTTCCTGACAAAGGCAAATCCTGGCATTCAGATAACACTGTGACAACACGGGAAGTTGGAAGTCACAGCGTTTTCTTGGAAAGCTTAGCCACAGGTTTCAAGCAGGAGGCAATCTTTCAGTAGACTATTGTTCCTCACAGAAACTGGGCTGAAGTTTGGTTGGCTAAAAATTCTCGCAGTATAAGTGCATTTTGTCGGACTTAGATCAGATCATAGTTTACCCTAAGATTCTTGAGGCCTGATTATACTGTCAAAAATCAATAAAAATTCCAGTACTAGTGTGGAAAACCACTCAGATTTAGCTAAGTCTAACCTGAATTCACCATGTTTTTTCCTAAGCTTTGTGTCATCTGGCCACACCTCCCCCAAAGAGATTATGGTAAAATTAAACAACAAACATGATGAACCAGAGAAGTTATATCTCCAGTTTGCACAGAAAATATCAAGACAGACAAAGGTAAAGAACTTTTCCCAAGGTCCACTGGACATACGTTGTGTCCTTCAGAAACTGAAAATTAATTTCCAGTGTCCAAATTATAATCCAAATATTCAAGTGCACCTCCAAACAAATATTATAAGAATAGAAAGTTTCTCCTTTCCTCCAGGAAGAATAGAATTTAAATATTCCAAGATTTGACACCGTAGTTCGCAGAGATGAGATAAACCAAGATATTTGTAATGAGAAATCTGTCTGTTCCAATATAGCCTTATATTAATCACTTAACAGATTAATAATCTCACCATAATTGAACTCTCCATGAAGAATATGCAAGTGTTGGAGAAACTAACCAATTTAATTCTGGTTTTAAATTCCCTGATGCATTCATTCCCCTCTGAATTTATTTTTCCTGTCTCCATTTTGTAACACTGAATTGTCAGGAAGCTTCTATCTCTCCTGAGTTTTGGAGGTGAATTTTAGGGACCTCCTCACTCACTGTCTTCCCCGAAGATACAGTACAGATAATGTCAACAGAGCGCTCTCCCATGTGTTCACTGAAATGGAAAACAAGACTTTGTCCGTTAAAAATATTCTTGTTGGAGCATAAACTCCTGGATGACTACAGAAGGTTAAGTAAATCGAGAGAGACTGTCAGTTCTACCAGGGCTGTCAATACCTGTGAGTTTTACTGAAAACACAGGGCTGAGATTAGCAGACTACAATGACAAATTTAAGGTCAGATGTTTTCCTTGAAAATTAGCCTCTCTGAAAGAGCAGAAAGCAGTTGGAAGGCACACAAACGAGGACCTGCTGTGCTCTGCATTTTGGCATAAAATCCTGTCTGGGATAAAAAAAACGACAACAGCTAAAGCTACGCTGCATGATGTCCTTTCTTTCTCTTCTTCTAAGAGACCCAAGCACACTTTATACTCAATGGTGAGCTAGTGACCAGTAAAATTTAGGTTATGCACCTTCTCACTCTACCACAGATGCTTATATTTGATTAGATGACCTCCATCTGAAATGTTGTAGAGTCACAGAATTGTATATTACAAAACCCTAGAATTGTTTGGGTTGGAAGGGACCTTAAAGATCATCGAGTTCCAACCCCCCTGCCATGGATGGGGACACCGCCCACCAGACCAGGCTGCTCAAAGACCCATCCAGCCTGGCCTTGGACACTCCTAGGATGTCACTATCTTTAACAAGAACTTAAACACTTCTAGGTACCAAGCAGAGACAATGACACTGTAAACACTGTAAACACCTAGAAGCTGAGATATGTCACAGTCACAGTGAATTTTCTGAAGACTGCTGCAGCATATGGTAACTGGGAGTTGTCCTGACAGTAGCCATTTTTGTTACCCTTCTAGCCCATGAGCAACTTCATGTGGAAATCTCTTCCCTGTGGACTGGAAAAGCATCCGTGTTACTCTACCTTGCAATCATTGCTATCTCATGTCCAGTTCTGGGCTCCCCAGTTCAAGGAGGACAGGGAACTGCTGGAGAGGGTACAGCAAAGGGATACAAAGATATTGAAGGGACTAGAATATCTCTCTTATAAGAAAAAACGGAGGGACTTGGGTCTTTTTAATCTGGAGAAGAGAAGAATGAGGGGGGATCTGATCAACACTTAGAAAACCTCAAAGGATGGGTGTCAAGATGATGGGGACAGTCTTTTTTCAGTGGTGCTTAGTGATGAGACAAGACGCAATGGGAACAAGCTTGAACATAACATGAGGAGGAACTTCTTGACTTTGAGGGCCTCAGAGCCCTGGAGGAGGCTGCCTAGAGAGGTGGTGGATTCTCCATCTCTGGAGACATTCAAAACCTGCCTGGACACGTTCCTGTGCAACCTGCTCTGGGTGTACCTGCTTTTGCAGGAGAGTGGACTAGATGATCTCCAGAGGTCCCTTCTATCCCCATATCAATCTGTGATCCTGTGATTCAGCTGTTGTCCAGCCTTAGTCCTAAAATGAGGTGTTGAAGAGCCCGGGCCTGTAACATACTCCTGAGATCACGAAGGCAGATTCCTTCTATGCAAAACAGCAAGATTCTGCCTATCGCCTGCTATCAAATGTTTTTTGAGTATTGGAAAGAAGTTATGAATATATGACAAAGAGTGCCTGCTCTCCTCACAGATTAATCTGAAATGTGCAACTTTGCTTGCAGAATGTTGTATTTCCATCCCCTCTTGCCAATTACTGAGTTAAGTGGTGCATGGAGCCTTTTAAAGACTAGAATTATTTTCTAAAGAGTAAGAGAATGTGAATCAAAACTGCTCATTACATATTCTCCTAACTTGGATGGTGCCCTCCACAGTAGGCTGCAGCTACTGGTTATTACACTTTTTCTGTTAGCAACAAGAATAAAAGGCTCTGAGCCAAAAACCAGAAATATCCAACAGGCAATTATAAAGCCCCATTAGGAAATGGCTGCTGGTTGATTCTGCTTATTATAGCAACTCCTAATAACAACAATGTACTTCTAAAGTCAATTTGGGCACCTTGCACCGAATGATGATATTTAAAAACACATTTTGGAATTTTCCAGGATGCTTTTCATTCTTGGATGTGGCCACAGAAAATCCTCCGGAATTAACATTCCTTTGTTCACTTTTATATCTGTTACAGATGTATGAAGAGACTTAATTCTACCAAAATAGAACCTACCTATCTATCTATCTATTCTAAAAATATATCAAGGGAAAAAAAAAGAAAAAAAAATATTTCTGTATTAGACAGATAGTCTTTTGGGAGAAATGCACTTTCACTTTTCACTGAGCAGTGGAGTTGGTGATCTATTATTGATGGTGACATGGAGAGCAGAAGTATGACACAGTAGTTATACTAGAGACCACTCAGTGATTTATTGGCTTAAAGCTGCACTATTAAAAAAGCCTCTTAATATACAGTCCTAAAAGGAATTAAATAATCTGATACAAATTTTGAGCTGGAGGAAACAGACCTACCTCCCACAGACTTCAAAGGCTGCTTCGCCTTCCTGCACTAGATGTACCTTTTTTATCTCTCTAATATGTATTTAATCTTGCTTCACCTCCTCTGTAGCTTCAGTCAAGATCCAACAGCAAATCAGCATATTAAATACATGTCAGTTATCGAGGCTATCCCTGAGATATGTTTGGGGTAGATCTGTCCTCCTTGAAGATGCAAAATTGAGAAGGATCATCGAGTATCTCTCTGTCCATCAGCCCCTTCTTCTCCCTTGTTCTAACTAATAACCAGTCATGGCTGAAGCTACTCTGCTGAGTTACTTCTCATCCTTAAGGCAAAAGAAACTGTGACAGATGATACACACATGTGTGTGTATGTGGATATAAATGTTTGTAAGGATTCTGAGATTTTTCTATGGGGAGCAGAAGGAAAATAAAAAAACGCATTGTGCAGGTCAGCTTGCAGAAATGGGCCTGATAAACAGACCTGGAGCTGCTAAAGCAAACACAACTGCTGTTGTCTGTTGTGCTTGAGATTCTTCTGTTTGGTGTTTTTTTTTTGGCTTGGTTTCTTTCTCCCAACAATACCAACCAGGAGTGCTCTAAGTAATCACAGAATCATAGAAACACAAGGTTGGAAAGGACCTACAAGATCATCTAGTCCAACCGTCCTCCTATCACCTATGCTACCTACTCAGCTACTAAATCATATTCTCGTAGCACCTCGTCCAGATGCTTTTTGAAAACAGCCAGGGACGATCTCCAGGTGTTCACTTATCTAAAGCAACTGATGCATGTACAACTAGAGATACCTGGGTACTCTAGAGCTGAAAACAGCCTCTCTCCCCAGAAGAAGAATCTTAACCTTTGTCTTGCACTGTGATTTCCCTTGAAGAGGGTGTTCCTCGAAGACTTTACTCTCCTGTGGATTGAAAGTAGCAGCCCCTTTAAAAGAAGAAACAAGACCAAGTTGAGAAATGTCTGGGGTAAAAATATAAGAGCTCAGGTCATGATCCTACTTCATGCAAAGCTCCTAGTAAAATTCTAAGGAGGTTTGGTTTGTTTTTTCCTACTGGCTTCACATTCAGTTGGTAAAGCTGCGGACCTAAGCAAGCTTCTTCCTCCCCAAATTTATAGGCTAGTGGATTTAAATTTGATCCCACAGCTCATTAGCTTCAAGCTAATGAGCATAATTGGAGGTCTTGGAAAACTTATTTACACTGCATTATTTGTAATTGCTGATAAATCCCTTGAAAAGGGACATCTGTTCCATATGCCCAGTGGGAATCAGAAAATAACACACTTTATATGTAGGTAAATCACAAGATATTAATAGATCTTGAGAAAGAACTGGCTGTTGAGGGATGGGGTGGAGGGGAAGAGTGGGCTGGTGAGATACAATGAGAGCTCAACCAAGAAAACTTAGAAATCATCACTAGTTGCTGTTTGATGGGCTCAAAGCTGCACACGGATCTCCTGCTCCTGCACCCCTTAAAGATGTGGCACATCTGTAGCTGGGCAGCTCTGAAATGAGGAGACACTGACTCCAGCCCCAGTGCAATGTACTGGGATTGTTGCTTCACAGTTAATGCTCCAGGCTGTGGAAACTATTCTTGCATTCTAACATTTTAAAAATCTCTGTGGTCCAGGAGCCCTTGAATTTGGCAACGTGAGCCAACACAAGCACTTCACAACAATATCGTGCATCTTTCTTTATGAGAAATGTCTCTTTTTCTACCCAGGAATGGAGAAGGTTTCTCCTGCTTTAATTTTGACAAGCAGCTTGTTGAAACATCTCAATTCAAGATTTAGTGTTTAGCACTGCGATTGCAACTCTGGTTCCTGTTTTTATGATGTTGTTTTGATTGGATTTTTAATTTCCTTTAATATGCATTTCCAGGCCTCCTCGTCTCTAAATCGTCTATAAGGCCCTCTGTGTGGACGATCAGTATGACAATGTCTTTCTGGAGTCATTTACCACTGTGAGGAAAACACACTCCCCTATGAGAAAAACCCACAATTGGCTTTTAGTGTCTTGCTCTGTGGCAATCAATCCTTTTACACTCTGAAATATATATATATATGAAAGACTGAGGGAGCTGGGTCTCTTGAGCTTGGAGAAGAGAAGACTGAGGGGTGACATTTTGAATGTTTATAAATACGTAAAGGGTGAGTGTCAGGAGGATGGAGCCAGGCTCTTCTCAGTGACGTCCCATGATAGGAAAAGGGTCAATGGGTGCAAGCTGGAACAGAGGAGGTTCCACTTAAATATGAGGAAAAAATTCTTTATGGTGAGGGAACACTGGAAGGGGCTGCCCAGGGTGGCGGTGGAGTCTCCTTCTCCGGAGACATTCAAAACTCATCTGGCCACATTCCTGTGTGACCTGCTCTAGGTGTTCCTGCTCTGGCAGGGGGATTAGGCTGGATGATCTTTCAAGGTCCCTTCCAATCCCTGATATCTGTGATATTCTGTGATTTATATGAAGGTTTAATATTCTCCATCTGTTAAAACTCCAGAGCTGCAGCAGAAGGCTGCTGTACTTCATACTGAAACAGCAACAAACCATCTCCTTGTATAAAAAATCCCACCCCCCCAACCTAAAATTAAAAAAAAAAAAGAAACCAAACCCCCACAACCCTACACCTAAAAAAACCTTCCAAAGCACATCACCCAAAGGGGATCCTTTGACTAAGTGTGTGTTATACTCACGAAAGCCAAAGGCAAAGGGCTATTAGTGTACACTTGAGATCACTTAGAGGAGCCCATGGGGAAATGCTCTAATATTACTGCCAAAGTGACACACAAAGAAACTACATCTCTGAATACCCTGAAGAAATGGGGGAAAAAAAAATGTTTAATAAATGAGTTCTTTCCAGAGGTCAAATATTAATGATTTGTCTGTGCGTTTTTCTGTTGAAATTTCATTTTCTCTCTTCCAGCCTGGACAGGGGAAAAAATATCATCAGGCAAAACTTTGATTAAAATAAACGAATTGACACAGAGCTTCGTGCCGGGGTAAAGCTAACGCGTGAGATTATGGAGTGTGACAGTTGCAATATTAATAAGGTGAAGAGGAGGAAAAAAAAAATGATAGAAACCTCACAGACTGATCTTATTTGGCTTGATTGTTTCTGCATTATCTCTAGGAAAGAAGGAGAACTGGACGAGGGACAGTCCGTATTGTTCTGGATATTCTTATTTTCTGTTTCTTTGCTATGATTCAGTGGGGAAGGGGAGAGAAAAAAAAAACTGAAGAGCTAATCCTGGAGAGAGAAGTATGTGAGAACAGACGGTAAAAGTGAGGTCAGGGAGGAGAGGAAGACTGGAGGCTGGAGAGATTCAGGATGACAGGCAGGGAGCAGAGAAGGAGGGAGGGATGCTGCATTTGAGTGGACTGACTTGGCAAAGAACATCTTCAAGGCCAGGCTGGATGGGACTTTGAGCAACCTGGTCTAGTGGAAGGTGTCCCTGTCCAGGGCAGTGGGTTGGAACAAGATGGTCTTTAAGGTCCCTTCCAACTCCAACAACCCTATGATCTCGAGGAATCCTTTGTCTGTGCTGAGTTATGGCTCAAGATATGGCTCAAGATATGTGACTGGCAAGGTCTCCCCATACGCTTGGCGCCACTTGGCAATTTGTAATAATGAGATTCATTAGCGCTATATGCTCTGCTGGAAATACTTCCAAAGGTTTAATTGCAGCTGCACAAATGACTATTTACTTAGGTATCACTTCATTAGCTGCTCCTGCCCTGCTGTGCAATATGGTATAAATTACTAGCTGGTGTTGCCAGCATCACACCAAAACTGGTGGCCTTGTTCGTTGTTGGGGTTTAACCCCAGCCATCAACTAAGCACCGTGCAGCCTTTCACTCACCCTCCTCCCTCCCACCATAATGAGTAGCAATAAAGACGGTTTAATTTGAAGAGGGAATAATAATAATTATAATTATAATCATTATCATCATCACAGGATCACAGAATGGAAGGGGTTGGAAGGAATCTCTGGAGATTATCAAGTCCAACACCCTGCAAAAACAGGTCCACCCAGCTTGCACACAAAGGTGTCCAGGCAGGTTTAGAATGTCTCAAGAGATGGAGACTCCACCACCTCTCTGGGCAGCCTCTTCCACTGCTCTGCCACCCTCAAAGTGAGGAAGTTCCTCCTCACGTTTAGATGGAACTTCCCATGTTCAAGTTTGTTCTCGTTATTTCTTGTCCTGTCACTGGGCACCACTGTAAAAAGACTGACACCCACCCTTTAAGTATTTATAAGAGTTGATAATAGAATATATAAACCAAGTGATGCATAATATAATTGCACACCACCTGCTGTCCAATGCCCATCCCAACCCTGAGCAGCAATCTTCAACCCCTGGCCAATTCTCCCCCAGTTTATATACTCAACATGACATCATATGGTATGTATGGAATATCCCTTTGGCCAGGTTGGGTCAGCTGTCCTGGATATTCTCCCTCCCAGCTTATTTTAAGCAGGCATGGGAAGGTGGCATAGCATGGGAAGCTGAAAAGCCCTTGTTTTAGTATAAGCACTACATAGCAACAATTAAATCATTGGTGTATTATCAACATCACTGTTGTACTAAATCCAAAATACAGCACTATATCAGCAACTAGGGAGAAAATTAACTCCACCCCAGACAAAAACCAGGACATTCATTGTACCATGCTGCTGGCGATGAGTTAAGGGGGATTCTGTTGGAGAGCTGAAAATATACCTCTCCTGGCAAAAAAACATCCTAAAAGTGTGCAACATTTCAATTTCAAAGCACAAATCTGCTAGCCTGTATAAAAGAGTGCTGTGATGTGTCCCAGAGAGCAAACTAAACTTGCTATGCATGGCATGAAATTTTTCACAAGCCTTATGAATCAGCAGAGCTCACCCAACCCAACCGTCCTTTGCTGTCCCAGTCCCTGCTTCATCCCTTTTGGGTTTGTCCATTTTTTTTTCATCCAGATTCCTCTCAACAGCACTAAGATCTCAGGTGCTGAGAACAAGGAGAAACAACAGGTCAGGCAAGATGCTCTTTAGTGTGCAAGAATCAGAGATCTAGAGACTGAACTTCTGCTGCTAAGGTACTGCATCCAGCTTTGGAGATCCCAACATAAGAAGGGCATGGACATAGTGGAATGAGTCCAGAGGAGACCACAAAGATGATCAGAGGGGCTGAAGCACCTCTGCTATGAGGACAGGCTGAGTTTGGGTTTAGCCTGGAGAAGAGAAGGCTCTGGAAAGACCTTAGCCTTCCAGTACCTAAAGGGACTACAGGAGAGATGGGGAGGGATTTTTAGCAGGAGTATAGCAATAGGATGAGGGGTAACAGTTTTAACCTGAGGGAGGGGAAATTTAGACTAGATCTCAGGAAGAAATTCCTTACTGTGAGGGTGGTGAGACACTGGTACAGGTTGCCCAGAGCAGTTGTGGCTGCCCCATCACTGGAGGTGTTCAAGGCCAAGTTGGATGGGGTTTTGAGCAACTTGGTTTGGTGGGAAGCGTCCCTGTCTATGGCAGGGGTTTGGAGCTACATGATCTTTAAGGTCCTTTGCAACCCAAACCAATCTATGAGTCTATGATTCTATTATGAGGAGGACCTGGGACCCTGATCTCGTCGACAGAGGGGGACAGAGGCAGGTGACAACATCCCATCATTTCTGTACACTCCTTTACTCTCAGCAGCTCTGTGCCAAAAGATGCTGGTCTCAGCCTTCACTGCTGCAATCATCACACTACAACACACAACGAGCTGTTTTATAGCAATGGGTTAAAATGGAATGTAAAGTCATATATGTTTTACTTCTCAGTTGAAATGCAACTAGCGCTGGGGAAGGGTGTGTGTCTCTGTGTGTGTGTGAAGCCCCTGTGTGTGAAAAGACTGGCAGAGTTCTTGTCATTTCAATTGCAAGGCAAAAGGGTAAGGAAGGAGGGGCCTCTACATGAAAATTTGGGCTAAAGCATCTAGAAACTCCAAATCTTGTAAATTGCTTTCTGTGGGATTTCTAACACCTAATAACACAAAGTCTTCTGAAACTACTGAAATATAAAGACACAACCCCAGCCTTTATTATGAATTAAGCCTAGGAAATAAAGGTGAAAATGTTCAGCTAATGATGCAGACAGCAGACTTCTCTCCCTTGAAATCACAGGGAGACCCATCCTGTGGTGTCAGGGGTATGGTGGACAAGGACAAGCACTAGTCCTACAGTACTCATGGGCTACCTCATCAGCAGGGTCCATGGACAAGGCCTATTTGCTCCAGCAATTCATGGATCCATTAACCTTTACACAAGGGCAGGACCAGAGAGAGATGTGAAATCTTGATGTGTGTATTGAGTGATTTTTCCCATAACACCAGCTAATCACCCCAGCCTTAGACAGAACTACTCAAGCACAGGACTCAAACATTTCCTGAGGTTCTTCCACCCCAAGAGCAATTCCACTTTATGCTCGCTAGCTGGATGACAGAAGACCACAGGACAGCCACAACCTGTCACATAACTCTTTAGGCTGCTTTGCTCAGTTCTCAAGACCTGTCTTTCTGTACTATTTACACAGCAACTTTTACACTCTTCCTGAGTGGAGCATGGTCTCTGCCAACCCTCATTTTCAGGGGAGAGAACTGAGGCATAGGAATGTGCCCTTGTGACCAAGAAGGTCAATGGTCTCCTGGGCTGCATTCAAAACAATGCAGCAAGGATGTCAAGGGAGGTCTTCTCTGCCTGGTAGGGCTGCATTTGGAACACTGTGACCAGTTCTGGGCTCCCCTGTTCAAAAAGGACAGGGAACTGCTGGAGAGAGTCCAGTGGAGGCTACAAAGATGATCAAGGGACTGAAGCATCTCTCAGAGGATGCTCTGGGTGACCTTGTTTTGGCATGGACTAGGTTCGTTTTGGCATGTACTAGGTTCATTTTGGCTTGGACTAGGTGCTCTCCAGAGGTCCTTTCCAATTCCTACCATTCAGTGATTCTGTGAAACCCAAACAGTATCTCAGGGAACTGGGAAGATCTGGACAGCCCCACAGCAGGAAAGTGACCGAGAACCTCACCAAGCCATAAAGGTATGCCACCCACCTAGATTCTCCCCTTGCACAATAAATCATCATGTTTCCAATGCAGGCTACTGACTTCAGGAATAATGAAACCCACCAGAGAAATCTGGGATACAGACACAGATGATAAATGCTAAATATCCACAACCAACCACTGGGATTTCTTGCAGGCTTTGGCCAGCCCAGGATGATCCTAGACTTCACTGATCACCACCAGAGAATCTCTGAAGCAACCACATATCATCCAGCACCTCTCCAGGGATTCCCAGGGATCTTTACAGCTTGTGTCTGCCTCAAAACTGCAACATATCAAAGGATTTAGCAATATAAAGAAGCAGAACATCCCACCCCTTGAAAGTCTTCCTATCTTTAGTAAACCATCTTCTCCCCCTCTCTCATTTTACAAACATATTTTCCAAGATTCCTCATTCAGTCAAAGCGCTGCTACATGCACAGCCTTTTATGCAAATTATTTTGTTTATTTTTATGATGTATGCAAATGAAGTCTTTACTCCGAACATTCTTTATGACGCTATAAATGTAAGAATAGAACTTGAATTAGCCCTTTTCATTGTCAGAGTGGCACTAAAACCAGCTGAGGGATTCAGAGGTTTAAATGTGTAAGCACTTGGGTATAAAACAACTTTCATATCTTGTAAAAATTAAAGGTCTGGGCTGAGGTATTTGAGTATTATAGCAAGATCTCAAAGAAGTTAGAAAAAATTGCATGTTTTTCAGAGCTAAATGAGGATTAAGACAAGAAATCGGTGAGTGAAGCAACCTGTGGTTTAACAACTTCTTTCTTTCTGGTATTCCATTTCCTATATTAACGAGGAACTTCCAATAGAAGCTAAAGAAGGTAATTACCTATTTCAGCAGGAACTTGATAATCTGGATGATGTTGTATCATATTTTTTATGCCTTATACACTCCCTTTGCTGCATTTTCACATGCTTAGCTTGTACCCAATAGCCCACACTACTCTAAAAATAGGGTTCCTTGACAAATAAGTCATCAGATAACCTCCACTTTTACGTAATGGAGACAAAAGGAGGTGCAAAGATAGGGAGGAATCAGAAATAGGGAAGATACTGGAATAACAGGGGCAAATGAGGGAGGATCAGAGGACAAGGGGACAAGGGAGGATCAGAGGACAAGGGGATAAAGGAGGATCAGAGGACAAGGGCTTCCAGACAAGGGGTAACTCTGGGGTAAACACAAGCTTGACTTTGCCTCTAATTGTGTGTAACTCAAGCTGCTGCCGAAAAAATACTGAAATGCATTTTTTCCCTGATGTAATATGATTGTTCTCTTCATGGAAAGTTGGCAATTAAACCCCAGCCTTTTCCTGTGGGGAAGGGTAGACATTTCTGCAATTGGGGTAGTGGAGTACAAAGACAGAGGCATTCAGGAGAAAACTTCCAAGTCACAGCATTAGATGATTAAACCACATACTCTTCCCAGAGGATGTTATAGACTTAACAAGTGCTTCTTTGGTGAACAGAGTGAAAAGGTTTAAGAGATACCAGCAGTTGCACAGGGGCATTTTTCCACAGCTAAAAGAACAAACTCTACATTTATAGATAGGGGTAACTACTTTTTCTTATTCGACTGATTTACAGTGGAATGTAGAAATATAAAGGTTATTCCATTCAAAACTTCCCCTCCGTTCATGGACCCGTAAGTGCACTGCTGATGTATATTTTCATGGTATCAGCACATTTAATTCCATAATACAGGAAAACAAGAAATTCACTGCTCTCACTCTCTTGAAGGTGCACAAGTGTATTGTATTTTTGTATCACTGGTGTTTTTCATGAACGTAATTTAAAAAATCAGCCTAACAGAGAAAAGAACAGGAAGGAATAGGAGAGATGATGAGAACCTTTTTATATAAACTTTGTTCTCAAACTGTTTGTAACTAGCCAGGAAAGCTTTGTGAAGACAGAATCGATTGGCTGTGCTTAGGCTTTAATTGCACACACCAGCTGGGATAAAACTGATGCTAGATCTGGAATACTGCTTGTTGTGGGAACAGGTTTAACCCACAGTACGAGGGAAGGTATAGAGCAGGCTTGACAAGGGAAATTAAATTAAGAGCTGTATGAAAACGCTTACGTTGAGATGGTGCCACACTGTCTTCCTATGTCACTTTCAAGGAGTAAATATCAACTGTAGCTTCTCTGAGGAGATATCCCTCCCAGATGTGTAGTTGGCAGAAGTTTGCCTTTATATGTTGATAAAGTCAACCTGGATACAGTGCTGTAGGATCTATTTTCTATAAAATAAAAAGAAAAAAATACCAAGGCTTTGTATAAAGTAATTCTAGGCCTTTTTATCCCAGAATGTTCAGATTTTCCAAGCCTTACAATTTCCTGGAAACCTCGGTTTTCTCTGAAGCAGCCCAAGCCATGCTGCCTTCTGCCTTGCTCAACAGAACCCAACATGCCCTTGCTGATCTTCCAAAAATAACATCTTCCACCCCACTGACAGTCATCAGAAATTCATTAATTTAAACTTGAGTGTGTAAGCAGTTCTTGTCTTGTACTTCCCTAGTCCAGGAGGAGAGATTAACATCTTTGCTCACTGGGCAGTTGCTTTTAAGGCCTGCCTTATAGAAGGTCCCCTTGGTAATATCCTGTCCACATTCACACTGTTTGCCCCTTAGCTGTCTCTCCTGTGTTCACATCACATCTACACTACACATCCCACAGCATCTTACCTTGCAGGACAGATATCCCATGGAACTGAAGAGTCAAGTGAAAAGGCCAAAGATCTTGAAGATCTTTGAGGACCAGCAGGAAAGATGGGGAGGGAATCTTTATCAGGTAGCATTGAGATAGAAAGAGGAGGAATGGTTTTAAACTTTAAAAGGGGACACTTAGATGAGATATTACAAAGAAATATCAATAATAACAAATCCCTGACCATGGTGGGGGGCTGGAACTTGATGATCTCTAAGGTCCCTTCCAACCTAACCATTGTATGACTCTATTATCTGCTGGGGGAGTCTTGTGGAATAAGATCCTAGAGGGAAGAGAGGTTCAAGAATGCTGCTTAGCAGCTCCTTCAAGCTCAGGAAAGCCTCCATCCTAGTGAGTGAGAAATTAGGTTCAGAAATTTTGTTTTGTTGATGGAGAATATAAGCCTAGTGCAGCAAAGCATCTTATTCAGTATCATTTTGTGCCAGGAACTGACCTGAACTCAGATCCTGATTATTTCTGTAGCAATGAGGAATCTTTCTTCCTTAGACCTCCAACTCCCCTACACTGATAAAGAAAACAAAACAAGCAAAACAGAACTATTCAGCCTAAGATTTCTATCCAGCCGAGACAGCCGTTCTACCGATGTTACCATGGAAAATAAGTGTGAAGAGTTTGGGTGCTGAACTGCAGCTCTGAGCCTGTCATACAGCTGCCTACAGTAACCTCTTTGATATTTTCAAATTCTTCTGTTCAGAGTCCAAATGTGGACATTTCCATGAATATACCTGCCACAACCACAATGACAGTAGCAAAAGAAAAGAAAATCATATTGTTCAGAAAGCATGGAACTGAGAATAATGCTGCAAGTAGCACACTGCCATCATGTCATTTAACGAGATGCCCTCACCTCAAATATTGTGTTCCAGCTTGGCTGTATTGCCTCAAAAAATGAAATGAAACGAAATCAAGTGCAATGAAATAAAATAAAGTAGGTAGAAGGGGAGGAGGAGGCAGGAATAGGCATAGAAAATTATCAGAAGCCTGGGAGGACTTGTGGGCAAAGCAAGAGAGAAGAAGAACAAGCTATTTCATTTTCAGCAAGAGCAGGACCTAACTGTGATTGGGATAAGGAAAGTTGGACAAGTAACAGAGAGAGGGGAAGGACAGGGGACAGGGAAGCTGAGAGCTAAGACAGAAAAACACCGAGCAGAACAAAAGGTACAGAAAATGAGTGCTGAGCATTTTTTTTGGTCCTAGAATACTGAGTAGATTTCCTAAATTACAGCTCATGCTTTTGCTTTGCGAAAGGTTTGAAAGCCTCTTGACTCTCTGCCTCTTAAATGAGCAGGTGAGACAGATGGAAGATGTTTTACAAGCGTGAATTCTTCTCACAAGAAAAGCCAAATGAAATCAGTGAAATGAAATTAATAGTAAGGAAGAGCAGTGTCTATAAAACGTACACGGCTACGTTGTTCACATACATCAGTGGCTGAAATGAAGTCTTATTACCAGTAATAATATAGCATCATGAGATATGCAATTAACCTGAAGACTTCTCGCCACAAGATCTCCTGGTTTTCCTTCTAAACTTTTGTAAGTATCAGAAAAAAAGCCTCCTTCCATGGCCATCCAACTAAGTTTTATCTTTTGCTGGTACAGCTTGTTATAGTATTTCAGGAGTTTAAGGAAAGACCTCACACAGCAGAGGTTGTCACTTCACAGAACACCCCCCTAAAGCCTTTAATGTCTTCAGACAAGATCTACAACAAGCTGCTGGGTAGAGAGAGTTTGGAAAAGCCAGCACATCACAAAGGAGTTTGGGGAGGGGGGGTGGGTGGCTTAAGTGATTCCAAGGCTTTGCAGAAGACCATCTGATCAGAAGTGAATGCCTCACTCTTAGTGCAGACAGAATAATAAAGCCCTGGGGCTCGGAGCATATATGTAATGTGGAAAAGCATAACCAAGTCTTTGTGACAGACTCCTTTTTAATCTGGTGTTTTCATAAAATCATAAAATGGTTCAGGGTGGAAAGGATCTTAAAGCTCATCGAGTTCCAACCGGCCTGCCATGGGCAGGGACATCTCCCACCAGACCAGGTTGCTCCCTCTGCTCCTGTCTCCTGTCACCTCTGCTAATCAACACGCTCTGACTGTTTGGGCCATGCTGAGGACACACTGATTCTTCAGCCAAAGGATTCAGGCTGGTTTTGGTTGTATGACCTCTGGAGTTCACCTGCACAACTGTCACACATTGACTTATGAACCTGAAGACATGATGTCATAATCAAAACACATTTTTTTCAGCCTCCAAAGCCATCAATTGCACACTAGGTAGAGTACTTCAAATGCCTGAAGATGGTCTTTGAATTATTTCACTTTTACTGTACATTATGTTGTCAGATGTCATCGGTGTGGCTGGCTTTCTCCTACACTGCTAAACTCCTGCTCGGTGACTGTTCAGGCGTTCCGTGTTATGATCACCTCTTGGGAGGGTGTGAAGACACTACACCTTCCCTTTATCCTCCTTTCCCCAAGATGGACTCAGTGGCAAGAAAGCTGGGGCTCCAAGGAAGACACTGGGAGTTTAATAAACAAGCTTTTCTGCCACAGGACTATATTGTGGTGTCCTGGTTTGAGGCAAAACAAACCAATTTTCTGTTCAGTAGTTTTACTTTTTTAGCTGGGCCTCTTCTAACTAACTAAAGTCTGAAACTAACAGCACATTGTTCAGAGAGTGTTTCGTCTCACAGTGATAAGACCTGATTATACCAAGGGATGGTATATATATATATATATAAGAGAGGCCCTTGCTTATACTTACTGCTAGAACAACCAAGGTCAGGTAATTTTGTCAGGTGACCTAAAACTGGCCAATTAGGGT
>VZTM01042283.1:144794-165703 GCA_013400555.1 Jacana jacana
CTGGAGATCAAGTCTTATGAGGAGTAGCTGAGGGAAGTGGGTTTGTTCAGCATAGAGTAAAGGATGCTGAGGGGAGACCTTCTCACTCTCACTCTCATTCCCTGAAAGGAGGGTGTAGCCAGGGGAGTGTCGGTCTCTTCTCACAAATAACAGGTGATGGGACAAGAGGAAATGTCCTCAAGTTTTGCCAGGAGAAATTTAGGATGGATATCAGGAAAAATTTCTTCACTGAAAGGGTTGTCAAGCACTGGAACAGGCTTCCTGGGGAAGTGGTTCAGTCACCTTCTCTGAAGGTGTAGATGTGGCACTTAGGGACATGGCTTAGTGATGGCCTTGGTAGTGTTAGGCTAACAGTTGGGCTTGATGGTCTTAAAGGTCTTTCCAACCAAAACAATCCTATGGTTCTATGAAAAACAAGTTCAATTTCCATGAGAGACATTTTGAAGATGGCATGCTTCATTTTGTGTACATGTGTATACTACAGGTGTCTGGTTTAGACTACCAGAATGAAGGATGAGAAAAGGTATGACCAATCTCTATAAATAAAGCAGGGGAGTAAACAGCAGGGAGGGAGACAAGCTAGTTAAAAACTAACTGAAAAAGTTGTCACAAGGACAAATGCTTGTAAACCGGCCATAAAGATGTACAGACTGGAAATGAGAAGAAGGCTGCCAACAGCAGAGTTGTGAAGCTCTGGAACTGCCACGGTGGGAAGTGGTGTGGGAAGGAACAAATTGATGGGTGTGAAGATGGAAACTGTTGCATTTATGCTCCTAAATAATGAAGAAATAATGTTGGCTATATGGACCAGGTATCAACCAGCTCTCCTCTACCTCCTAGCATACAAACTTTGGGGACACAAGAATGGTTTCATTTTAAAAACTGGCTTATTTTCAACAGTTTTACCCCTGCAGAGAATCAATAAATAAATACTTCCATAAATAATAAATCCGAGGTGGAAAAAAAAAACCAAAACAAAACAAAAATGAAAGTTTGTAGAAAAAATTAGAGGATGAACTGTCTTCTCACCCCAGAAGAACTAGGAACTCAATTGCAAAGAAAGTCCACCGTGCACAAAGACTGCATGTCCCTGAAGCTCTGCCTGTGAATGTTTCATCCATCTTTACCACCAGAAACTAAACACATTTAACGAACTATACAGTGTACACAGATCAAACCCACTGACATGTGACAGACACGTTAGAAATACCTGGTTTAACTGGGAAAACAGAATGAAATCTTGCTGGGTTTTTGGGGTCAGATTTTTTTGTTGTTGTTTTTGGTTGGTTGGTTTGGTTTGGTTGGATTTTTTTGTTTTGCTTTATTGTTTGTTTGTTTGTTTTTCTCAGAAGGAAGGCCTTAAAAAAAAACAACTCCGGGCAAGTTCCACAAAAAATGAATGTTCTTAGAGGAAGACTGACTCACTTAGGCTTATTTTTAATAAAGCTGGAAGACCTGGAAAATTTCAGAGACTAGAAAAGCCAAAGTAAGTAACACAGCCTTATTTTACCCAGTAAATGGCAAAATGAGATGAATGCTGGAATTCTGCTGCCCTTTAGGGGGAAAAAAATAAAGAAAAAGAATAGAAAAACTAGATAGTGGGTGGGAAAGATAAACAAATATTATTTTAAACCTGAAGGAAAAGCATTGAGGAGATAGACTCAAAGAGCTAAATAGATTTCTTAGGATAGCTTTCTTTTTCAGCAAAAATTGGAGGAGATTAAGGTATGTCCCTGGGAATCCAACAGCAAACTCTGCCACACTAGGGATTAGCACCGCTGGATCTGTATTCAGGCCCCGCTTTCTCATCTCTTTTTACTTAGAACACTCAGTTTGATGAGGACTGTGATCTACTCCTGTGCTCGAAATAGCAACGACATGATCCTGCCTGCAGCAGCAGCTCCATCCTGGCTGTATCTTGAACAGTTTCTATCTCCTTTATAAAGACATGGATGCCAACAATTTACTAGCATATTTAAACTTCAGAGCATAAAACCAGCAAGAGTATTGAGCTTTCTGAAATATGGAGAGTTGTTCATATTTACAATGGCCCAAACAGGCTTTTTTCTTCCTCTGGAAGACACATGGAGAGCCCTAACTCTTCCAGTGTAGGCTACTACACATTTTTCCTAAGATTTTTTTCCTCAAGTTGCAACCAAAGTCCCAGTTTCAAGGAAAACTTACCAGTGTCTCCTTCAGCAGCAAGTGCAACAGTAAAAGCACTGACATCTAGAAATGGTGGAGAATGCGGAGTTGTCCAGAAACAGGACCAAAAAGGGTCATGAAGTGTCATCTCAAAGACGAGGGTAGGGAGGGTACAAGTCAGAGCTTACAGATCCCATCTTTGTCCCCCTACTGATACCTCCTGTAACCAAGACAACACCTGGGGCAAAACTTGTGTCTTCAGAGAGATCTTCCTTCAAAGTCAGTACCAGAGGGGGAGGTGAACACACTTCAGTTTTCACCTTTTACAGCTTTGCTTCAGTGCTAAAATTGCTGCTGATTTTGTAGAGGAAGCCCCTCTGTTTCACTGTCCTTACACATTGAACACAGGACAAGAGTGAAAATAAAATAATAAATACACAAACAAACAAATAAATAAATAAAGCAAGCAGAGGCCATAAGTGAAACTCTGTGACATTTATTGTCATTTCATGGGATGCTAACCAAAGAAGAGACTTCGAAAAGCTATTAATTTGCTCAATTATGGCTGATAGATGGTAGCTCTTTCATTCTTGAGAATCCCTCTCTTGCTTCAAAGCTTGTCAACGAGTCCCTGAGTGACACTACAGCCTTCACCAGTGCCAGATCTCAGGGCTTCGTTATGGAAAATTTTTATGTTCTTCAATGATTTGTGTGTGTCCGTAGGTGCAATACGCTCACAAATGAACAGACAGGAGAAAGAAAGACGATGAGACAGTTTGGTTTCTTAGCATTTTCTCCAGCAGAGTAAACAAATGTGTTATTTAATCTTCATAAAATGAGGGGTTTGGTAACACAGTCTATTTTCAGCAGCTCAGACCAACCAGCTCTCAAATGCTCGTTACCTGATGTACTACATGACAAATCATCTACCTACCATAATACTTTGATTTATGCTGAACCTTTTGGACCAATTGCACCCTTGAAATGCTCGGGAGTTAAATAATATGGTTATAGCTAAATAATACCAGAGGGAAGGAGAAATTAGCAGGCAGAAGCTAGGGAGAGGTGAAGTTCTCTTCTGCCCATAGAAGCTGTGACTGCCCCATAGCTGGAGGGGTTCAAGGCCAGGCTGGATGTGGCTTTGAGCAACCTGGTCTGGTGGGAAGTGTCCCTGCCCATGGCAGTGGAGTTGGAACTTGATGGTATTTAAGGTCCCTTCCAATTCTAACCATTCCATGATTCTATGAGCTGTTTTCAGCTGATGTTTGAGGCACGTCAGAGCAAAGGGGGCACAAGGATAAAGTCAGAGCTGTGGGGAAGAGCCATCAACAGCAGAAATACTCCAGGAAACACCTGCTAATAATGAGAGGAAAATTGTGGCAGAGGCTGTGCTCCCTTCATGGTGGGTTTTATAACACAGAAGGGTAATTTTAAACTGGATGGGGTGATGAACAAGAGAGTTAAGAGAAAATGTCTAAGGCTGAGGAAAGGGTGGACTTTGCCTTTTAAGTAGGTAAAAAGCAGCAATATCATCTGTGCTTATGCTTGATGAACTGGAAAAGCAAAAGATGGCACTAGCAGTAATGAAGACCAGAGGAGAACTAATTAAATTCAATTTATTATTATTACTCTCTGTTTTGCCGTGTTCCACACTGATTCTTACATATCTGTTTCATAACGATGCGCTTCCTGCCGTGCTGCTCCCTACTTGCTGCATTGACAGAGATTTTTGCCTGCATTTGCATTTTCCAGTCTGAGCCATGTAAAGTCACTTGTTTGGGGTTAAATATTCAGATTTTAAGTTGCCAATTTCTGCCAACAGGTTTTTAAGAGTTAGCCCACAGGGAACTGACCAATTATTAAATTATTACAAAAATCAGAAAGAAGCAATATTTAAGCTCTCTAGGTGGGGCACACAACTGAGGATAAAGGTGCGTTTGTATTGCAAGGGAGGTGGAGGATATTTGCCATATGATCTCACATTGCTAGAGATGGCACCCTGCCTGCAGTCCCAGAGAGATCCCAGTGGGTCTCCACCAGTGCTTACAAGCAGAAATCAGTGATGGGATGGAGCATTCCACAGCACACAACTGCCTAACTGTTGAAGAAAGTTTCCCAATCTAGACAGTAATAGTGAATTTGGTAGGAAAATGTGACGAACCATGACTCCAAATAGAAAGATAATGGCTAGAATACACCTTGACTCTTCTCAGGCATATTTAGCCTTTTTTTTTTTTTTAATTTTATTAAGCAAAATTTTTATATGAAGGAGAGATTCCACTGGAATCAATAAAACGTCTCAAATTTATCCAACCTAAGGTTTAACCTGATTTTCTAGTATGATCTTTCCACTTCAGTACCCTTTATTACTCGATTCATTCCCTGTAGGCACCAAGACAGAAACAAGTTCTAAATGGAAGTGAAGGCGAAATATGCAGTGAGTAGATGGATTAGTTCACAGGAGGGGTGGGATTAATTTTATTTCACTTTAAGGGTCTCATACGGACACTCCACCTGAGTTTCTTGTCTAGTCTCCCACTGAAGACACTGGAGGTATAGTAAATACGGAGTTTGGACTGTGAATCATCTGACCAAATGTGGATGCCTATTTCAGGATGGGAAATCATGCCTTGAGCTCCATCAGCTCTGCTGACTCACTCTCCATTGACTATGGTACAGACTCTTAGAGCAACTTGCCCAGATGCAGACACCCACGTTGCAGATATCTGCAGTTAATCTTATGAGTCCCATTAATTGCGCTCCAGGTAAAAAGTGTGACTTCTAACACACTAGGTGAAGGGGACAGGAAAGTGACGGGATAGACAGACAAAAGTGGTCCTTCTATAAGGAGCAGGATGTAGGATAGGGCAGAGCTTTCTGCTGACTTGAGGATGGAAAGGAGGGGACATGGAAGATTTAGCTGTTAAATATTTCTCAACATTCTGATCATGATGAGTCTGGTTTTCAGAAATGCTGAGCAGCCACGACGCCCACTGAAGACAACGGGAGCTCAGCACTTCCGAAAATTAGACACTTGCTTCTCAGCATTGAATGTAATCTTTAATAATTAAAGGAATAAAATGGGGCTGGGGGACAGGCACGAAGACAAGTGAATAAGCTTCCTCCTCAGATGGTTTGCATAGCCCTTTCTATCAGTCTTACTACTGCTTCCACAAATTACATACAAGGGAAAACTATAGCTGGAACTTTATGTGGAAATGAAGATAGCAGGTTACAGAATCACAGAATCACAGAATATCAGGGATTGGAAGGGACCTCAAAAGATCATCTAGTCCAATCTCCCTGCCGGAGCAGGAACACCTAAGAGGGTTAGGCAAACTCTGACTGCTGTACTCCCCAGGGCTGACCTGAAGTGTCTAAAAGACAACATCCCCTGGAGTGACGATTAGAAAAAGGTTGTGTCTGGCTGTAAGGCTACTGGAAGAAGCTCCCAGTAGTCCACCTGTGCCAGCTCAGCATAGTTCACTCCTCTCAGAGTGAAGCTGTGTACCTTCGTTGAGCTCATGTATAAAGACATCACTCAAGAGAAAGTTGTCTTGCTCCTTAACTCCAGTAGGCCCCTCTTGACCCAGCCAGTGCACTCTTTTGTGCCATTTCTAGTGCTGGATTGACTCCTCCTGGAGCTATCTGAATTCATAGCGCTAAAGACTTGCAACTCCTTTCTTGCCTTTTTGAGTTATTTCTCTGTCAGGATAATAAGCTGAATTGGCTCACTACAGGGCTTGGCAAACACTGGAGTCACTGTAAAAAGCAAGACGAAGTATAAGAGTTGGGGAAACAGGTAGTGTGTCCTCTCCCTTGTAAAGATGATAACATGGTTGTATAACCTTGAGGGACTTCACCTCATGCAGGTTCACCCTGCTGTCCTGCTGTGCCTGCACATGTGTTCTGAAAGAATCTGTGAAATTATCCAAGGGCAGTAGGGAAAACAAATTTTTGGGGCTGGGTGGGGCTGGTTTTTCTTTGTTTCACACCATCTGGATTATCTCACCAGCATGGTCTGCAGTGGGATCAAAGAGTGATCACAGCAGCACAGCAATAGGAATGAGGCCACTTTGTCACTGCATCACTTACTGCAATGAATTTGCAGCGAGAAATGCACAGGAGCCCCAGGTGAAGCACACTGTATTGCAAAGAGAGAGTGGAGGATCAGTGATTCCTGAGCTACAGCTTCACTATCAGAAGGAAAACAAGTGTTTTACAAATCAGAAGTAAAGTACTGAGGAAGGACAATTAATAAAGACAGATGTTCTCCCTTATCCATCTACTCTGCGCTTGTGACACCTGTGTCCAGCTCTGGAGTACTCAACATAGAAAGGATATGGACCTGTTAGAACAGCGGAGGACCACGAAGATGATCAGGGGGATGGAGCACCTCTCCTATGAAGACTGGCTGAGAGAGCTGGGGTCGTCCAGTCTGCAGAAGAGAATGCTCCAGGGAGACCTTACAGCAGCCTTCGAGTATCTGAAGGGAGCCTACAGGAGAGCTGGGGAGGGACTCTTTGTTAGGAAGTGGAGTGACAGGACAAGGGGTAATGGCTTTAAATTGGAAGAGGTGGGATTTAGATAATATATTAGGAATAAACTCTTTCCTGTGAGGGTGGTGAGACACTGGAACAGGTTGCCCAGAGAAGCTGTGGCTGCCCCATCCCTGGAGGTGTTCAAGGCCAGGCTGGATGGGGCTTGGAGCAACATGGTCTGGTGAGAAGTGTCCCTGCCCATGCCCGGGGGGTTAGAACTTGATGATCTTTAATGTCCTTTCCAATTCTGACCATTCTATGACTCTGTTAATGTATGCATAGAGGGCTGAAGTATTCTAGGGACATTTTGCTTGACTTGGCAAAGAAGGTAACCCATGACTAGATGCTGACAGAGCTAATCTTAACTCAGGAGATTGGATTGGGGTTGCATCACAGGAAGAACAGTTTTGAAGTATTTCATGATAACAGAGATGCTTGAGTCAGTTGGGTCTTGAAGATTTTGCAGGAAACTAGCTGAAACCAACTGAGTCATTAGTGATTATCTTCAAGAGTTTGTGGAGGATTCAGAAGTACCAGGAGACTGAAGAGAGACAAATATAGAACCCGCCTTTGAAAAACAGAGTTGGCGTCTGGGAAACAAAAGGCTGGAGGCCTAAGTCCAACTTGTGGGCAGATACTAGAAGAAATTATTAAGTAACCATATACTAATACCCAGAAGATAATCAATCACCTTATTAAAGAGAAATAAATAAAATGTAAATGTAATAAATGAAGTAACTCCAAATAACCTTCTTTAATTTCTGACTTTGTAATCCTGACTTAGTCAGGTGAGAAAGAAAGTAAAAGATGCTATAAAAATGGTAGAAAAAGTTTTGTAACAGTAAGTGTAGGAAAGTCTAATTGTAGTAAAGTAGGACTGACTGTTATATCACTTTGGAAGGGCAATTGTTAGAGGCTCCTTAGCATCAGACTAGCAGGCAATCTTAGATAAAGATACCTCAGTGATGTTTCTTAGGCCTGGTTCTATCCAAAATACAAGCAGTGACTTGGTTTAATAAAAAGTATAACTAAATGCTTGTGAATTGCAGCAGGCCTGGGTAAATGTATGAGCACTTTGGAGAGTAAAGATGGAACCTAAAATGATCTTGAAAAGAAATGGAAAGACTTCTGAAATTAAATCAATTATATATATATATATGTATATATATATATAAAATCTATATCTATATATATATAAAATATAGAGAAATTTAATATACGCTCATGCAGTATGCTATGATAGGGATAGATTAAATCCACACATATAAAAATGGTTGGCTGGTCTGCAGGACAGTAGGCAAAATTCTAGTGCTCAAAGGGGACTCCAAACTCCATACGACCAAATGATGTGATGTTGTACAAGAAGAATAAATCTTATTTTGGAATATCTTGATGGGAATATTATCTGATGGCAATATTATCAGTAAAGGCAGAGCAGACTATTCAAGTGGACTATAGCTAATTTAGGACACTGAACTTTACAAATTGTAGATATAAACTGGTTATTGTCTTAGTAAGGCAACAAGAATAACAAAGGTTTTGAACATTCGATATATTTGGGATAGATTGGACAAATAATCCTCTTCTCTCTTGATGAGTGGAACCACTTCTCTGCCTCTCAGACAGTCCTCTGATTCCCAAAGACAAAGCAATGTCAGATACGTTTTCCCTATCCTGACATATTTCTAACAACTTCAGAAAAACCACTCTGAGTTACTGTAAACTCAAAGTACTACCCAACCCTGTAAGATAATCCCTTGCTCACTGATCACGAGCTTCTCTCATTTGGAAAAGACTCTCCAAAAGCATCACACACTTACATTTAAAAACATATATTTCTTAACCACAATTTTTGCTGAGTGCAGTAGAAAGACAATAACTATGTGTAAACACCTCTTCATCTGCAATCTTTCCATCCTCAGCAAGAAATGCAGCCTTCTGGGCTTGGAGAAGTCAGGTTTCCACCTCAATTCTGCAAATGATTTACTGTCCAATCACTTGGGTAATTCAGTTACAGCCTCTGCCTGTTTCCTGCTGTGTAAATCAGAAGGGATCTGAACTTAAAAATCTCAGCGGGGGTGGAAAGTTCTCCATAGCACAGGAATTATTATTTCCACACTGGCACTACTCCCATTCACTTTTGTGTTTAAACTATCATCGTCTGGATCCAAATTAGATGCCAGTCTAAAGGCCACTAGAGTTACGGATAATTTTTCCCTGAGCTTTAAATCAGTAAATTCTGCACCAGAATGTAAAAATCGGATTCTGAAATAAAATTGTGGCCATACAAGAAATAGAAGAGTTCTGAAAAGAAGCAAACGTCAGTTCCTAAGCATGTAACTTTGTTTTTCCTCAACTTTATTCATGAATGTAGGAACATAAATTGTAACTAAATTGCATTTTTATACCAAATTGTTATTTGGATGCCTTTGCTTCAAAAGAACTCCCTGCCTTTTCTGTAGGGGTTGATCAGCCAAAATCCCCAGATATTTTGAAAAGAGGGGAAAAAAGAATGTGATATAAATGAGAGGACAGGAACTGAAGAAAATTCATCTTGTCAGGTACAGAGCACATCGCAAAATCCTGTGGCTGGCAATATTAAGGACAATAAAGAAATATTTTCCAGGTAAAGAAAAATATTAGGGACAATAAAGAAATATTTTCCAACTATGATAAAAGAAAAATGTATCCTAAATTAGAATCCATTATTGCAGGTAAAATGAAAGAATATCAATAATGAAGCTGGGGGCGGAGGGCGGGGGAAGGGGAAGGGCAGGAAGGTGGATGCATTCAGTGAAATTTTTGTCCATTATTTTGGAAGAAGCCAGATGATGTAATCAGATCATGAAAGGGCTGACCCTGGTAATTACAGGCATTGATCTTCGTCAAAATAATGGAGCAACCGATATAGGACTCTACTAATACAGAATTAAAGAAAAGGAATATAAATCAGCATCATTACTGGCTCCTGGAGAACAGATCTCATGAACTGAATGCTATGTCCCTTTTGGTGAGGATACAGCACTAGTCCGTGTGATGAGGCTAATTAATAAAATTAGTGTCTGGACTGGTGCAACACCACCCCATGACACACATAGAATGGTTTAGGTTGGAAGGGACCATAAAGTTCATTGAGTTCCAACGTCCCTGCCATGTCCAGTGGGATACCTCCCACTAGACCAGGTTGCTCGAAGCCCCATCCAACCTGGGCTTGAACACCTCCAGGGATGGGGCATCCACAACTGATAGATGATACGAATCAAAGGGTGGCCAAGCACTCTGGTGCCTAGGTGTTCCAGTAACTAGGAAGATACCCCATTAGAGAGTATTTATATGGTTTTCCTAGGGACAAACTGCCCCACTGAATACTTATATTAGTAACATGACAAATCTATCAAGTTGAAGTTAAATCCTTGTGGGATTCCTGTTTGAGGACGAAGAGTCCTCCCTAAGATGAAAGCAGTCAATGGGGCTAAATGTAAATCCAGACACGGATGAATTCTGGCCATACTGACAGGATGGATGATGATGGGGTTTTCTTGCTCGGGTGATTCTAAGAGGCTTGGGGAGTAGCATGGATGATAAGGTCAACAGGAGCTGCCAGAAGCAATGTGGAACTCCTGAGTAGGAATGAGAAGAGTTGAGTTTTGGCACTCTTTGTTGAAGTGTTGAGATCTATGGCTTGGCTCCACATGCCAGGAAAGATTTTGACAAATACGGAAAAGTTCAGAAAAATTCAGTAACTAAAAGTCTGAGGTAAAAAAAACCAAACCAAACCAAACCAAACCAAACCAAACAAGCCCCCAAACTCCCCCCAAACAAACAAACAACAAAAAAACACTCACAACAACAAACAAAACAAAAAACATGCAAAGTCACACGAAGAGTCTCTTTGGGGAAGAGACGGGGGCTCTGGAAATTATACCATTCATCGTCATCAAAAAGAAATTGAGGTCTGTCATGGTCCCAGGCCATAGCTGCTTGGGGAATATGACTTTGTTAATGGGGCCTTTGGTCTAGCCTGTAATGGGAAGATAATATCCCATGGTTGGACCTGTAAGATGGACAAAGTCACTTTGGAAATCCAGTGTGGATTTTGAGCACCAAAGGGAATTACCACTGGAGAAGCAGGATGCAGGTTATGGTCGCCGTCGCCCCCCCCCCCNTAATTTTAAATTAAAATTGAAATTTAAAATTTCATTTTAAATTTAAAATTTAAATTTATTTTTCCCCTCTACTACTTATTTTCTCTCTGAGGTAGTCTAGTTCAAGCGAAACCTCATATGGGGGAAATTCGGTGGCTAATGGTCGGTTTATGTGATCACAGAAGTTCTTTCTGCTTTCATCACTTACGAAGCTGTGATTGAATCTTGTCAGTGATAAAAGCTTCCCAGGTACTTCAATATGGTTGCTCCCCTTCCAACGTGCTTGCCTAGTGTGACATCTCTTGGCTGGGTGCACAACACAGTATTCTTGCTTTACAGAGTAATATTAAAGGAGGGAGTAAAGCAGACCTTCCTGTGCTGTATTTGCCTCACACTGATGTGTGCTTTTCATCCCATAAATTTGTTATGGCTCCAGCTCCCAAGCTTGAGTGAACATTCATCTTTCTTCCTTTACATATATACCCAAACAAAGCTGAGCTGTGGGCTGGCAGTAAAGAAATGAGTCTCACATTATTGGCTTTGCATTAGGTTTGTTTATAAAAGACAAGGCATATTAATCATAGATATCTACACCGGGAGAAGCATGCAGCAATGCAGGAAATGTATTCATTACCAAAAAAAAAAGCAAGATGTCAAGCAGACCAGGAGGTGGTGTAAATTGATGCACTGGCTTCTCTCTCATAAAGCAAGCTAAACAAGACTTTGCTCCAGACCAGACAGAAGGCACAAATTAACCCTGTCCATTTCTGGGTCCCCAAGGGGCATTATAAAGCAGGTGTGGGATATTTTTTTGTTGTTGGGTTTTTTATTCCTTGGACTTGCCAATTAGTTGAGGCTTTGCACTGGTGTGAGAAGCAGTAGGTGATGTCTAAAAAAGTGGTTGCTGCAAAACATTGTCCCTATTATGCTCCCAGAGGACATGCCTGCAGGCAAGAGGTGATTGACACATGAAGAGAGAGATGCTGGAAAGGTCATTTGCTTCAAGTCTGGTTGCTCGGAATTTAAGAGCTAATTCTGCCAATTTAAGAGCTAATTCTGCCTTAACTTTTTAATTCCATGTAAAGAGTCAGTGAAAGTAACTGCAGAGTGGAGTTCCTTTCCACTCTGGCAGGAACTCCGTCCTTCAGGCAGAAATTTTTCTTAAACCCAGAAGTAAGGAAACATTCCCCTATTCTGCAAAAATGCTCAGGCAAAATTCCTCGGAAAAAAAAACCCATACTTTGATACAGATCCACTGTTATTAAAGGACAGCACAATTTGTGCAACTACAAATAAGAGGAAAGAATGGAACTCTGTCCCAAGGAACTTTGCTTTTTAAAAGCATCAGTCCCCGAGGGCAACTTCAGTTTCTAAGAGCTTCAAAAATGTTATGTAGGAAACCTGGATATATAGTCCCAAAGAAGAGAAATTTGATCAAGGGCAATTTATGACAGCTTGTTTTTAAATTACTTCTCCTCAAGTTTCCACCTAGAAATGCGACTTAGAGCTCTTAGAGGTCATCACGGAGTTGCATAGGAACCTTTTAGTGAATGTGTATGGTATCAACGGTTGATTAGAAGACGTGGCATATAGTCACGGCTGCAGTGCTAAAATAGGACATCTTTTAAAAAGGCTGTCACGCTTCCGTGTGGTAGGGCACCATGGTGATATACCACAAACCCTGGTTATCTGTTTAGCATTGCATGACTGAGAAAAGCAGGACCGACAAAATCCTGAGGGAAAGCTGAGCTCACTTTAGTTTTATGTGTTCAGGTATGTTCGGTGACCCTGGAGTTGCTAAGGAACAGCTGTTGATAGAGAAAATACTTAACACAAAGAACGGCTGCATGACCGAGTGGCACAGAGGTGATCTTGGATGCAGAGCATTTTTGCAATGTAAAGGGGAATACCAGAGGCAGGGAATTAAGACCAGATAAAGACACCTGGCATACTTAGAATTGTAGAATCATAGAATCGTCCAGGTTGGAAGGGACCTTTAAGATCATCAAGTCCCACCACCAACCTGGTTGTACATGACACCAAACTAAGTGGGTGTGTTGATCTGCTTGAGGGTAGAAAGGCTCTACAGAGGGAACGAGACAGTCTGGATCAAGGGGTCAAGGCTAATGGGATGAGGTTCAATAAGGCCAAGTGCCAGGTCCTGCATTTTGGTCACAAGCCCACACAATGCTACAGGCTTGGGGAAGAGTGGTTGGAGAGCTGCCTCGCAGAAAAGGACCTGGGGGTGTTGGTGGACAGCCAGTTTAACATGAGCCAGCAGTGTGCCCAGGTGGTCAAGAAGGCCAACAGTATCCTGGCTTGTATCAGAAATAGTGTGGCCAGCAGGAGTAGGGAAGTGATCGTGCCTTTGTACTAGGCACTGGTGAGGCCTCACCTTGAGTACTGTGTTCAGTTCTGGACCCCTCACTACAAGAAGGACATTGAGGTGCTGCAGTGTGTCCAGAGGAGAGCCACCAAGCTGGTGAGGGGTCTAGAGAACAAGTCCTGTGAGGAGAAGCTGAAGGAACTGGACATGTTTAGTTTGGAGAAGAGGAGGCTGAGGGGAGACCTCCTTACCCTCTACAGTTACCTGAAAGGAGGCTGTAGAGAAGTGGGTGTTGGCCTTCTCTCCCAGGTGAATAATGACAGGACCAGAGGGAATGGTCTGAAGTTGCAGCACGTGAGTTTTGTACTAGATATTAGAAAGAACCACCTCACTGAGAGGGTGGTCAAGCACTGGAATGGCCTACCCAGGGAGGTTGTGGAGTCACCATCCCTGGAGGTATTTAAGACACATGTAGATATGACACTCAGGGCATGCTCTAATGCCTGAGATAATAAGATTCCCCCTGAACCTTCTCTTCTCCAGGCTGAAAAGCTCCTGCTTTTTCAACTTTTCCTCATTTGTGAGGTGCTCCAGATCCTTAATCATGTTCATGGCTCTTTGTTGGACTCTCTCCAGTATATCCATGTGTCTCCTGTGCTGAGGAGCCCAGAGCTGGAAACAGTACTCCACGTGTGGATTCACCAGTGCAGAGTGGAGAGGAATCCACCTCCCTTCACATGTGGGTAATACATTGTCTAATGCAGACAAGGACACCTCTTTGCCACAAGGGCACATTGCTGACTTGTGTTCAACTTGATGTCCACCGGGATCTCAGATCCTTTTCTGCCAAGCTGCTTTCCAAATGGGTGTCCTCCAATGTATCCATATGCATGGGGTCATTCCTTCCCAAGTGGAGGATTTGGCATTTCTCCTTCTTGGGGCTGCTATCAGTCCACCTTGACCATCTTCATTTAGATTAGGAAATAAGACAGATAATGAATTCTTTCCTCCCATTTCATTGTAATCCCAAAACACATGGCAGCTTGACATCTCATATAGTGTAGCGATGCCATAGATGACTCCTTAGATGCCATAATATGTAATGTCTAACTATATCAGTGCCCTGTCCCTGCCCAAGCTGTCATAGATGACTCCTCAGATGCCATACTATGTAATTTCTATCTATATCAGTGCTCTGTCCCTGCCCAAGCTTCCTTTCAACTACCCCCTGGTTTCAGCCTCCAGCAGTCTAGTATCTTCTTGATCCAGAGAGCCAACCAGAACAGCAGCAGCAGCACCACCACCATCAACAATAACCAACCAACCAACTGAAAGCATGCATGGCCTGACTGCTACCTCAGCAGGCCCAACTGAAGAACAGGGCTGTGGAAGAACCAGAAGAATGATTCACCCCACTTCTCCTTCACACCCTTTACAGTCAGCAGCAGCTGCAGCCCAATTCAGATCAACAGTTTACAGGTGTCTTCAGGAACAACTGTCATAAAATGCTCCTAAAATATGCACCTTTTTTTTTTTTTCTTGTTTTCTTTTTTCTTTTTTTTTGTCACTCTTTAAATTTTGTACAGCAACAGTTACCCAATGAAAGCAGGAATTAACGGAAACGAAAGGAAATGAGAGACACTGAAGGAAAAACAAACATAATCAGCTCCAGCTGCAGCTCAATTAAACAACCGTTTGGAGAAAACAACTCATTCACCATTTACTCACAGACATCCACTTTCTTACATTCTCTTCAGGATTTCAGAGCCACATAAGCACACTGCACTTTTAAGCCTCCTTACAAAGTAATTTAAGGCCCTCCAAATCGCAAAGGCAAATGGCAGCTGTTTCACTGGCCACTCTCAAAGAAGTTTGTCAGAGGTGAGGCCAAGCGGTGACATCCCACTTGTGCCTGAAGGGAGAAGTTCACACCCTGCGCTTGCAAGGGCAGAAATAAATAAACGTGAGTTTCTTCTACTAAGGGCTTTCCAGGTCTGCCTTGATGCTCCTCTCTGTGTTATTTTTCAAGAGTGTGCACTCACCATTTTTCTTCACCCACTTGTCCTTTCCTCACGTCCTCCTGAAAGGAGGTTGTAGCAAGGTGGGGGGCGGTCTCTTCTCCCAAGTCACAGGCGATGGGACAAGAGGAAATGGCCTCAAGTGGCACCAGGAGAGGTTCAGATTGAATATTAGGAAAAATTTTCACACTGAAAGGGTTATTATGCTTTGGAATGGGCTGCCTAGGGCAGTGGCTGAGGCATCATCTCTAGACGTATTTAAAAGACGGGTTGACATAGTGCTTAGTGACACGGTTTAGTGATGGGTTTTTATCTGTTAAGTTGATGGTTGGACTAGATAATCTTAAAGGTCCCTTCCAACCCAGAAAATGCTATGATTCCATGTCCTCCTCATCTGAGATGGTCCTGATTTTTTCAATTTGCACCAGAAATGTCCTACCAACCCAGTATGGCCAGAATAAATCTCACTATGCTCAGCTGGTGTCAAATATCCCAGGAACATGATTTAAGGCTTAAGTACTTTTCCTTCAGACTCTGACATTCAAGTGTTTGTCCTTCCACTGCAGTTCCCAAGAGATTTGGACCTGCTGTTCATGTGTTTGCCTCATCCCAGGAGAAAGCAGCTTTTATTCCAGCATTGGCAAAATTGAGCTGTGAAAGCAGCAGCCATGAGAACTCTCAAACTGGAGAAGGGTTCAAGCACCATATTCCTCCTTCTCATTTTTAAACCCAGTTGCAACTGTGGCTGAACACTGTCCTGCAAATGCTCCTTATTTTGCCCTTGGTGTGACAGTAACTCATCCAGTGTCACTGAAGAAGACTCTGAGGTTCTTCTCTTGAAGCTTTTGTGTTGGGTTTTGTTTTTTTTTTGTTATGTATTTTGGTTTGCAAAAGCATAAATTCAGAAAAGCATAGATGTAAACAAAGTTCCTCTAAATACTTCTCAAATATAAGTAGGGTTTACCACATCTTTGGATTAAAAAAGAAAAATAACAAAAAGAAAGAGTGGCAGATCGAAAAGCACGGCCTCTGACGTGCAGGACAGAAATCGGATTTATTAAGCAAGTTAGCTCTTTATAGACTTCTCTACCAAGGCCAGTGATTTTCCACCTTGCTTGTTCACACCATCGCATACTCTAAAAGGTTACATTCCCACTGCAGCTCATCTTTATCTAGGGTGCTTCTGCCCAAGACTTTCTCATCAGCAAAGCAGATGTTTAATCCTCCCATGGCTTATGGCCTATTAGTTCTACAACACTTAACCCTTCTTTTGCCACAAGAAAGAAGAAGAATCTTTTCTGAAACCAGTTATAAAGGATAGACAGATAATACAGAGAAGGAAGGAGAGAAATTAAAAGCACCCTGTGACTGAAATATCTGTCACGGCTCACAACAGGATTTGTGTGTTTGGGGAAGGGGGGATGTCCCTAGAACACAAGCTCATAAAACGACACCTGGGAAGACCAAGACTGAGTGGCATTTCCAAGGTGGTACCTGTCTATCTCGCCTTCATTTCCAGTGTCTGGACACTTTAACACCACTGTACCTTCTTGCAGTACATGGTAGTGTGATTTCCCCAGTCAAGCACAACCACACTGACATTGCTTTCCTCCTGCTGCTCATAGATAGTAACTAATGAGATTCTATTCCTGGATTTTTATCAGAGAAAAGTAAAATCTCCAGTCCACTTACAATGGCAAGGGAATAAAGGATTTATAAAAGATGAAAACAAGACATCCAGTGTATAATCAGTGCAATTACCAGTATTTGGAACCTCAGTTATAAAAACATATTGGTGCTATTTTCAATGTCTGAAAACCACCGAAGCATGAAGAACACTCATCTCCGAGCTCACTCCCTCCTTGGAATTGCCTACATGCTGAATCACTTCTTTCATGACGGAGTACAATTATCTCAATTACAGAGCAGGGTGTGGGGGCAAATATTGTGTTCAGTTTCCTTACACATTAAGCTCAGTTTCATCAGGGAATGGTGCTGAGGGTTAGTCACACATTGACTCAACATATGACCCAGTGGAGAGGACCTTCCTCAGAGTGGCCTGCCAAAACATACCATCATGGTCTAGACATTTTCCTTCACAAATATATCTTCTATCTCTCATCTTCATCCTCATTCAGTGCATACTCATAATCAGACTGACATATCCTCTTGAAGCATCTGTAACGATCCCATCTCTGGTGAGCTGCTCCACAGCTCAAGCATGTGGCTGATGTCCTGCATCAGATGCTGACAGGGGACCCTTGAAGAATATGCTGTCACCGAATCAGAGAATCACAGAATATCAGGGATTGGAAGGGACCTTGAAAGATCATCTAGTCCAGTCCCCCTGCCAGAGCAGGAACACCTAGAGCACATCACAGAGGAACATGTCCAGGCGAGTTTTGAATGTCTCCAGAGAAGGAGACTCCACAACCTCCCTGGGCAGCCCCTTCCAGTGTTCCCTCACCCTCACTGTAAAGAAGTTTTTCCTCATATTTAACTGGAATCTTCTATGATCCAGCTTGCACCCATTACCCCTTGTCCAATCATTGGATGTCACTGAGAAGAGCCTGGCTCCATCTTATTGATACTCACCCTTTCCATATTTATAAACGTTAATAAGGTCGCCCCTCAGTCTCCTCTTCTCCAAGCTAAAGATGGGCCATGAGAATATCCTTGTCCTCAGTCCAGACCCAACCCATGAACTAGTGGCTCCTCATGAATTCCTCACGAGCAGACTTGCAGCTATTCTGGGAGAGCTGGTTTGTGTTCCTCTCTGACATTTTGCAGCAGTGTATGCTCAGGCTATGGGAGGTACTGTTCATCACCAAGAAATACTTAATTCACAGAATCACAGAATGTCAGGGATTGGAAGGGATCTTGAAAGATCATCTTAATTCTTTACCAAAACCTCTCTCTGGTGTAACCATCAGCTCTTCCCTTGGGATACAAAGGAATGGGAAGTGATGACCAGACCCTGGATCAGCTGCAAACATCTGAGAGTATCCTCAGCATGACCCTCTCGAGCATTTTGGGCTTGAGAAATATAATTTTGCAAAATGGGAATATTCATTATAGGAAAACAAAACCCAAAGCTATAAATATTTTAGGTTTGCTCCAGAGCAAATTGCAAATAATAAATTAAATCTTGGAAAGTTTCTGAGGGAAGGAAAAACAAAACAAAACAATACAGAAAAAAAATATTGCCCAGCTCTAATTCAAAGCTCTCTGTCCTGCAAATACCTCTACATCAAGGCCAGGTTGGATGGGGCTTTGAGCAACCTGGTCTGGTGGGAGGTGCCCCTGCAAATGGCAGGGGGATTGGAACTGGATGACCTTTAAGGTCCCTTCCAACTCTAAACATTCTATGATTCTATGATCATGTTATTTACATTCTTTTTTTATCATTTTATTTCTAAATTAATCTTCTTTTGCTCAGGGTCTGAGATCTAGTATTGTCTTCCTACAAATTCAGGCAGGCTTATTCCCATTCTGTTTTAAAAGCTCCCAAAAGCCCAATCAGGTTTTCCTGGGCGGAAAGGTCCGTGGGACTGTTTGAGGACATTTCTTTGGCTCCAGGGTCCCTTTGTCCTCTACCTATTTACAACTGCAGTCCTTGGGAAAGCAGTTGTGTTTCCTGGCCAACCAAGAGGAAAGTGCTGTGCACACTTTTTGGACGTCTGTAAATGACAGATAAATATTAATAATAATGCAACTTAACAGATGTTTTTTTTTTTTTATCATTAACTACCCGGCTTCCATGCAGTAAATTGCAAGACCATAAAAATGATTGGAGTGAAAAGAAATTTTAAAGAGGTGTTATTGATTAATATTTGGACATGAAGAGCTGAGTAATTCTTGGCAAAACATCTTACTGAATTTATTCACTCTAAATTGCATTCAGGGCTGGTGAAAGGTGACCAGCTGACAGCATTGGAGGCAAAACTTCTGAAAAGCCTGTCTTTGCTAGAAAAATGCTGTGTAGTTAATGTGGCTTAGTCAAAGGGAAAGAAGTTAACAGGTTTTAGACTATCTACAAGGCCATAATAAATGCAAGATTACACTAGCCCAAACTCACAGCTGACCATTGTGATAAGGCTTTTGGAGTGAAGAATTTCCTTCTTTTAATAAAGAAGCGAGTAATGAAAGTAGGCAAAGAACTAGCAGAGTGGGCAAGGGCAATACAAGCTCCCCCAAACACACTTTTCCATAACACACCTATGGTGTCACAAACAGGGAGGGTGTCAAAGGATAAAATGTCAGTTTGATCTCTGTCATTGTCAAGGAAAACCATTAAGAATGATGGAATTTTATCAACATGTACTTCTCCTTTCAGACACATGGTTGTCTCCCCCAGTTTCCAAAAGACATTTGAACCAGTGAGAAACCAAGCTCTAGCTCAGCACAGCTCAGTAAGGCACATAAAGCACCTCCACCTATAGTCTACATTGTCAGGGGATGGACTAATCACCACCTCCAGATTAAACACTGCTACACCTCAGGCTTTTTAAGCAAGTTGCACCATGTAATGTAGCTTTTGTCCATGCCCTTCTAACTTTCCATGGATAATCACTTGCTTTCCAAGCATCATAAAATCATAAAACTGTCTAGGTTGGAAGGATGATCTTTAAGATCATCTAGTCCAACCATCAACCTAACTCTGATAAAAAAAGCATCACTAAACCATGTCACTAAGCACTACATCTACCGGTCTTTTAAATACCTCCAGGGATGGTGCTTCAACTACTTCCCTGGGCAGCCATTCCAGTGTTTAATAGCCCTTTCAGTGTAAAACTTTTCCTTAATATCTAATCTGAAGCTCCCCTGGTGCAACTTGAGGCCATTTCCTCTTGTCCTATTGCCTGTGACTTGGGAGAAGAGACTGACCCCCACCTCTCTCCACCTTCCTTTCAGGCAGTTGCAGAGAGCGATAAGGTCTCCCCTCAGCTTCCTTTTCTCTAGGCTGAAGCATCCCAGCTTCCAGTCTCTCCTCATAAAAATTCTCCTACCTCATGGTGGCATCATACTGTGCACCACACCTGGGAGAGGGATTTGATCCCAGAATATGCCCAAGGGTCATCCTTAGACCTGAAAACCCTGTGCCAGTAATATCAGCTGCACCTATTGCCCCATTTGGTTCTAAAAGAGGTACGAGACATATCAGGCAACCTTGGGTTACCTCTGGGTGAGAAGGCATCTACAGGCACGAGCATGCTGGACCCTGCATGGAAGCAGAAGCAGCACTTGGTGTCAAAGCTGGTCTTCTCTTCACTGAACAGGTTTTGTAGTAGCCACAAGTGCTTGACAATTTCCAGAGACTAACCAATGAATGAGCTGGCACTTCTCTAAGGACCACAGGGTTCAGGGTGCAATTTTTCCCTGATGTGTAACAGAAAACTTGTCCTTCACCATGTGGCACAGAAGACAGCACATTGCACATTATGGGATAAGTGGAAGGGAGCGCGCACTCCCTTAGCCATCTCCTCGCTATACTGGCACTTGCCAATTTACAAGAGATGAAGTTTGGCATAATGAGACCCTATTCTATAGATTTTCCACCCAAATTACCACTGTGGTTTCAAAACAGGGGTTAAATATGGGAAAAGGAGTGATCTTTGGATGAGACAGAACAGAGAGTCTCACAGAATAATAGAATGTCAGGGATTGGAAGGGACCTTGAAAGATCATCTAGTCCAATCCCCCTGCCAGAGCAGGAACACCTAGAGCACATCAC
>VZTM01042283.1:165757-211730 GCA_013400555.1 Jacana jacana
CCCTTCTAATACACCCCAGGATGCCATTGGCCTTCTTGGCCACGAGGGCACAGTGCTGGCTCATGGTCATCCTGCTGTCCACCAGGAACCCCAGGTCCCTTTCCCCTACGCTGCTCTCCAACAGGTCATTTCCCAACCTATACTGGAACCTGGGGTTGTTCTTGCCCAAATGCAGGACGTGTTATATTTCATTAATTTTCTCCCCACCCAACTCTCCAGCCTATCCAGGTCTTGCTGGATGGCAGCACGGCCTGCTGGCGTGTCAGCCACTCCTCCCAGTTTGGTGTCATCAGCAAACTTGCTGATAGTACACTCCATTCCCTCATCCAAGTCTCCTGCAAGTGGTGAAAGTCAGCATGTGGTGTAAATTCCCTGAATCATAGAATCAATCATAGAAACACAAGGTTAGAAAGGACCTACAAGATCATCTAGTCCAACCGTCCTCCTGTCATCAATACTACCCACTGAGCTACTAAATCATTTCTTGTAGCACCTCATCCAGGGATGCCAAGAGCCATCCAGCTCCCACAAAAGCTGCCAGAAGGTGCATAACCTGAGCTAATAAACCCTTCCATATAAGCCTGTGTTTCTATTCCTACACCAGTTCAGGCACCAATTAAGTTCTTGTATTTTCTGCGTAATGCTGTACCGTGCCATGGATGGATTTTCCATATAACATACTAGTAAGTTGGAAAATCATGAAGCTTATACAGAACTCCTTCGTGAAAACGCTCCAAAACCACCCTGGTAAATAATATATCCAGAGGTACAAGATGCAAAAAGGCAGAGGCTGGCAGCTTGTCCCAGCTCATCCAAGGAACAGTTCAGCTGAGCAGCCCCTGCACGAGCATTTTCAAATGTTGCACTTGGAAAAGAAAAACACACAATTTAGGAGCATGAATGAGTGAGAATGGAAATTACAGGGCTGCCTTGCAAAATAAGTGGAAAACAATGGAGTGAAAAATAAGTAGAGAAAGAGAGAGAGCAAGCGCCGAGCTAATGATAAGGCGAACTTTTCCAGATGTGAAAATCAATTTTATACTAAAACTTCCCAGCCTTTTCATTTAGAAAGCAATAAAATTCTATTTGTCCCCTGTTCATTTTCTACATAAAATGCCACTAAGCTACTAGCTCTCGGCAACCACACAAAATGTAATAGGTTAGGACTGCAGCCTTAAAATATGTTAGGGTTTTTTAATGAAACCAATTTATATCAGTTTGTGCCACTGAAAGGGCTGAAGCAACTTAATTTAGTTTCATTTTCCACACATTTGTGGCCAAAGCTAGGATTCAGTTATTTTTAATTCAGCCCTGCTTCCACATGCCTGCCTAAGCCATTTCTAACTGATTTAGCTGCTGACCTCTATTAAATAGCCAGGTGTTTGGGTCTATTAAATGGATAATCTCTTGGTACCTACACAGCACTGCTACAGCCACCTCCTCATTTGTCCAGGTTTTTTATTTGCATGTCTGCTCAATCAGAGCACTGAGGACTTTTTGCAAGTGAGTGGGAAAAAATTATAGTGATTAAACTGACTATTCTTGCAGCTAAAACCTGTCTCTATCAACGCTGCATGCAATGTCATCATAATCTAACTTTTAAATATTAAACCCCCCAAGTTTTTCAGGGCCTAATTCTGAAATAACTAAATAATTTGGGAGTTTTCCTTCTTTCTCCTAATTCAGATCAGCGTGATGTCAGTCAACCAATCTTTGCAGGAAAAACATGGATGTTTTATTAGAGTGATGGAAATAGCTGAGGGAAGAGGCAGAAAGCTTTCAGGCAGACGAACCATTCTCCACTCCAAGGACCTTGTGGTCCTCAAGGAGTCTCTGGTTTTTTTTTCCAAATACGTGGGTCAGCCTAATAAAAGGTACCACCTTCACGACAACCACAACCTCACATCTAATGAAGAATCAGGTGTGCATAGTCAATCCATCAGTTTCGTGCTCTCCACTGTAATAATGGTGGCTCATTTGGGATCTTACTTCAAAATTTAGTAACTCAAGAGAGCACCAACGCTATCAGAGCTGTTTTTCACAATCCTTCTGTTGTGTGGGTTATTTCACATCTAACAGGGAATGAACATCCCTTGTAGACATTCCCTTGGTGAGGTATTAATAGCATTTCTCCTCTACCTGCGTATAGGTGTTTGTAAAACTCCATAGGAATGTAAAACTGAAGATTTCCGTGTTGGCCATTTTGATAGAAACCAACCAAATGGTTGTAAATTTATACAGGTCAGGCAGGACACACAGATGGACAAACCTGCAAATGGCATGGACATAAAAGCAACATGTCTGCAGACAAAGTGGAAAGGATAAGAATGGAGATGTCATTGAAAAAGAACCACTCTGATTTCAAAAAATTCAAATCCATAAGGCAAATTGGTTGGAAAGGTAATGGGAGAGAGTCCTTTCCATCTGTCCTCACCCACTTGAAACTGTCTTGGTCACAGCAAGTAAGGCATCTCTATCCAATGGCTTCTGTGGACTTGTGGGGAGAGTTTCATTTCATCTTCAGGGGAAAACAGGCAAAAAAACCTCCGTGGTCATTTCTCTAAGAAGTTATGAAAGGCTGAAGTTCCTTTCATCTTCTTCAAGATGTTTACCTTGTCCATATTCCCTAGACAATTAGCTTGGGACAACACAGTTAACTGTTATACAGGTATAACATCCTGCCTGTGGTGTCCCATAAATGAAAAGTTCTGGAAAATTCTTGATTTTCCAAACAACTGGGAGAATTACACGTGTGAAGGAACAACACTTTCCTCGCAGATTTATTCTGTTGTTTTGGTTTAGGGTTGGTTCTGGGTTTTTTTTTTTCCAGTCAAAAATTAATGTGCACTAATCTGGGACTGTGCCTTTGACAACAAAGTTGATGTTAGCATGGAGGATTCTTTCCTACCTGTTTTTTTTTTAACACTGAGATAAAAAGTATGATGCCTATTCTCTCTTCCCTTCTACAAATGGGAATGCTCTAGTGGACAACTTAAGGTTATTGCTACACAGACTGAACTGTGGTCTTGCGTTAAGAGATTCATTCCACACCTGATGGATTCAAATGCCTGTTCAGTGTGTTTGGAAATATAATACGTAGCATATTTGGCTCTGGATAGACTGATTTCTTATGCAGATTGCTATTCCTATCAGAAAAGTGACCATGAATATAATCAGTTTATTTTCCACATATTTTTCTTCATCTAAGCCGAATTCTATCCCTTTATATGGTGAAAGTTTTGTTTTTTTCCTAAAAAGCCAATGTTAAAAAAACTTCACTGGGTTTTGATTATCTAGACGGCCGTCCTTTCTCCTTCCCACATCCTCATCAGTCACAGAGATTATAAAAGAAGTATTAAAAGATAGTGGTTTTGATGATGCACAAGGCAGAATACTACGACATCCCTCTTGTTGTAACGCAGTTCCATCAGAGGCTGCCGAGCTAAAAGCGGTGAGAAGAAAATGAATGCATTTCAGTAAAATCAATCTGAGTCAACATCCCAAAGGACGAGACCATCAAGCGGTGGAAGCTGATGTAGTGCCATAAGCTGAGCCTTTGCCAATTTTTACAGCTGAAAACCCAGTCCAAGGGGAAGAAGCTACAGATATGGCATTAAATATTGCTTTATCTTAGAGATTCTAGTGACACTTCATTAAGTCTGAAGGGACGGTGGCGAGGATGTCAGATCTGACATGCTCCTTCATTTGCTTAAATCTATTTGAGAAGTTGAAAACCTCAGACTAACTTTTATTTGAAAATTAAAACTCTGTTTTAAAACTCTCCCTGGGCCTCCAGCTTTGCTGGTAAATTAAATATCTCCGCCCCAGGAACTCTGGTTTGGTTTCCCTTCCTGCTCATTTGATCTTGCTTGTTAGCCTTTCTCCTCACAGTACAGCAACTCACTTCAATTAAAGCGTCATTAAAACAACATTGCCATAATCACCATATGTTACTTATATATTTTTAAAGCATAACTGTTACCAGCTGATCAAAATACAAGTGGGCATTTTATATGCCTATATTATATAGTGTACATATACTATTTATGGTATACTTAGATTTTCACTTCTCTCATCATGGACCAGAAGGAATCGCTGAAGTCATTCCTACATCCTGTTCACAGTTATTTCCATTTGTGGTTTCTCAGCTTTGCAGAACCCGTGTTGTAACTGCTGCAGCTTTGATTTTCAGAAGGGCTCAGGTAAACAGCAGTTGAGAGGGGGAAAGGATGACAAGGATAAAAAACCCCAGCTTTCTAAGTGAAAGAAAAAAAAAATCCTTTGATCTCAGTAATACCAGGAGGCAGAAGACCGCTGGCAAACTTTTCAGGTCTTCAGTTCTCTCTCCTACTTTTCTATCTTCAATATTATGCAATCCATATGGCAAGAAGAACTTGGAACAGAGTAGGACCTGCGGGACGGGCAGGGCTTTCGGTGGGAAGGAGGAGCTCCAGCAGTTGCAACAACCCCACCACAGCTCCATGGTCTGTCCCTCACTGACAAGTGCAAGCTGGATACGGTGGCACCAGTCCAAGAGCCATTTTGATGGCCATACAAGATCATTCTCACAGCACGGAGGTCCAAATGAAGAGGAGTTGGTGGAAATGACTGGGATTTTCTTGGCATAGCACTCTAAACAGCCTGTGGTTATGTGCAGATGGACCAGCTGATGGGATCATACATTTCATTTGATGTAAAAGGCAATAATGACATTCAGCAGGGATGTTTTCCATCCAGTATATTTATACCTGCTTGTATTTTTCATTTTCCTGGAGCCTGACTGAGTTTGAATCAAGAATATGACTCTGGTGCACTACAGAACAGGAAACCCTTTCAGATCCAAAGCTCCCTAAAGCGTGATGGTCCCACGGATTCAAGACCCTGTCTCAGACCTTTGATGATGTAGCACTCCTAAAGCTCAAAGGCCCTCAGGGCTGGATTGGGTACTGAATTAGGGCAAAAAAGAATACTTATTCCATTTCTTCCCCCCCCCTAAATAACATAAACATTATATTGCTTTGAAAAAGTCAACAGTATTCACAATTTAGAAACCATCTGTTCAAGTTCAAATGCACTGAGAGTTCAGAAACAGTTAATACCAAAGAAATACCTTTTTCTTTTTGCTTAACAGATGAAGGTCATATAATACAGTCCTGACTGCGTCCTGCTGGTCCTCCGAAGATTCAGTAAATGACATATATGAATTATTCCACTGCTAAGAAGAGTAGATAAGGACTGGCTTTTTATAACCTGATAACTTGCTCTTGCAACTGCTGAAAACTGGTATTACGTGCTGTATCTGGATTCCTGGCTGGTATGCGGAAATTTCCAAAGATTTCTGGGGTAGCCAAAGAGGTCATATATGTGTGAGGAGACGGAAAAAAAAACAGAAGAAGCTTTTTTACAAGTATGTACAATCTAGGAAAACTAGTTCTTGATTTATTAGCTGTAATTGCATTTAGGCGCACATTATTAGTCCTTACTCCTTGTGTTCCAAAGAAGATACTAGTAGATAAATTAACACTTTCTCTATCTTCCAAAAATGTATTAAACAGATGAACAGGGTACTTATTAAGGCAACAAAGCTAATCAAAACTGTTCTCCAGATTATCTTTACAAAGCTTAATGGTATCATTTTTCTTAGGGTTGATGCGTCATACTTGTATCATTGCAGAGCACCCTGCAAAGCTTCACTCCTGCAGAAACCTGAGAAGATTTCGAGTTTGTAGTCCAACCTACTTAAAGCACAGTCATCTACGAGGCCAGAGGGGTTTCTGCATTTGGATCTTGAAACCTGCCATGAATGGACACTGCACAACCTCTCTGGGCAGCTTCTTCCAATATTTGGGTGTCTTTAGAGAGAAAGATGAAGTCTGAACATGTTTTGCTTCTGTTAATATCTGTTGTCTCTCATACTCCCATTCCTCTCACTACTGTGAAGAAGCTGGCTCAGTCTTCTTGATAACCTTCCCCATAGACATAGGGAGCTGTCCTCCAAAGCCAGACCTTCTCCAGGACGAATAAGCCCCATCCCACACCAGGCACCAGACAAGTGCCCCAGCCATGACCATCTTGATGACCTCTCCTGAAACTGATTGATTTGATCTTGTACTGAGAATACCAAACCTGGATGGACTATCTAGATACAGTCTAACAAGTGTTGAGTAGAGGGAGACAATCACTTCCCTTGATCTCCTGGCTGTGCTCCTGCTTACATAGCCCAAGATACCTTCTTTACTTCCAGGACGTAATGGTCATTCATGCACAGCACAGCACATTTTCCATCACTACCCCAGGGCCTATTCCCTAGAGCTGTGACTGTCAGTCACAGCAGGTTGTGTTGCAAAGGATTAGTCCTCCCCAGATTAAGTGCTTTGCAATTGTACCTGTTGTATTATGGCAGATTCTAGCCAGCCCATTCCTCCAGCCTGTCCAGGTCCTCCTGGATGGCAGCCAAATCCTTCCCGGAGCCTTCTCTTCTCCAGGCTCAACAACCCCAGCTCTTTCAGCCTGTCTTCATAGGAGAGGTGCTCCATCCCTCTGATCATCTTCGTAGCCCTCCACTGGACCTGTTCCAACAGGCCCATGTCCCTTCTATGTTGAGAACTCCAGAGCTGGACACAGGACTCCAGGCGGGGTCTCACAAGCGCAGATCTTTGCCTGCACAATTGGCCAAACTGTATCAAATAAGGCACGCACATTTTTTGTTCGTCTGTCTCATCCCACAAGCTCCATAATACAAACCAGTTTGTTTTCAGCTGTTAATATGGTTCTTGTTTAGAAACAGACTGTAGTTTAATGCAGGGTGGGAGGTTGGTGGGGTTTTTTTTTGGTTTTGTTTGCCCAGGAGAAAGATCAGACACTGGTCACATTCAACTGCTTAATCCACAGTTATAGTCGCTGTGATCAGAATAAAAGCCCTTTGCAACTGAGGCACAGCTCTTGAGTTCACAGTTCAAAAGGGGTCATAGAAAGACAACAAAGGGAATAATCAATGTAAATCCAACCCTGCACTTGAAAACCGGCTTTCATCAGAAGGCTATGAGAAGTCAGAGGGAAACTAGAGTTAAAAGGACAGTTCCACAAAAAATCAATGCAGAGCAACTGAGGAACAGCTTGTAAAATTGCATTAATCTCTCTTCTCTTTCTCCCGTTGAGAAACGTTGATACTATTGAGTTTTAACCCCAGCTGGCAACCAGAACAACACAGATTTTAACTCGCTCCCCCCTTAACCTGTAGGGTAGGGAGAAGAAGTAGAAAAATGAGGAAGAAAACCTTGTGGGCTGAGATAAACACAGTTCAATAGAACAGTAACAGAAGAGGAAATAGTAGTAATAATAATCCTAATACAATAATAACGATAACGGTGAAAGAATAAACAAATTAAAATGATATAACACAAGTCATTCTCACCTTCCTAAGCAGTGCTCTTGGATTCTTTCCCCCCAGCCAACCTGATTTATATGCTAAGCATGACGTCCATGGTAAGAAATATTCCTTTCACCACTTTGCCCTGTCTATGCTCCCTCTCAGCTTCTACAGGAAGCTGAAAAAGTCCTTTACTTAACATAAACATTACCTAGCAACAACTAAAACAATATGTGTAATCAACATTATTCACATACTAAATGCATAGCCCAGCAGCTACCAGAAGGAAATACAACTCTCTCCCAGCTGAAACTGGGACAGATACCAATTTAAACCAAGACTTCAAAAGGTATTTGAATGCCAACAGGAGAAAATTAAGCATTGAGAAATGTATGATGAATACAGGGAACGCGATACAAAACCTCAGGAATGCAGTACACGAAAAAGCAACTATTTATGCTAGTGAAAATCATGACACCAGAGCACCAGGACAGAGTATGCATGTTTTCTTTGCAAGGTATTGTTTAAGAAGTGGTGGGAAACAGCATGCAACCGGGTAGTCAGCCCCTCAGGCAGAAGCAAGAGGACAACAGGTTCAGTTTGAACTTCGGGGCTCAGTTCAGAAGTCTAGGAGTCTAGTGACACTTTAAAGACTTTAGGGCATGCCATCTGGCCTCAAACTACCAATCCCAATGGGCATGAGTCTGCCCTAGGTCCTGTATCTCCTGTGATATGGATATAATTTTGGATATCTCAAAACCACTGGAATGTCTCAAGTGGCACTAAAACTTTTGTTTAAGAAGTTAATTCATCTTCAGAGATCTGTCCTGAACTGCCCTAGTACTGATGAGACATAGGGATTAGCATTAGATACCAGTACCTCTCTTGATATCCCCAGTTTTCTAAATAAACCAGGAAAAGAAAGAAAATAACAAACTCAAAACAAACAAACAATTAAAGAAAGTCTGAGACAAGTACAGGAATGAAAGACAAAGACCTAGGACAAGGATCCAGTGGTCACATACAAGTAAACACAGAATGCTCCAACCCTGCTCTGCAATTGTGCAGAGAATTAAATTGTGAGAGTAATCCCAGCACAGTTTTGGATTGGGCAAAAGAACTCTTTCCCAGATGTCTCCTGGGCAAAGTCAAAATGTTAATATAGGCCAGTGACCACTGGAAATGGACATGTGTGTTGCAGCCACCCTGGTTGCAGCCATCCTAAAAGAACACACACTCAACTACGGATTGCTTTAGAGTTGGAGAACACACCCTGCCCTATGTTATTTACCAGTAAAGGTGTAACCAAGAAGTCTGATGTCCATCTCTTGACGTGTTACAGCCCTCCTCTGGACTCACTCCAACAGGTTCATGTCCTTCATGTTAGAGGGTCAAAAATTGGACTCCAGGTGGGGTCTCACTAAAGCAGAGCAGAGAAGCAGAATCCCCTCCCTCACCCTGCTGGCCATGCTGCATTTTGATGCAGCCCAGGATGTGGGGGGCTTTCTGGGCTGTGAACACACGTTGCTAGCTCATGTTGAGCTTCTCGTCCACCAACATTCCCAAGTCCTTCTTGTCAGTATGTATTTGTGCTAGGGATTGCCTCAAACTACATGCAGGACCTTGTACTTGGCCTTGTAGAACTTCATGAGGTTCACATGAGCCCACTTCTCAAGCCTGTCCAGGTCCCTCTGAATGGCATCCTGTCCCCCAGGAGAGTCCTGCACCACACAGCCTGGTGTGGTCAGCAAACTTGCTGAGGGTGTGTTTGATTCCACTATCTCATTGATGAATATATTAAACAGTATTTGTCCCAATATGGACTCCTGAGGGTCACCACTTGTCACTGATATCCATCTGGATATTGAGACATTGATGTATCGCAAAAACATCATTCTGCAACAAATCATAAGAAGTTTTCCATGGATTGTCACCCCAGCAAGCCTCAGAGCTCCATTATCTATGCAAAATGCATCTTATAATTCCCCCAAACCTGAGAAACCACCTAGACCAGACAATTCCATTTTCACTGTAATGCTGCTCTGTTCTGCTCCAACAAAAATGGATATATCTTTACTTCTTGTCCCTCGGATACTAAAACTCTCTTGGAAATCCTATAAAGACTTCAGGCACCCTGCTGGATCACTTACATTTAACATCCCTTCAGACAAAGGTAAATTAAGGCATTTAAGTAACACGTGAGGACATGCAAGCGACGGACAGACCATGCATACTCTAGACTCACTGTCCTATCTACTGTCCCTTTTTAAATTCTTTTTTGGGGGACACTGCTCTTGTCTTTGTGGAAAGAGTTGGTGTTTTCAGCTGATCCCTAAATTGCCACGTATCAGCCCGATCTATCCAACAAAATGCTTCCAGCAGCAGCCAGAGCTTTCATCTCGGCTTGAACTCAACTGGCCAAAACCCAGCCCTGCAGCTTTTTGGCTACGGCAGGATGCGTTTATTTTGTATTTAAGGAACAAAGCTAATTAATTTTTAGACCTTGCAGGATAGGAGAATCTTTCTCTTATTGATGACAGTATTTACAATGGATATTTTAATGCTTTTTCTCCATTCACACACACATACACACACAAAAAAGCCACCAAGAAATCACAATTTTAGCTGAATAAGGCATTTCCTAATGGTGGGACAGGACCTGGAAGCATTACAGCTAATTGCGCTTACTGTTCATAGATACTGAAAGGTCAGGTTGTCTTAGCAGCTTGTACGCTGTCAAGCTGTATTTGTTCTTGGATACGTACATCAGCCCTTTCCACCCCAAGCAGTAATGACTGAAGTGCACCAAGCTCCAAGAACCCTACTTAAAAGCCAGTTCATTCTTGTGCTCCATTAATACAGAGAAATAAAGGCAGGCAACAAATATCAAGTACACCTCAACCGCCATGTGAGATCTGTGCTTGCAGAAAGAGAATTAGATACACTGTTTTGTGTTACTTTTCTGAAAAGAAAAAGCTGTTATTTTTGCCATGAATTCCTACAGATCTGAGTATGAGAAGGGACAATTAGGTCATCTTAATTAATCTAGACTGCCTGCCTTTACAACACGTCTCCTATGCATCAGGTATAAATCACTGCCTTGGAGAAAGCTCTTATTGAGTAAGGCAACCAACTTGGAATACATCAAGAGATGAAAAACCTACTGCTCCTTTTGTAATTTCCACCAGCTTTTCAGTACCCTTACTGTTAGAAATAATGAAGTAAATGTCTCCTTTCCACCCAGAATGTGTCTGGCATCAGCTTCCAGGCATTTATTCTTGTTTTTTTTTTTTTTTTTTCTGTTACATCTGAGAACCCTGAATGCTTGTTATTTTCTTGTAAAGACAGTACAAGTGTAATAAAGTTTCCCCTAACTCTTCATTCAGATAAGTTTCCAACCTTGATTTCTTCCATATCCATTTTAACATATAGCAGAAAGAGATGTCTGTTCTTGGCCACCCCAATACAGAATTAAAAACTACTTCTGCATCCTAAGGAGGATTCTTGAAATCTAGATTTCTACAGGGTGGAAGTCTTTTTCAGAACAGGTCAGCATAGGCTTAATTTTTGGTCAGCTGGAAGACACAGGCACTAGCAGGATAAAATTCAAGTCAACATAGAATGGTTTGGGTTTGAAGGGACCTTAAAGATCATCAAGTTCCAACTCCCTGTCATAGGCAGGGACACCTTCCACTAGATCAGGATGCTCAAAGCCCCATCTGGCCTGGCCTTAAACACTTTCAGGGATGGGGCATCCAGAACTTCACTGGGCAACCTGTTCCAGTGCCTCACCACCCTTGCAGGAAAGAATTTCTTCCTAACATCAAATCTAAATCTCCTCTTTTTCAGTTTAAAACCATTGCCCTCCATCCTATCACTCCACTAGCACTCCCTGCTAAAGAGTCCCTCCCCATCTCTCCTGTAGCCTCCTTTAGGTTTGGCCTCTATTGTTGTGACCTCTGTCAGCCATGGATAAATGTTGAAAATAGAAGAGTCAAACTGTGTCCTTAAAAGTGCCTGATTCTATGCATTGACTATAACAAAAGCATTGAGGAGAAGTGTGAAAGAAGGCATTTACCAAGGCGGCATCTAAAGTCAGTGAGATAAATCACTCCCACTTGACAGTAGTCGAGTATATCCAAAGACATAGGGCTTGAGCTATAGTAACATAATAACACGTAAACAATAGTAAGAAAGCACCACAGTCATGACATTCAGTAACAAAGTTGAGTACTTGGGAAAACTGCTTCTTCCCTTTTACTACAGCACAGACGTAGAGAGGCTCAGCCCCTGTACTAGCTCACTACATGAGTTGCTTTAGCTGAGAGGTTATTAATCCTCACAGATGTACCATTCAGGGTCAGGACACATCACTGCCAACCAACAGCATTTATCCTACTCATGTTTAAGCTATGGTTTCTTTAAGGGTCCATTCTAGGGACTAAAGTCCATTCTGAACCCTTAACTGAGAGTTATCTGGTACCTCAGTCTTTGCTCACGTGATTGCTAAGTTGATTAACAACCCCATGCATTGCTACAGGCTTGGGCAAGTGTGGCTGGAGTGGCCTGGAAGAAAAGGACCTGGGGGTTCGCGTTGACCAAGTGGCTGTATATCAGCCAGCAGTGTGCCCAGGTGGCCAAGAAGGCCAACAGCATCCTGGCTTCTATCAGAAATAGTGTGGCCAGCAGGAGTAGGGAGGTGATTGTCCCCCTGTACTCAGCACTGGTGAGGCCACACCTTGAGTCTTGTGTCCAGTCCTGGGCACCTCAACACAAGAGAGATCCCGAGGTGCTGGAGCAAGTGCAGAGGAGGGACACGGAGCTGGTGAAGGGCCTGGAGGATAAATCTTATGAGGAGCGTGTTGAGAGCAGGCCCTTTAAGAGGGAGTTACTGAAAGGGCACATATGCAAAGTAAGTGGAAGTAAGCGAAACGANTTCATCGCTCTCTACAACTGCTTGGAAGGACATTGTAGAGAGGTTGGTGCTGGTCTCTTCTCACAGGTAATTAGCAATAGAATGAGTAGGAATGGCTGCAAAGCTGTAGCAGGGTACATTTAGGCTGAAAATTAAAAAAGAATTCTTCACAGAAAGAGTGGTCAGGCACTGGAACAGGCTGCACAGGGAGAGGGTTGAGTCACCATCCCTAAATGTGTTTAAGAGTAGATTAGATGTAGTGTTGAGGGATATGGTGTAGGAGAGAACTTTGTAGAGTAGGACTGATGATTGGACTCGATGATCCCAAGGGTCTTTTCCAACCTGAATGATTCTATTATCTTCCCTCACAGGGCTGAAAAGGCATTATTTAGCTTCCCCCAAACTTTAACTCCCTGAAATTGTATCAGAAGCTACCCCTTTCTTGAGCTATTTCTGCTCCGGCCTGACAGGAACAGTAACTAAAGTGCGAGTCTATTGATTAAACATCCTTATTCCACCACCTCCTCCCCCACCCCCCCCCCCCCCCCCCCCCCCCGCCCNATTTAATCAATATGGCAATGCCCCGTATCATGGACCAAAGGCACAATATCCAGTGCTCATAAACTGCCTCGAAGAAGTGGTATAAAGTGATTTTATGACCTGGCACCTGCTGAAACATCCATTCGTGGCAGAATAGATACATACATTTCCTTCTGCAAGCCAGTTACATAAAAAGAATTAAACATCGCAGGGAGCAGCTGTGTAGTTTCAGCTTGACAGAAAATCCCCCAATGATGTTATGATTTCACATACATCAAAAGGACACAGATTTTTGCAAAAGCACATCTATACAACATGCCATTTATTTCCTGGAGGTGATGCACAAACACATCCCGAGAGGAGAGGAATCCGGCAGTCGATCTAAAATACTTACATGGACCCTGCTTCTATAACACCTGAGCTGCTCACAAGCTTATTATTTTTTGAATGAATTTCTCCTCACAACCTTTTTTTGGCAATTGGGTAGTATATATTTCCCATTAGGAAGGTAGACCCGATCTGTGTTGAAATAGTTTTTCAGTAAAATAACACCACTTATGGTCATGATTCCTGGGGCTATGTACATACTGATGAATGTCTTACTGAAAATATACTTGTATTTAAAACAAAACCACCAAAAATCCAAACCAACAAGCATACAAAATAAATAATAGCACTAATGACTTCACTTGGCAAACCATTAGGTACCGAAAATACAAGCTCTGTGGCTATATGTTCCATCAAAGAAACATTGTGAGAATAACCATCTATTCCTCCACACATTCATTTGCCGACCTTCAATAAATACACACCAGCACACCAGAAACTTTATTGACAAATCTTTCCTAATGAAGATCTGCCTCATGTCACTAAGATCAAACAGTCTGCAGCACAGAAATTATTTGAATGAAATCCCCCAAACTCACCATGGAATTATCTCTTTTCCCTTATTTACTATTTCAAAGAAAATGTCTTTGGCCTCTGTAGACAATATCATAAAGTGAGGCAAATGATGGGAATAGAAAAGTTGCAACTGTTACAGGTGAGGGTATCTATGAAGAAAAGAACATTTTTACATCTTTTCACTCTGGACATGGTAAAAAAGTAGACGTTCGTAGTGCCAGCATTTAAGACTGTGGTCTACGTCACAAGAATTTTAAGTGGTCAGAGAACATAAGTCTTTCATCAATGTCTTAATTGCCTGGTGGGAATTTGGCAACTGAGACTGCTAATTAGAAAAACTCAGTGGTCATCAACAAAAGTCAATATTCATCAGCTCAAAGCTCTTGAAAATTACAGGTCCAATCAATTCCTATAGAAATCTCAGGACAGAAGCTAGAGCTATTCACCTAATACAAGACCCATGAAAGATCAGGACCCAAAAGGTACTCTGGTTATCACTACTAAAATCTGCATTTTCCCGAAGTTTGTCAGTCATTTTTTCAGCAAAGCCATGGAAAATAAATTCAGTAATTCTCAGTCTTGACCATAATCACAACCCTCTTCTGAAAGAGACACCCTCTCTGGACAGCCTGTTCTGGGCTCTGGCATCCTCAAAGAATTTTTTCCTCCTCTCCTGTTAAGATGGAATTTCCTGTGTTCCAGCTTGCATCTACTGCCCCTTGTCCTGTCACTGGGAACCACTGGGAAGAGTCTGGCCCATCCTCTTGACACCTGCCCTTTAGATATTGCTTAGCATTGATGAGATCCCCTCTCAGTCTGCTCTTCTCCAGAAAAAAAAAAGCCCAAGTCTCTCAGCCTTTCCCCATAACAGAGATGCTGATTCCCATGATCATCTTTGTAGCCTCTGCTGTACCCTCTCCAGCAGTTCCTTGTCCATCTTGAAACGGGGAGCCCAGAACTGGACACAGTACTCCAGATGTGGCCTCACCAGGGCAGAGTAGAGGGGACGATGATCTCCCATGACCAGCTGGCTCTGCTCTTTTTTATTGCACAACCAGGACATCTTTGCCCGCCTTGGCCACCAGGGCACATTGCTAGCTCGTGNTCTCCTGTTAAGATGGAATTTCCTGTGTTCCAGCTTGCATCTACTGCCCCTTGTCCTGTCACTGGGAACCACTGGGAAGAGTCTGGCCCATCCTCTTGACACCTGCCCTTTAGATATTGCTTAGCATTGATGAGATCCCCTCTCAGTCTGCTCTTCTCCAGAAAAAAAAAAGCCCAAGTCTTTCAGCCTTTCCCCATAACAGAGATGCTGATTCCCACGATCATCTTTGTAGCCTCTGCTGTACCCTCTCCAGCAGTTCCTTGTCCATCTTGAAACGGGGAGCCCAGAACTGGACACAGTACTCCAGATGTGGCCTCACCAGGGCAGAGTAGAGGGGACGATGATCTCCCATGACCAGCTGGCTCTGCTCTTTTTTATTGCACAACCAGGACATCTTTGCCCGCCTTGGCCACCAGGGCACATTGCTAGCTCGTGGTCAACTTGTTCCTCAAATTGGAGAGGGATGACCCACCCCTTAAAGGTGCTGATCTTTCTCGAGTCATTATGAAGCAAAGCTTTACAATCAGTTTAGCATAGGTTTGGAGTCAGATACATGTAGCCTATGTAGACATGCTCAACTCTATTTAGTTAAGAAGAAGAAATGGGTTCTCTAAGACAGCCATTCACCTAATAAATTTTAGGTGTCTGCTGTAGGACGAGATGAATTTGAAGAGCTGTGTAACAGAGATGTTCAGAATGGTTTGAAAGATGTATGAATGGCAATTTCTGTCTGCAAATGTACCAGAGTAAAGATTAGAGGAAGGACTACAGAAATCTCACCAATTGATAACCAAGGACACAATGGAAAATAGTCAAAGTGATAAAAATCAGCAAATGTGTCCTTATGCCAAAAAAACCTGACTGAACATTGTTTTGTAGCGGAAAACAAGACACAGCAAGGACTTGCGGTAGCGTTGTTTGTCCAGTCCCACGCAAGTCATCCTGGCCAGAATACTTGACGCAAACATCTTGGTGATTATGGTTTTATGGTCATATGGTTTATCATATGTGGGTGTGTAAGTCTGAGCAAAGTCTATGAGACAGTGAGTATGAGTGTGTGTCACTGAGATCAGCTTTGTTTAAAGTAAGTGTCACATCCATATTTTGTTGCACAGATTTCCTAAGATTGTGCTGTGAACATGTACATTTCTATCCCTTGATTACAAAACAAGAATAGGCAAACATTTCAGATGGAGACACCTACCTGAGTATGCCTGCTTTTCACAGAATGATATGGGGTTGGAAAGGATCTCTGAAGATCATCTAGTCCAACCCCCCTGCCAGAGCTGCTCCTCCTACAGCAGGTTGCACAGGAACTTGTCCAGGCAGGTTTTGAACATCTCCAGAGAAGGAGGCTCCACCAACCCCTCTGGGCAGCCTGTGCCAGGCCTCTGCCACCCCCAAAGGAAATAAGTTTGTCCTTGTGTTTAGATGGAATTTCCTATGTTCATGTTTGTGCACATTTCCTCTTGTCCTCTCACTGGGCGCCACTGAAAAAAGACCAGCCCCATTCTCCTGACACCCACCCTTTAAGTATTTGTAGACATTGATCAGATCTTCTCTAGAACTAAAAAAAACCAAGTACCCCAGCCTCTTCTCATTTTTTTCCAGGTTAATTCTGTTTTTCCTCTACAAAAACATAAGCTTAGGTAAACCCCACCTTTGTATACCAGTTTTCCAACTCTGTGACGGGAGAAGTAGTGTTTCATTCTCCTCAGAACGAAAGCCACCAGTACGTTGATGTGCTCTGGTACTTAGTTATATGGCCCATCACAGTGTCTGGAACGAAGAGTAAACCTCTCTCCTCACAGCTGTTTACAGCCTTAGAAAACGTCACCCGTTCTGGATAAAGAGTGTCTATTGATACCCAAGTACAGGATGAATAAGAAACTTTGTAATGAATTTACAAAGAGGCAGTTACTTCCTTCAGTTTTTTCCATACTTCTACAGGAGTGTTTAAGGAAATATATCTCTGCCTATATATGTAATTGTCAGGCTGGTGTGATATAAAGCTGAAAAATTATATATAATGCATTTACATTTCACTTGGAATGATCTCTTTTTCCTTTACACATTTTGCAATGCCTCAAACGCTCCCTTTCTGCTCTATCTTTATAATTAATCTGAGAGAATACTGGTTTAAATTTTTGTTCAAGGTAATTTTCCTATTTTGCATTAATGTTAATGTACAACGGAAACATCCAACTGCTGTATAGGAGACCGTGGGGGAACAAAGGTACAGAGATTTAAGCAACTTGACAGAAACCCAGCACTCTGCTTTTCATAGAATTATAGAATCATTTAGGTTGGAAGAGACCCTTGGGATCATTGAGTCCAACCATCAGCCCTACTCTACAAAGTTCTCTCTTACACCATGTCCCCCAACGCCACATCTCATCTACTCTTAAACACATTCAGGGATGGTGACTCCACCACTTCCCTGGGCAGCCAATTCCAGTGCCTGACCACTCTTTCTGTGAAGAATTTTTTCCTAATGTCCAGCCTAAACCTCCCCTGCTGCAGCTGGAAGACATTCCCTCTTGTTCTATTGTTAACTGCCTGTGAGAAGAGACCAGCACCAACCTCTCTACAATGTCCTTTCAAGCAGTTGTAGAGAGTGATGAGGTCTCCCCTCAGCCTCCTCTTCCACAAACTAAACAGTATCAGCTCCATCAATCATTCCTTGTAAGATTTTCAAGAGGGAAGAAATCAACGATTGAATTTACAGTTCTCAGAAGCACAGCAGGGACGGTACATAGTGCCACAAAAGTACAAATTTATAAAAACCTGATCAACTGACTGACATTTGCAAGAATGCTGCCTTCAGGGGAGTTCTGAGTTGTTAAGGCCCCTTATAGCATTTAATGAAATATAGCTCCTTGAAATTTCACGTGATGCACCCAGAAATGAAAAATGTAAGCACTTTTGGGGGGTGGTGGTTGTTATTAACCACAATAAAGTTCTGATTTCATTGCCCTGAAGACACAGTCAGAATAAGTACTAATTTTAACACTTAGTCCACCTTTCTAGTGGAGGAAGTTGGAGCCAAATATGCTACAGTGAAACACTAGCTTAAAATTCTTCCCTTTTCTTCGGTCACCCTTTCGTCCAAAAAGCCGCTATCAAGAAAAAAACCCACAACCAACCAAAAAAACCTAACAAAAATAAAGGAGGTTGACAGAGTATCACTCTTAATTATTCCAGATTGAAACAGGGAAACCTGAGACCAAAATTTAGTCCTTTTGAGCTCCAAATATGACTGCGTGCAGTGTGGCTTGGTCACTACATCTGGATACACAACAGCAAACACCTCTTGAAAGAATGAAAAGGAAACCTTTTCAAAGCTTGCCGTTTCTGACCCATTCTCTGCTGGGAGGTGAACTCAGCTGGAAACAGTCAGACTTTGGGTTTTAGATATGATTGTAAATGCAAATAAGCAGAAGCAGATAGAAATACGGAATTTGTACAAGGGAAAAAAAGGAGCTGCAGGATAAAAGAGAAAGGAGCAATTGTTTTAATCCTATTAAGAGCCTGATTAATGTAATTAAGGAAACTTATATTTCAATTAGACTCTGTTTCAAGCTGCTTTACTCAAAGGCACTTCTCCCCGTGGTCCCGCTCTTTAGCATACTGGATATGACATCGAGTTTTGCGCTGGTGGTACAATCTTTCTGTCCCACTTAATCCAGCAAGAATTAGGTTCTTTCACAATTTTCATAATTTAGGCCTAAAGCATTTATATATGCAGAACAGGGGTATAGGTAGGATATGTCAAACAGACAGATTTCTTAATTTAGGGGGAAAAAATAAAGAAAAATCCCCAAACCATCATTGTTCTTTTGTATGGAGGCTGCAAAACAAGCAGGGGAATAATGAAACAATGAAAACACCTAGGAAGATGTCTGAGGAAATTGGCAACTCTTTTGCTGCGTTATTTGTAAAGCTCATTGCCAAATTTTGGCCTATAGAAAAAATAAAGAAATGAGGCAAATGTGCAAGGAGAAGGAATAATTCATCCTGGATTAATGCTGCCTTCACTAAGACCCCCCAAACCACACCGCTTCTACAGAAAACACCTCTTCCATGTCTAATTCAGTTGGGCACACTGGGTGCTGCATGGTAAAGGATATCGTTAATTTCTCATAAGTGTATGGAAGACTGGAAGCTCCTGAATTAGGCTTTCCTGTCAAAATAAAGATTGGATTTCAACGGTGAAGCATATAAACTTCCACATTACCACCCTTGAACTTTCCTTGAATATGGGGGTACAGACATGAAGAATTTCACTGAAGAAAGAACAGGGAATGTTGATTATGAATGTGAGAAATAAAGCTTGAGTGAAGAAATGGTACCAAGGAAGTTCCTTCTTCCTAAATGCTTCAAAAAGACACAATTTGCCATTGATTTATCATATTCATTCCTCAGTTTGAAGTAAATTTGACAGTAAAGCACAAAGGGAAGGCAGCTTTTCACCCTGAAAAGCAATTTTCTGTCTGGCTGGGAAAAAGAAAAACAGAAAGAAAAGAGTGAGAAATAAAGCTATGTGCAAGTTCAGCCCAAGAGGCCTCACGGACCTGGGAATGAAAGATTTTAAGTGAACCACTGATGCGCTCTGATAGAGAATGCTATGGAGGAGGAAAAAAAAAAAAGAGAGAAAAAGAAAAACAGAAGAAAACAAACAGAGTGAACTTCAATGGAAGATTGGCTTGTTATCGAGAGCAGCATCTGCTGCTGTGCAAGCAGAACAAGAATTACATGGGCTACCTCATAGTCAGTCCTTCTGGGGTCCGGATACTCACCAGCTGAGGTCATGAAGACAACTTCCCCACAGGGCACGCTCTAGCCATGGATGTGTACATGTGAATCTCACCAGATTGTCATTTGTTTGTCCGTAAAAGAGAATTCCATAAAGGAATTGAAGATATTTATCCATTTTAGGCAACCTAAAAATGCCGGCAGCTGAGCAGAAGCAGAAGTCTGCTCAAATAAAGGAAGAGCTACTAGTGTTAGCTATCCCCACCTCTCCTGTCCTGGAGATGACAGTGATGGTTAAACCTTTTAGAGAGCAACTCTTGACTTAAAACAATAATGGAAAAGTTAGAAACACAACATAATCGATCATTTGTGTGGTGTAGTGGTTGTGGACTTGGGGAAGGCTATCTACTACACTGCATGTCTGTGCATCAACGACCGATCCCGTTTCATGTGGTGTATGTGGTGGGGCAGTGTCTCATGCCATGATGCATGTAGTTTGTTCTGCATCTCCTGCCTTCACGTAAAACTGGCATGATGGACTTGCTTCATTCTTCTTTCTTTTTGAGTATCAAAGGGTCACATGCTGACTTCATAGAATCATCATGGAATCACAGAATGGTCCGAGTTGGAAGGGACCTTAAAGATCATCTGATTCCAGCGCCCCTGCCATGGGCAGGGAAACCTCCCACTAGACCAGGTCACTTAAAGCTCCATCCAGCCTGGCCTTGAACACCTCCAGAGACGGGGCATCCACAACTTCTCTGGCGAACCTGTTCCAGTGTCTCACCGCCCTCACAGGAAATACTTCCTTCCTAATATCTAATCTAAATCTCCCCTCTTTCAGACTTGCTTTGTATGTAGGCGAATTCGAAGAAGAGTAGCATACCTATAAAAAGGTTTGGTAAACAAGATCTACTACAGATAGAAGGCTTAGGAAAAGGTTGGATAAAAACATGGCCTAGGGAGACAGGTTAATCGCCTATAAATACCAATAGATGTCCATAAAAAAAGGAGAAATTTGTTCCATTAGTTAGTGAAGTCAAACCAAGTAGTATTAGACTAACATCATGGCAGGATATATTTAATGCTTCACAAAAAGACACTCTCAAAAAACCATTCAAGCAATTGATCAGGCTGCCAGAAAGGAATGAAGAATACTTTTCATGGGGAGTACATAAAATTCCCATCTTTTTCTCTGAACAGAGATCAAATCAAAGTAGCTGAAATAAAGAGAATGATACCAAGTAACATACTTGGCTACTGTTGAATATACTTAGGTAGGGCTTTCCCAGATGTTGGTGGGATGGGTGGTGGGCTTTGAAACACAGTCCTCCTCAATTGGTTGCAGAACGAACAGAGCATACATGAATACTTATGATATGTGCCTCATGCCTTTGCCTTCTCAAATCCAAAGTCTATAAGGTGGTCCAATGTTTCTTCTGAGCTTTGGTCCAAAGTGACAGATATGTTAAGAAAACTATATATTATCTAGATGCCTTTTGAATGCATCTAGCTAGACAACAAACCCAATCCAAAAATGACTGATTAGGCCTTTTTTTTTTTTTTTTTTTCATAAACTCTCTCAGGAAGTTTGAAATGAAGTTATTTTCAGAAACTGAGAAAAATCCAATTAAAGTAAATTAAATTTTGGGGTCAGTTAAAAGTCCTCTGTCTTGACCACCAATGGTGTCCAGCATGGGCAATCCCTGGCAAAACAGGAGCAAGATTAACTTCCCTCCCCCTGCTGCCTTTGGGGCATAGAAATCCATTTATCCATTTCCTCCTACAGACTGTGCTCTACCAGCAGTCGCTTCCAGTAGGGACACCTACACTGGTAACAGTGATGTATTACGGTGCCACAGCTAGATTTAGCAAAGCGTAATTGATCTGCACCTTTTACTGAGTTGACATCTGGCAGTGCTTTCAAGTCTAGTTCACTGGTACACTCTGTTAGCAAGGTGTCAAACCAGAGCCAGCTCAACTAGTGGTGTCTGTTGTGTAGTTATAGTTGAAGTTACCCAGATTTTGCAGTTGTACAGTTACTCAGGTCATTTCCTGATGTTGCTCTACCCCTGACATACCCCTCCCCATCTTTTGCCTTGCTCATATTAGGGTCAACCTTCAACTGTGCCAGAAGTTGGTGACAACAAGGAATCTGTGGTTATCTTGTCTCTTGGTGGGATGAATCTAGACTCAGTCAGAGCTGATGCTTCAAGGGTTTGGTTGCTCCTCATCTCCTTCTATGTAGGTAGACATAAGAGAGGAAATGACATGACTGCAGCATATCTTTGAAAATCCCTATCTACAATGTCCAGATGACAATTATTATTGGAGATGAACAACCCAAAGGGAAAGAAGATTGGCTACATTATTAAAAAAGTAGGTGGGGAGAAAGACGACCAGAGAGCATGGAGTCCAAAATGTGTCTTCCCTTCCAGCTTCTGGAGATGAGTTCTTCTTTTAATGCTCTCCAGTGGTAGATCTGAAATGATCCTTTATTATGCCTTTTGGAAGTATTATGAGGAAAGTCTGCTGAGTCTTTATCAGGTCTTAGGGATTGGAACTGTATTTAGAAGATGAGCTAGAAAAAAACCCAGCCATGAGGCAAAGTTTTGCCTGACAAGTTTACTCTTCTTTCTCTGTGAAAAGCCACCTATCTGTGGATGGCTACAAGGTGTTCACATTTTTATCCATTTCTGCAAACAGAGCATGTACACCGGAATTCTGCGATCTTTTTTGAGACCAGTCATTCAACAACCTCTTTCTATTGTTCAATCCTAATTAGCTTTGGACGCTGAAATGCAAGGGAGGCCAGAGTAAAGCAATAAACCGGTATCTACTCTGCCTACCACTGACAGCAACACTGCTGAAGAAGACTGGGGATACATGTTGAAGAAGAAATCTAATTCCTGGTAGCCACTGGCTATGTATGGTAATGGTTACTGATGCAACAACCATAGCCAGCAGGCATTTCATTGCAGCTTTGTCCAGCAAGGCAAGAGCTTGGGAGACTAGAAAGAAGAAAGCATCCCTCAGATGCTTCCATCCAGAAGCAGCGTTGTCAGAGGGTGGGACATATTCTGCTCTCCCTATAGCAAATCATTCCTGGCCTAATTTCATGATGAGGCTCCAGATTCATGACAATGACACCAAGAGCAGAACTTGAAATTGTGGCTCTTTCGCTGCATGCTGGAAAGTATACTCCAAGTAATTAAAGAGAAATGGGAATAAAAAGAACCCTAATGCAGGGTCTGATCTGCTAGACTTCGCCTCTCACCTCCTTCTGCTGCTTTGTATTGCTCTGTGGTCACATTTCCCACTGCACAGATCAATCCACTGCCTGGTCTACGGCATACTGCTCTCATTTCCAAATCCTTGGACTTCCAGGTCTTGCTTTATTGCATGCTGCTGATCCTCTGGTACGTTTAAACTGTCTCTAAGTGCTATACCCAGAATTTTATATCCTCTCTGCCAACACAATATGGCTTTTTGCAAGCAGTACCTATATTCAGCATTCTTTTCCTCTCTAAAATGAATTTCCAGGTAGATAAAGAACTGTGTCATCCCTCCCCTCCTCTGTCCTCCAGCATATCTGTTTCTCAAAACTGTGAATTCTAGTTGCCATTTCTAGGGGCTTACAGCCAATTAATGGCCATCACTTTTATGATCATGGTGGAAAAGACTTGTTTCCATGTGTTATGTGGAATTAGTCTCTATCAGAGCCTAAGGGTCCAAGTACTGCCTCAGTCACCTCTTCATGCTGACTCTATTATCTCTTTTAGCACTGAAAAAAAGCCCTTGTCTGATCAAATCAAGAATTCCTTTAAGGCCAAGAAAAAGCAACAACAGTAGTAAAATCACTATGCAATATCCTTGCTGACCATACTGCAACCCTTCCAAATCTATGGGTCAAAAAATGTTCCTTCTGTTTATAAATACATCACAAAAAAACAAAACAGAAAAAATAAATAAAAATTGCACTGAATCAAACAAGAGCCCAAAGAAGAAGTTAATCTCCAAGTGGATCATCAAGAATAAAATTTAGATATTTTGTGACTCACACCACATCTGCCAGAGCTGGTGAACCCCACTGATGTATTTGCATCCTTCTGAACACTGGCATTAACCTTCTTAAGAATTATTCCAAGTGGTAATGAATATTTTTTGTTACAGATCCTTAAGTTGTCAGGGAGCTGCAAGAGCAAGCTGCTCTTCTGGAGGTGGCAAGCCAGGAGAGAGGGTGACAGCATAGTGAGTTGCGACAGCATCCTCACCAACAAGGGCTCAGTCCCATAGCACCCAAGCAAGAGCAGAGCAGGTTTGGGGACATTAATCAGGATCAGCTAAGTGTGCAGTGACCTCCAGACATGCCTCTAGAAATGAAGCAGGTTCAAGGCCAAGACAGTAAGTCAAGCCATTAGGCTGGGTCACATTCAGCATGGTAAATGAACAGGCAAGACAGATGTACAGACTGCTTCAGGCAGGGACCAAGAACAAGGGCCGGTCTCATTGCATTTTCCAGGCAAAGGGGTGCTGCTCCAGTGGAGGCATTCTTACAGCTCTTTCTCACAGCAGTGTCATCCCAGCTGGAGTACTGTGTCCAGCTCTGGAGAACTGAGTCCTCCAGCTCTGGGTCCTTTGAAGACCTCAACAGGTCCATAGAAATGACATGGACCTGTTGGAGCAGGTCCAGAGGGGGGGCCACAAAGATGATAAGAGGGTTGGAGCACTTCTGCTGTGAGGACAGGCTGAGAGAGTTGGGGTTGTTCAGCCTGGAGAAGAAAAGGTTCCAGAGAGACCTTAAAGCAGTTGAAGGGCACCTACAAGAGAGATGGGGAGGGACTCTTTATCAAGGAGTGTAGCAATAGAATGGAGGGTAATGGTGTTAAACTGAAAGAGGGGGGATTTCAATAATATATTAGGAAGAAATTCCTTACTGTGAGGGTAGTGAGACACCGGAACAGGTTGCCCAGAGAAGCTGTGGCTGCCCCATCCCTGGAGGGGTTCAAGGCCAGGCTGGGACCCAAGCCATTCTATGATTCCATATCCAAGGACTCCAAACAGTGTGCATCAGAGCTGGCCTTAAACATGGTGCCTTTTACTTTGGCACATGATGTCACTATCTTTCTGCATGGGAGATAATTTAATCATGGGGACCTGACCCAGCCTTGGATCCACAAAACAGCCCCAGCCTGATTTTGTTCAGCTGTATAAACACGTTCCCTCCTGAATTCCACCAGAAGCATAATTTTTTTCCCTCTTCCTACAAATCCTCCTTATTTCCAGCCCTGATACCAATCAAACATAACCAGGGCTCGGAAATCCAACAGCTTGTTAAAGTGAAATGCGTTGATTATCTGTTAGTCTTGAAGGAGAAGTGAGGTGCTCCCAGGTACCTTCACCTCCACTGCCTGTGCGGCTCAGCCACCTCATCCAAAGTGCTGCCGAGGACATACAGGGTAATCTTATTGCCTCCTCTTTTATGGATATGAAACTAGTGATTGCAAATCAAGCCCAGGACACCTGAAAGCCAGGTAGAAAATATCTGGATAGAGCAAAATTATTTACGAGATTTGTACCCAACAGCAGCTCTAACCAAAGCTGACAGAAAATGCTGCCCCTCAGAAAACCCATTGCCTCTGTCACACGAAATCAGTGATTTTGGTCCCTAAAGCAGGTGCATAACGGGAACACACTCTTTTCGAGGGGAAGAGGCAGGGAAGGAGGAGAGGATGAGAGTGAAAATCAAACAATGATTCACGGCTGCAACATTTCCTGATTAAATAATGATGGTTTGTGATACAATATGAACATGTCCTGTTTACATTGCACCTTGCAGCGGGATCTGACAGGCAACAGTAAAAACAATTATACAAACACCATTCCTGAAATATGTTTCACTAGATACTGTTACAGATACCCAGTGCTGGAGACTCTGAAATCTCCCCAGAAAATGTTTCAAGCTCCTTATCTTTAAACAGCTTTTCTTAATATCTACCCTGATTCTTTCCCACTGCAATTTAAGTCCGTTACTTCGTGTTCTTCCCATACGTAATAAACAATAAAACAATGATTATTCCTTTCCTCTTTGCAGCAGGCTTTTATATACCAAGAGACTGTTACCTTCACTTCCATCTTCTGTTTTTTAGCTTAACCAACTCTCTTTTTGTAACCCCGTCTCGGCAGCCAGGCTTACAAGATCTCAGATCGCTCCTGCTTTCCTGTAAGTTCTCAGTAATGGAACTGACTCTCAAAATGAATGCCCTACACCAGACAGAACGGTGTGAAACAGATGATCAAGCTGTCCCAGTCTAATGTGATGAAGACTCACACTACAGCCATGTTACAGAATGATTTTTAAGAAACCTAAAGCATATGGTCTCAACCTGGGCATCATCTGTCACTGAAGTAAGAACTCAGACTCATACAATAAGGTGGTGTAATAAACTGCCTTGCAAGGAGATCTGGTCAACTAAGTGTGGCTCATAATCCAGCTACCAACGACCTCAGGGACCTGGGGCTGTTCAGCCCTGAGAAGAGAAGACTAAGAAGGGATGTCACCATTGCTCAGCAATATCTAAAGGTCAGGTGGCAAAAGGATGAGGTCAGAGTCTTCTCAGTGATGCCTGGTAACAGGGGCAAGGGGCATAAGCTGGAACAGCTGGAACACAGGAAATTCCATCTCAACAGGAGGAAAAACTTCTCTGCTTTGAGGGTGGGAGAGCCCTGGAACAGACTGCCCAGAGACGGTGTGGTCTCTCCTTCTCTGGAGATTTTCAAAACCCGCCTGGATGCTTTCCTGTTCAACCTGCCCTAGGTGACCCTGCTTTGGCAGGGAGCTTGGACTAGATGATCTCCAGAGGTCCCTTCCAACTCCTACAATTGTGTGATTCTGTGATATCAATGCCCTGTGGCATCTGACACATCCACATGGACCTAAGTGTTATGACATAGGCCGTTTGAGACAGTAACGGACCTTAGTCTACGTCATCAGTGGACTCATCCTTAAATAGACATATACATGAATCAGAACATTTCTTAGCTCTCTAGTGATTATGTAGGGTACCTAGAGTGATGGTACAAGTCACTTAGTGATGGATTCCTACTTTGGATATGCCCAAAATTGGTTGAGACGACTCCCATCCCACACATCAGCTGAGCTACAATGAATTCTATCCTCATATACTTTGCTTAATGCAAAGATATGCAGCGCTTGGATTTTCTTTTGCTTAAGATGCAAGGAACCATGGTTAAGACATGTGATCCCGCATTGATGAAAGCTGAGTGCACAGTGATTCTTCTCAGAGCTAAGGTGCAGTCACCTACCAAGGAGCAAGAGATCAGTTTTGATTCTCAATCTTGACCCTTCACTTTACATACACATAACATGGGTAATTAAGTCACCGAAAATTAACTTCAATTGCTTCTTCACAAGCTTTAGATTTATTTAGAATCATAGAATGGTAAGAGTTGGAAGGGACCTTAAAGATCATCCAGTCCCAACCCCCCTGCCATGGGCAGGGACACCTCCCACCAGACTAGGTTACTCAAAACCCCATCCAGCCTGGCCTTAAACACCTCCAGGGATGGGGCAGCCACAGCTTCCCTGGGCAACCTGTTCCAGTGTCTCACCACCCTCACAGGAAAGAATTTCTAGTATCTAATCTAGATCTCCCCTCTTCCAGTTTAAAATCACTACCCCTTGTCCTGTCACTACACCTCCTGACAAAGAGTCCCTCTCTGGCTCTCTTGGAGGCTCCCTTCAGATACTGGAAGGCTGCAGTAAGGTCTCCCCAGAGCCTTCTCTTCTCCAACCTTAACAAGCCCAGCTCCCTCACCCAATCTTTACAGGTGAGGTGCTCCATCCCTCTGATCGTGTTTGTGGCCCTCCACTGACCCCGTTCCAACAGGTCCATGTCCCTTCTATGTTGAAGACTCCAGAGACAGACACAGTCCTCCAGGTGGGGTCTCACCAGAGCAGAGTAGAGGGGTAGAATCACCTCCTGCATCCTGCTGACCATGCTTCTTTTGATGCAGCCCAGGATGGGTTTGGCTTTCTGGGCTGCCAGTGTGCTCTGCCAGCTCATGTTGAGCTTCTCACCCACCATCACTCCCACATCTGGCACAGACAGGGACAAACATTGCTGAGTATCAGTCAGTGTCTCAGTCTCTCCAATTAGATTGTGTAGATAACACAATAAAATAAATTAAAAAAAAAAAAAAGGAGTTTTAACAAAATCATAGATTCTGCTGAAGCAGAAAGCTGATGTGTTAAAAGAAAAAATAACAAAAAAGAATCTCGTCACGCATCATATTATTGGTCAGGATATTGCTGAGTTGATTTCAAACAAGAAGTGGAGTTTTATCTTATGTCCATGGTTGCATGTCCACCAATATTACTGAAGAAGAGCTGGAAAATAACAGAAACCTGAAGTTTTAAGCATGAAATGAAAGCAACTAGAAGGAACTTCATGGTACTACACTTCTCTCTACTTGAGGTTTTCTTACATCTTTCTCTGTGACATTTGTGTTCAGACTCATCCTACTGAACCTCAGATGTCTAATTTGGGAGCTTAGAATTGGAACCCAGATGTCCTACACTTCCTCCAAAAGCAACAAAGAGAAACAGGTGCCTCCAGACCATGGTTCATCCCACATAACATCAAGATGACAGAACGCCTTGGAAACAGAGGACTTGAAAACAAAGGCAGGAGGTTCCCATTTGGTCTATGGTTTCTGAGTCTTAGAGATAAATGCATTGCACTCTTTCCCAGTAATAAGGAAAAAGGAAGGCAGCAAGCTCTATTCAGTTATATGAATGCATGGGATTCATATTCCTTTTAGGTCAAAGAAACTGGAACTTAAAGAAAAATATGATAATGGCATTTTTTATTATATTGCTGATAGCTGAAATCAGTAGTTATTACATCATTATGCTCCTAAATATTCAATAATATATCCTTTCCCTTTGAAAGACGCAACTGGGGAGATGGTCAGAGAAATCTTGGAGACCGTGAGTAGAATTTAAGACTTCTCTGCTTAGAAAAAAATAAACTTACCTGCACGTTCATGAATTCTCCCCAGTACTATTAAATCAGCAAATATGACCTGTATAGTGGATAGAGCTCTATTCCACTTCCATTAATGGCAACGAAAAGTGTGCCTTTGACATCAGTGAAAGCCTGAAGTTGTAGATGATTTCCCTTTCTTTAAACTCCTTAAAAAAAGTATTTCAGGCAAAGAGCAATATCCACAGGGACAGACTCTAAAGAGTAAAGGTAAATGCGAACAGAGTTTGTTTTATTTTTTTTATGTGTTTCAGATCTATGTAAGAAAAATGCCATCTACAGTAAAAAGAACTAATGCAAGAATTGGTTCTCATAAATGGACAGCACTATTGGCTATAAAAAACAGAATGATACATTGTCACCCAGTAGGCAACAAAAAAAGCAAGCTACGGAGAATATACACAAGATGGCCCTGCTAAAAATGGAGCTACTGCAGTATTTAGTGTGACATAAAAAACATAATGATTTTTTTGACCCACTGTCTAAATAGTTTTTTTCAGAAGAGTTATTTAAAAAAAAAAAAGTAAGAATAACATTGCAGTTTACAAGGAGAAAGTTGTTCTTTTAGGTGTTTCCTAGTCTTCAAAGATTATTCCACAGAAGACTTTAATCCCAGTCTGCTCTACACGCTGCCCCAAACCTATCCAGTGCAGTCTTGCACTGAAATTGTCTCCCCGCACAAGGGCCAGGAACCCACTAGCCTCCACAATGTCTACTCAAAGGACTCCACATTATTTGTGGACTTTTCTGTTCCACTGAGTCATCCAGGATAAGCTTCTGATGGATCAAGGAGAGATCTGATGTTGGTACCAGGAGGGTACGAGAGAGCTCATCGGGAGGTGGGCATCGAGCACTTGCTTCTCAAGCTTGGAGACATCACAGTTGTGGTGCTGGGTAGTTTGGCATGACCACCTCTCAAAGGTTTGAGTTTGTGAGGATGAAGAGAGGAGTAAGACACAACCAGCTAGGCACCCCTAGCCCCTAACACTTCCATCTCAGCTGATACAGAGATCAGAGTTGTCTTAAAAGATGTTCATGCACAATAAGGTACTTTCTTCTTGCCTGTTGGGGGATAATAGTATCAGAAGACAAATTCTCTGTTTTAGCAACACAACAAGAAGACCCCCAGCAACAAGAGCAGCAGTGCTTTCTTTGTCACTGTACTTTTGAATTTAGGAAAAGGATTTGGGAGCTTTGTTTCTCCATGGGCTTTTTGGGGATGCAAATGTCCCTTCATATTTTATACCATGCACTAAAGGGCTTGCTTTGCCTTTGGAGCAGCTACTGGAGAGTTTGACGATGGATTCCCACCAAAACCTAGAAATAATGTAATGAAATATGTGTGTTTTCCTGATGTTGACAGAAGATTAGTTAGGTACAGTACACAGGAATACAGAAAAAAGATAAGCTGATGCTGATGTTAATCACTGATGGACTCCATAGACCATGAATAAGAAGCCAAGCCATTGCAACTGATACTATTAGACTGTAACGGTAGCAGAAAAAGGTATAAAAAAGTGTAAGGTATCTATAAAAGAATCTTAATTCCAGGCAACTGCCCACATTTGCACTGAGGATGACCGTTAGAGGTTAAAACCAGCACATGCTTAGATTTTCTGAAACAATGCGAATAGAAATCAAGAGATTCATGCCAGAAGTCTGAGCACGATGAGGGAAAGCGTATGTCCAGATTCAGCCTGTCATATGGTCCTACAGAAACCAGAACGTACTGGCAGATGATTTTCATTTGGATGAACGTCTGAAAGAGGGTTCCCCCTCATTTACCAAGAATGATAATGAGCCTTTTCAAGTGCGAACTCAGTCTCCTACATTTTTAGATTAGTTCTATTCACTGAGATTACTGACGTAATTTTTCATTACATCACTGTTAATTGTAAAGTAGGAACTAACTTTGCAGAACCAGTTGGCAAGTGATTTGTCTATCAAGAAATAAAAAGAGTAACAATAAAGAAACTACTGAAGGGTCTACTAAGACAGAACTCATACAGAATCATAAAAACATAGAATGCATTGGGTTGGAAGCGACCTTTAAGGTTATTTAGTCCAACCTCCCCTACAATGAACAGGGACATCTTCAACTAGGTCAGGTTGCTCAGAGCCCACTCTAACCTGACCTGGTATGCTTCCAGGGATGCGGCATCTACCTGTCATTTTTGTGGCCCTCCTCTGGTCCCACTCCAACAGGTCCATGTCCTTCTTATGTTTGTGTCCACAGAGCTGGACGCAGTGCTGCAGGTGGGGTCTCACCAGAGCACAGTAGAGGGGCAGAATCACTTCCCTCATCCATCTGGCCACACTTCTCAAGCCTGTCCCGCTCCCTCTGGATGGCATCTCATCCCTGAGGCATGTCAACTGCACCTCATTTCCTATGACATGGTATATTTGTAGAATACATTTCTCTGAAGACCAGGAAGCCAAGTCTTTTTCATCACCATTGTCTAAGAAAATCCTTTATCCTCATGAAGAAAAATATGCAATTACTCTTCCAAAGTTAAATTCTAAGGCCCATTTTGAACTCTCCACTGAACTCTATGCTTTTACTTCTTAATTTCAAAACGTCTTCAGGAGCTTATGTGCTGCGGAAGTCAGGTTTACTGAGACTATAATTCACTGTCTTTTCTCACCTTGAGCATAAGTTGTACTTAACAATTCCTGTTCTCTGATTCTGATAGTGCCAGGTTATGACCTGATACCTCTTCTACAAATGCATCCTACCAGGCCTGTGATTACTTTCAGGAATATGGAAAAGACTTTTGAATTAAGTGCTTCCAGGTTTTGTCAAAATGGAAATAAAAGCAATTTTGTTTTCTGTACCTTCTCTCTCCTTACATGTAACTTTCCCTTCATGATCAATATAGTTATTAAAACACAATAGGGGAATAAGTATTTACTATCTCAGCTACTTAGCATTTGAGATGCCCCGGGTTCTCTGTAACATTTAAACGCAGCTGGCAGTGGTGATTTGTGATTTTGGGGGGAAAAATACGCTTCCATAGTAGAAGCAAGAAACACAGCAGGATCATCTACTCAGCACAAAAGGATGCTGAATATTTCTTTCTAGGCACAGAACTCAAACCCTAGCTTCCTAGTAGTTAAGTGTTTTTTTAAAAGTACTTGTCTATCAGTACAAAGGCAGGATGTTTGGGGCTCTATGGCACTACTCATCAGAGACTGAGGTACAATAGCCAAGAGAAGCAGTATGAACTGTCTTCCAAAGGTATGTTGTTCTGGTTTTGACTGGAAAAGAGTTAATTTTCCTCTTGGTGGCTTGTATGGGGCTATGTTTTGGATTTGGGCTAAACTAGTGCTGATAGTACAGAGATGTTTTAATTAGTACTGAGCAGAGCTAACACAGAGTCAAGGCTTTTTCCGCTCCTCTACCCCACCAGTGAGTGAGCTGGGGGTGCACAAGAAGCGGGGAGAAGACATAGATGGTACAGATGACCCCAACTGTCCAAAGGGATAGTCCATACTATATGATGTCATGCTCAGTATATGAATAGCTGGGGAAGAAGGAAAAGGAGGACTTTGGAAGTGATGGTGTTTGTCTTCCCAAGTAACTGTTACATGTGACGGAGCCATGCTTTCCTGAAGATGGCTGAACACTTGCCTGCCCATGGGAAGTAGTGAATTAATTCCTTATTTTGCTTTGCTTGTTTTTGCTTGTTTTTTTCTTTACCTATTAAACTATTCTTATCTCAACCCATGAGTTTTTCCACTTTTACTCCTCTGATTCTCCTCCTCATCCCACTTGGGGGGAGCGAGTGAGTGGTGGAGTGGGGCTTACCTGTTGGCTGAAGTTAAACCAGGAAAACTTAGTAAAGAAGCTTAGCTTGTCTTGTACCAGCTGCCTAAATTTTAAGTACCAAGTCAGATGAGATGACACCACACTGACTGAGGTCCCTACACTGTCCCTATGAAAAGGATGAGCTGATAAACTAACGCTTATGAGAACCAAGTGAAACATCAAGACACAGATATTGAAATATAAATCCCACACAGGAGTTCAACTAAGAATTTCACTGTGGCTTTGAAAACCAATGTGGCACCTTTACTGACACTAGTTATCAAAACTTGTCGAAATACTCCAGGAATGGTGGCACTGTTTGGACGGTATCCCTGTGCCGGAAAGGAATTACTCCAAAACAAAAAAAGTGAGCAGAAAAGCACTGCTGCCTGCATGTGAAGATTTTCAGAAGGAGGTTTCCAGTATGAACTCTGACCAGGCTCAACCATTTTGCTGCTTGATGAGATCTGACAAGCTCACAGCCTGTTTTGATGCTGCTTCAGGCTCTACAGCTGGGACTCCAACCAGCATACTTATTTTCCACTCCTGGTTCTAATGGGATCCAGGTTAGGCATACATTTCCAGTGCTAATACTCATAACTTCCTGGTATCCCCAGCCCATTAAGAGGCAAGTCTTACACTGTTTCTCAAAGCCTTGACCTTTGGGCAATGCAATTGATTATATGCGCTGCCGCTGGGCACAAGGATGACTCTTAAGTGTGGTTTTCCACTCAATAACCAAGGATTTCCATTCATTCCTCTGTTAAATGAGGCCATTAAGAGAAATGTAACTCACTAGTTTATGCCGCTGTCAGCGAGGGAAAATTGCTTTTTAATCTCTGACCCTTCAAAAAGAAGTTGTACCCTGGAAAGATATTTTGTTAAACAAATGAAATATAGAAAAACAAAAGACAGGATGGGAATTTTTTTTTTTCTGCTGTCTCCAAAGTGTCCCAGATCAGACTTGTTCAGCTTTCACACACAACACCCTTGCCTTTGAAATGCTGATTGCAGACCGCTGTGCATAATGTAATGCATGTTCCTAAATCTTGACTTGATGCAGTCCCAGCACGGGATACGACCAAGGTGAATGATCAATGAACACCACAGCTGTCCACTCATCTTCTTCCCAGCCAAAGCAGCTTCATCAGCGATGCCTCAACCACTAAATTTCCTTATTGAGAGAGGAATGATTTGTACTTAAATAAAAAAATAAAAAAATAAGATCAAAATAGACGCCCAGTAACTTTTGCTTTTTCTTCCAAAAATCCTGCTGGCCGTGGTTTAAAATAAAAGAAAGACAGACTAAGCTACCACCCGTCTGAGTCAACTCTCTCTTTTTGCTGGTACAAAGGAAGAAACGATCAGCTGTGATTACAGCCTGAAAGATTTTACCTTCACATACAACAGCACCCAATTGCAAGACATCCAAAAGCTCTAAACAAACCTTTTCCCCAGTAAATACCCGATCACAAGATCCATTATTTACATAAAAATAGATTCAAATAAATGTTACAGCTCAGACCTCACTGAGGTTAAGTTGCTGCATTCATGCAGCTCATTTATCACTTGGACCACTGCTGCCTTGAACACCATTTCCTATGGTAAGCAGCTGTTTTGTAAATGGGCTGCATTAAAATACAGTAAGAAACCCCACACAAACAGAAGTTACTTTAAAATAAAACACTCTTAAATCTGAAAAGTCAGCCTGTCTTCTCCCAGGGAGCCCATGGTGCAAGGAAAAAGGGAAGTCCAACCACTTGCTGCTGCTGCCTCTTTGTCAAGGGAAGTTAATGGGCAAAAAGATTTAATTGCTCAAAGCACTGCCCCAGACATCCTTGCTTGGTGGCCACAGCACATTGCCAAGATAAAGAGATCCTGAAAGTAGGGGCAGGAGATGCAAACAACCATCCCTATGTGGTAGGTTTTGAGCAGTCTGGGGCGAGCAAATTAGTGGGATCGTTATAAGTGAAGGGACTGTCCAGTGTGAGGACAAGAGAAAATGGTCACAAACTTGTTCATAAGAAGCTCTGTCTAAAGTTGATCAGGAACATCTTAATTTTGAGGATGGCAGAACCCTGGAATAGGCTACCCAGAGAGGTGACAAGAGTTTCCAACCCTGGAGACATTCAAAACCTGCCTGAACAAATTTCTGTGCAACCTGCTCTGTGTGGACCTGCTTTGGCGGGGGGTTGGACCAGAGGTCCCTTCCAACCCCATAGCGTTCTGTGAGTCTGTTACTGTTTGAAGTAGCAGTGCTGCCGACAGCCGCACATCAACAGGGGAGAACTGAGAGAGAAAACGAAAAGTTATGGCTTAATGAGAGAGGGAAGGAGTGGGAGGAAAACAAGTGCTATAGGGGAGAAATTGCTTTGAAGTTGGAGAAATCAGTTCTGAGCAGGAAGCCCAGGCAGAGGTTTCTGAACTGAGCTGGTGTGAGGGCCTCACTGCGGCCTGAGAAGCAGAAAGCAGAAAGGAACTGCAAATTGGTTAGGTTTTTTTGAGAGAGTCAGACAATTTGGGGAGGACTTCTTTTACTAACTGAAGATCACGGCATAGAGTCATGAGTACTCTGGGTGGTGTCAAGGTTTCCTTCTGCCGCTGAAGAGGGGGATTAAGGCTCAGTCATGTAATTACACAGTCACTTCAGTAATGGCTTTTGCTTGAAGTCCTTACAGAGCTCTGTGTTCCTATTGCAGCTTTAATTCAGCTCCCATCGCTCACACAGGCAGAAACCGCCAGAAGAAAGAACAGCTTCATAATCCCCCGAATAGAACTTCCAAGTGCTAATTACCCAAAGAAGCAGCAAACTCAGCCCCGCTCGTACTTGCAGCAGACAGGGCTAAGGAAGAACAACATGAGAGGAAACAGCCTCAAGTGGCACCAAGGGGAGGCTCAGATGGGATATTAGAAAAAATTGCTTTGTCAAAAAGGTTGCCAAGCATTGGAACTGGCTGCCCAGGGAAGTGGTGGAACTGCCATTCCTGGAGGGATTTAAAAGACATCTAGATGTGGTGCTGAGGGACATTGTTTAGTGGTAACTTGGCAGTGCTGGGTTTATGACTGGGCTGGATGATCTTAAAGGTCTCTTCCAACATAAACAATTCCATGAGGTCGATCGTATACACTGCATTGTACAGTTAGCAGTAGATTATCTATACATCTTGGTTCAAGATTTCTCCAGGCTAAACAGCCCCAGATCTTTGAGCCTTTCCTCGTAAGGGAGGTGCTCTAATCCCTTAATCATCTTTGTTGCCCTACGCTGGACTGTCTCCAGTAGTTCCCGATCTCTCTTGAACTGGGGAACCCAGAACTGGATGCAGTATTACAGTTGTGGCTTCACCAGTGCAGAGTAGAGGGGGAGAGTGACCTCCATTGACCTACTGGCCACACTCTTCACTATGCATCCCAGGATTCCATTGGCCCTCTTGGCAGCAAGTACACATTGCTGGCTCATGGAAAACTCCCAGGTCCTTCTCCTCAGAAGTATTTTCCAGGAGATCCACCCCTAGCCTCTATTGGTGCCTGGCGTTCTTCCTTCCCAGGTGCAGGACCCTACATTTGCCCTTGTTGAACTTCATGAGGCTGTTCTCTGCCCAGCTCTCCAGCCTGTCCAGGTCACGCTGGATGGCAGCACAGCCCTCTGGAGTGTCAGGCAGCCCTCCTGGTTTGGTATGACACTGTAAGTCAAGATCTTAGGGCATACCCATAGGGAAGAGGAGAAGACAATCTTCATTATCACAGGATTTGTAAGTGACAAGTACTTCAAGAGGCTTGCTTGCCAGGAAATTTCAAAGACTTTGAGAAGGTAATGTTGAAAACTCAAATTTTCTTTCATTTTTAAAATACCAAGGGACTATTTGTGCAAAAGTTGAAGCCAGCCCTTTATTGGTGGTCCCTGGGGCAATAAGTTCTCTCTGCAAATGTCACAGATTTATAAGGCTTTTTTTTCCTTTTTCTTTTTTTTCCCTTTTTTTTTCTTTAAAGCTCCAGCCTTCAAAGTGCCCCTCTGTGTATCCCTGAAAGCCAGACCCAGGAATTGCTTCTTTACAGGAAAAAACCTCATTGTTCTTGGACTACACAAGTGGGTCACTGAACTGTTGCTCGCCTTTGTGGTGCCAGTGAATCCAAATGAGCTTGACTTCCACAGAGGATACAGGGAAGGAAAGCAACCCGCATTAATCAGAGCAACACAAGCAGCTCTTCCAAAACAAATTAGCTTCAACAGTCAGCACACAGAGTCCTTCAGTCAGGGTGGCCAAGCTGAATTTAGGCCAAACTTCGCATCAAAAAGAGTAACTGGTTTAATATGTATCCGCGGAGTCTGCATTTCTCTCTTTTTCTTCCCCCTCAATCCATCTGCAGGAAGCTATGAACAAACTCAGCAAAGTAAAACTGCTCAGCTCATCGCAGCCAGGCGCCCTGTGTGATGTTGATCCCACCTAAACTTGTCGCAAAGGTAGGTACTGATACCATCAGGTGTCTTGTTCCACCCCTGCCCTGGCTCCATTGTCAATAAAAGAACGTTTGATATGCATGGGATTCATTTTCCCTTGACATTTTTGCCTGTAATTTCTACCATCTGGAGTTTACAGACAAAGGGGGAAAATGCATCTCCAGAAAAGCAGTCATCAAACCTGTGTCAGACACAGAACCATCATAGAATGGTTTGGGTTGGAAGGGACCTTAAAGGTCATCAAGTTCCAACCCCTCCTGCCCTGGGCAGGGATACTTCCCACCAGACCAGGTTGCTCAAAGCTCCATCCAGCCTGGCTTTGAACGCCATGTATAGGGCAGCCACAGCTTCTCTGGGCAACTTGTTCCAGTGTCTCACCACCCTCACAGAAAAGAATTCCAGGTATCAATACCAACACTAATGTTTTCATCTGTATTTTGACCCTCTGTGTTTCTACACATCATTCAGCGTCCCAGCTTAACTGTAGCAAAATAAGTTTAAGCACAAACAATGATTTTGCAATAATAATTTAAAATGAGGGAGAAAGAAATCTTCTAATAATGTTAAAAAAGTATTTCTTTCAAAGCTCTGACAGCTCCCACTAAACCTTTTATGTCTCTGGGATGTAATAACCACTTTTGCTCATGAGTAATTACATGTTCATCCATCTCATCCCCTATTGCAGCACAGACCTAGGAAGTTCCCATCAACTACTGTAATATATATAATATTATATATATCGTTACATATATAATATATATATATTTCAGCAGTGATATCAGAACATATACAATGATCTACAATGGCAGGGGAAAATTTATGGAAAATAAAATAAGCATTTTCTCTATCACGGATAGGCATCATGGATATTTTTTTTTCCTATATGGTCCATAGAATCTCTGTAACATCTGACCGCCAAAACTCTTCAGTGAAGCAAGGAAGTGTTATTCTCAGGGGGTGAAGCCTACAGCTGAGAAGAGGAACTACACACAACAATGTGGCTGCTAATTATGGTACCCAGCATGGACTCAAGGATTTCCCATGGCATCCAAGATCAAGAGTGTAATGATGAATTAAGAACATCTTCTTTCTTGAGATGTCTGCTCCTGCCTTTTACAAGCGTGTCCAACCCTTTTGCTGAGAGTTGTTTCATGTCCAATGGAGACACACATGGGCTGCAACTTGTCATCCCACCTCTCTATGGCTGACCAGCGAAGAGTTACATCTACCTCATTTTGTGACCTGCATGAACACACCCACTCCAAAGGTGGAACGATATACAGGCCCACGGGGTAAGAGATGGCCGGGAACAAAGAGGGGGGAAGCAGAAACATTTGCACAGCTGCCTACTGCTCCCTTCCATGAACAAAGAGCAGGGAAGAGCTGCAGGCTGCACTGAGTCGCCTTGTCCAGCCTGAAAACTGGACACAGCTACTTCAATTAGCATATATTTCCCTTATAAGTTTGCCATTATTGTAGTAGGGTTTTGTGGTTGGTTTGTGGGTTTTGGTTGGTTTATTTTATGTCTTTTTTTTTTATTTCTTTTTTTTCTTCATGTGTGAGTGAAGAATTTAGATGGGGATGTGAGAATTCACACCAAGTATTAAACCACTACTGTTAGCACACACGTCTCAAGATGAAGGAGCCCTTTTTAAAATTTAAAATGTCGAGAAAGAAGCTCAGCAGGAAGATAGTCACCTTTGTTTAAACATTTCTATCATTGCAGGGAACCTAAATGCCTTATTTTGTACTAGTTAAAGAAAAGCTGTTTACTGACGCTTTGTTATGTTAATGTCCAGGTTGGGACTGGTGCTTCAAGTAGTACTGTTGAAATGAGTGCACTGCATTATATGCAAACATTATGCTAAATAAACAGTCACTTAATCTTTATTCCTGACAGAAATCCATTCATTAAGGTCTACAGTAGTCTTAAGCTTGAATGTCTCAGCAATGTTGACATTTCTGATTTCTTGAATTATGTACGCATTTGTCAATATACTCATAAGAATACTATATACACACCCATATTAATAAACATATTTACATGTAAACAGGGATGAGCAACAAATGTATGTAAGAAAGTCTGCACCTACAGGATAATCACACTATACTAGAGGTCATAGGCAACAGCCAAATCCATTATTATAGTTTAACAGAAGAATGAAAGCTACTCAGTAAGATTAAAAAAACAGTCTCTGCTTTTAATGCCTGAGCAGCACAGGAGAGAATCCAAAGTGTGTAAAACTACAGCAGCTCCATTGAAAGCAGCTCACCCATAAAGCCGCCTGGCTGACCACCCTCCCAAATCCATCCTAGAAGTTTCTAAAGCAACACACAAATAACAGGCACAACCTGGCAGGATGACCTATATCCCACCACATTATCCAGAGGTATCCAACCGGCACCAGTACCACTTCCCACAAAAGCCCTTGAGGGATGTCTGCCCAGGACTCTTCTTGTCACATTATGGGGACAAGTCCTTTTGGATGTAAGATGAGCAGACAGCAAGGCACGCAACAGTGAGGGCACCATATCCCATTCGACAAACCCTAGACAGGAGACCAACAACTGCAGTTGCAAAAAATTCACTCTATTTTCCATCCGTATCTCAGGGAACCTCTTACAAGAGGTGACAGTGGGTGAGCTGGCATCACATGCATTTCTCTAGTGATCAGGACAGCTACCTGTCCTCTACAGGACATCTGCATTGCACATCTCCTTTGGCAGCAGAACTTTTCCAAGTGATATTTGTCTATATGGGCTTGATTCACAAGCAAGGGAGACTCCCAAGTGTTTTCCCATGAATACCCATCAGTGCGTTTACATCCTCATTAAAACAGGCTATATCTTCATCCTGATCAACATATTTGAGGAATAAAGTACCTCCTAAGTGGGCAGGAGCAAGTTCAACAGCTCCTGCTGGCTGAAGAAAGTGGATCCTTTACACTGTGCTGCCTTCATTTTCTGCCTGACTACTCTTTGACCTTCTTAGCCAAAATTGTCATTAACTCATTTGCAGCTTTGCGATTGGATCTGCTGTCAAGTATTAAATTTATTCTTGTCTCATTTTAGACTTCATGCAGTAAAAAGGCAACAGGCTATTTTCAAGGCAAATGCAGGATTAAATGCAGGGTGATGCACATGATCTTGAACATATGTGTGCCTTTAAAACCAAAACGTAGTGAAGACCCACACAGTTTCTGCAATATCGAACTTCCACAAAAGCTGTTCTTATTACCCACGATTGGTAAAGTATGTTTGACCAGAAAATGAGCTGTAGATAATTTGAAAATCACATTCATCCTTTTCAGTGGAGTAAAACATCTTCAGCTCTTACTCCTTTGGTCTGGAGCAAACCTCCAGACCTTCAGGATTCATTGCGTCCAAGGACCAACAAGGAGGCACTATGTACCTCCACGGACCTCAGCTACATTTTAGTCAAAACAAGATTCCAGATACATGAAGCTCACTTCAGACTTCAACAAACTGACTTATGATTGAGGAACAAAGGAAACTAACAGCTTTTGTTCTGTCAATCCAATGCAAACAATAACTATATTTTCTTTGTTCGCTTTCCCTCCCCGCTCCCCTTCATCCCTAGAAAGTAAAAAGTATACCCATCAAACAGTTCTTTCTGGTCAAACTATTTTCAAAAAGACTAATATTTTCGTGTCTGTGTGCTTTATATTTGCTCCAATGCAGAAAATGAAAAAAAAACCACCTGAAAAACCAAGCAACCCAAACCAAAACACCACCCTCAAATTACCTTTAAAAAGTGCCGAACACCATTCCCGCAGCCATTATTCACCAACCACACCAAGCCTTTTGACAACCCAGTTGTTTCTGAAAACCACTGCTGCCCGATTATAGGGAAACACTCCAATAAGAAGTTTGTATTCACTTAAACGATGCACTTTTTATGATGACTTTCCAAGAACATCAGTAGCTAATTGTTGGGTTTCCTACTGGTAAATGTCTCTTTAATATGCAGATCTCTTAATGACTACTTGGATGCAAACTGCCGACGCTACAGTAATTTCGTCATAGATAGAAGAAAATAGTTTAGGTCTTACTTAGAGTATGCTTTATCATCTTTCCAGGTAGCACAAATCCACCGTAGGCCATGTGCCATGTGGTTCCCAGCTGCCAAGTGTTCTCTTTATTTTAAATACTATTACTGAATGTATCCATAGGGGTTTTTAGTCCCACTTACTTGGTGCTGACTGGCTTTTGCCAACTGCTCATTGGCTGACTGTACATTAGAAGATGCAGTCTCAATGTTGGCTTCAATGCTATCTGCAAATTAAGACAACAGAAGATAATTACAGGGTACAAACCTAAAACAAAGCCTTTATACCAACAGCAATTGAGTAATTCACTCATGGGCATAAAGAGATGAGCAGAGTCTTGTTTGCAAGCTGTGGTTTTACAGGAAAATATGAATGCCACCCATTTTGATGAACATTTAACCCATTGATCAGAGGGCGTGACTGATAGCTCTCCATGTGTTCATTCCTAGACAGGATCATGGAATCATAGAATGGTTACAGTTGGAAGAGACCATAATGATCCCTTGGGATCCCATGGGCAGGAATGCCTCCCACTAGACCAGGCTGCTCAAAGCCCCATCCAGCCTGGCCTTGAACCCCTCCAGGTATGGGCCATTCAAATCCATCCCACTCTACAGTAGCTGCCTCAGGCTGATCAGACAAATCACAACCTAAACTCCTGGGTCCCATTTTGAAGCTGCAAGAGGGGGGTTCTGTACAGACGGGAACAGATTGAGGCCCATTGCCAGTAGCTAAAATTAAGGGAGAAGAATCTCCCCTGGACTGAGAGGTTGGGGTAAACTGGAGGAACCATGAGGAATCAAAATGAGACTAGAAAAGAAAGACTATCAGCCATGCATTTCAGCTGGCAGCTCCTCACTTCCATCAAGGACAAGTATGAACTTTGGCTGCAGAGCTGTGCTTAGAAAGCAAACCACTTATGCCAGAACATTTTACAATAGGAGTTTATGTTTCCAGGAGAAATCTTAGAAATCTTGACCAGTTTGTCCACCAAGAGTTGTGCAGCCACTAATTTCTGTCCACAATGGAAAAGTACGTGCTGTTTTTTCTGCTTCTGCGTGGTTCGGAGGAAATATTACACCACGGAGTAGACGAAAATGGTCAGCAGGACTTCAACCACAGGTGGAAGTCTGAGAATAAGGTTCCAGTGATTTCTCTAATCCTTAATAAAATTAATGGTAATTCTTCAACTGATGGTATTAGGACTTGGATTAAGACACACCACAGAAGATTTAAATAATTTCTTCTTTTGTTTTTGAAGGAAAGAACATTAATCATATTGGCCACTTTTATTACAGTTAGATAAAAAAAATGCAGGTTTGAAGAAAAGCTGCAGAAAGTGTCTGCATTCAGGTTTTGCTATTTTTAAGTGGAAAAGTGTTGCAAGTCTGTTAGTGTAATTCTGCATTTCTGGTAACTCCACTTAAAAAAAGTAATTAAACAAAAACAGAACACAAACGAACAAACAAAACAAAAGAGCAAAGAAACTGCAAATTAACAGAATCATGGAATAAACACACTTCAGCTTAACACTTAGAAACCTGATAGAAGTCTTGCATTACACCTGTGAGAGATGGTTTTCCATTCCTTTGACTTGAGATCATGCATGTTGCAGTACACAAGAAAAAAAGCTACACAGTCGGTACTTTTATAGATTGATGTATGATAATTTTATTTGCCATATCTGATACTTCTCACATAATTTTTCTTAAGATGTTAACACTGTGGACCTTGGTTGGCATCACTGACCTCTGCCTAAATGCTTCCTTTGTATTCAGGACTCAGCAGAAAGAGATCAAAAGGCTTCTAAGGAACTCAACATCAGACTGTGAAGAAATACACAATTTCTTCTACAGAGCCTTAGAAGAGATGCTTACAGACACACCTCAGTGTGACAAGCCTTGAAGAGTTTACTTCCAGTATTACATTGATCTTAAGGCATTTCTGGGAAAGCATCGGATTTTATTTTGCAATGGTGCTGAATTACTAAAAGAGATAAACAGAAACATGGATGGCACAACAGCACACTGTAGTGAGCGGCATTTATGCCAAGTGGGTGGATCTACCCAGGAGCTACCTCAAATAAATGAGGTGCCTGAGAAACAAGGTGTTTCTTGTGAGTGAAAACACGGTAGACAGATTTCTACCTAACAATAATGAGGTCTGAGGTGAGTTTACAAGGAAAACCCTACCATTACATCTCCACAATGATCATCACCGTCAATCGGTACCACATTTCTCTTTAAAAATAATAGATATCCCAACTCTAGGGCTGGCCCTGATGTCCTTTCAACCAGACATTCAGGTTGACCCACAAATCAGTAATTGGTCATTCCACATATTTCATAGGAATAGCAGTAGAGGGATATTTGATGTTTGCAAGTTAGAATTGAGAAATGGCTGAAAAATGGTATATCTATGAGCTAGACTGGTCCCAAGGACAGGGGATTGCTTTATTTCTGCATTTGCATGTTCAGACAGTGCTGCATAATTAGCAACTATAAGTCTTGGCCTAATTTCCAGCAGTGTAAATTGAGCCTCTTCTGCATATAGAAGCAACAGGACACAAGGCAGAGGAATTGAAAGTGTTAATATGTCACTAACACAGACAGGATGCATCATACAGAATAACTTGTCACTCACCCAAGGTGACAAATTCTTAGTTGCCTAGTTGTTGATTTCCCCTCTGGTTAAGCATGACTATGTAAAGCACAATTAACCAGATGTTTATATATCCTGTGGAAGTCCTTAAGAACTAGACACTGGGACAATACCAGTTTGCATAATCTAAAATTCAGGCCCTGATCCCTCAAAGCTTCAATGTGCTATAGCTTTCCTATAGCCAATTTGTGCCACATGTTAGGACAGAGAGAAAATAAGAAAAACAATCAGGTAAAAAACTGAAGCAAAACTAAGAATATATCCCTGGGACACTGCTTGATTTTAGAAACCCAAAGCCTGTCCAGATCCCTCTGCAAAGCCTTTCTAACCCTCAAGCAGGTCAACACTCCCACCTAACTTGGTGTCATCTGCAAGTTTACTGAGGGTGTACTCTATCCCTTCATCCAGATCATTGATGTAGATATTAAACAGAACCAACCCCAGTACTAAGCCCTGGGGAACACCACTTCTGACTGGCCACCAACTGGGTTCACTTCATTCACGACCACTCTCTGGGTCCAGCCTCCAGCCAGTTTTTTATCTGATGAACTGTAAGCTTGTCCAATCCATAGAAGAGCTAGAGAGGAGAAATTTTTGAGAGATTTCCTACTAAGACAAGGGTAATCTATCCGTGCTTCTCTTGGGGCAGGGGAAAATTACAGCAGGAGCTTAAATTAACTTCCTTAAATGGCCCTTCAGAGGCACCTAGAACTTTCCGCTGCCTGCAGGGAGGCCTATGGAGAGTTGCCTTGGATAAAATTAAAACACTGTGAACGTCCCCTTAGCACTGCATGGAATGGGCTAATTGTATGTTACACACCGTGTTTTGCAAACATCATCCACATTTTTCCCAGCACAGGCTTTCACAAGTAGGATGGACATGTGCTACATGTCCTTTGAGAGTTCCTGTGATGTTACAGGAGGTGGCAAGAGTTTCTGCTCACTTGTTCTCCTAATGGGGAAATAAGGAATAAGCAAACCTCCCATTTGAACAAAAGATAAAAAAATAATTGAAGCAACTTGTAATATTGAGGCACAGGGGGAAAACTAAAATAAACAAAAAAAACCCCCAAAACAGCTCTAAAACTATAAAAATAGGAGATAAATGTGTACCACGGTTTAACCAGATAATTTTGCTGATTAACACAGGAAAGTCAGGGGAGGAAAGATAATTAAGGTCAAATCACAAAGAGGTAAGTAATAGGACAATGATGGCAATAAGTCAGTGATGAATGTGTAACTCCTGGCTATATCAGTGCATCTTTGCTGAACGCTAGCTGTGGTTCAGGTCTTCACCTTGCGCACTTTCAGCACCTTGCCAAGGTACCTTGCTTGGGGATGGAAAGGCAAGTTGGAGATATTGTTTGGTGATGGGTTTTTTGTCAGTGTTAGGTTGATGGTTGGAGTAGATGATGTTAAAGGTCCCTTCCAACCTAGACAATTCTATGATTATATATTCTAAGTATTTCCAGAGGAGCAGTATCGTCCTAGATAGGCTTAAAAAAACCTGCTGCAGGGGTCGGCCTTTTGTTTTCTCCTTCAGCTTTGGTATGAATGGACAGGATTCTGTTCCCAAATAAGTGAGATAACCCAGTCCTGGGTGTGGGATTTTCCAAAGAGCCTGAATCCCACAACAATTTTCTGTCCTCAGTCTGTAATGAAAAATTTATGGTACAGTTTAAAAACAAACAAAAACCTGAAGGCTATGTTATCGCCATTTTATTAAACTGAGGGACAGGACTGGACCAAAGTAGATGGGGGTTGCAAACTATTGCACCAAGGAATTAGGAAAAGATTTCTAATTTTCTGGCTAAAGCACAACCTTTCAATGGGAGTAGTGAAGGCGGCAGAGCTAATCGCTTTTAGATGTCATTTGAGATGATTTTATGACACACTTGTCACACAGAGACAGAAGTCATGATGACCCCAAGAGGTGTCTTTCAACACAATCTATCTACCTGTCTTGTGAGATCCAGCCCTGCTAATGACCAACAGAGTCTTATATATGAAATTACCTCATTGACAGTGGTTGGAGCAGGGTTTTTGGCCTAATGTATCAAGGAACTACCTGTATGACCTGAGTCTTTATAGCAAAAGCAATGGACTGGTTTCACAAGGCAACATTTTCAGTAAAGTTGCTTGAAAGACATGAAAGTGCCTGGTGAATGAAAATTTTAAAATGCTCCTGTTTGGCAGGAACCATAATGGGCCCCTTTAGCTTTCACAGTACACTTTTATTTTCAGTACTTTAATTAGCTTAACCCTTTTTTATCACTATAACTTCTGGCTAAAAGTAATCAATACAACATATTGAGCACAAAAA